>CM064881.1:51307355-51509009 GCA_003313485.2 Penstemon barbatus | reverse complement strand
GTTTTGGATGTGATAAGCCTTGGGTTACATGGCCCTTGAGACATAAGGACTGTTGGATCCGTAATGGATATGTAATTTTAATTTGTAACATGCGTAGGCACTTTACTTTTGCAATGGTTTTGATTTTTTGATGCCAATATCATACTCTTAGGTCCTTCTGCTGACATGAAATAACCATATTCTCATAATTCTCAACTACAAATTAAATATACCCAAGGTAACCTTTCTTATCAAAAGTGAAAAACCTTAGGCCTATAACTAAGATGGAAAATCAGCCATCCATTGGAGAGAAGCGAGTGAAAGGGCATCACAAAGATTCTCGTAGAATCGAGAATGAAGTTTTCATTCTAACATGTACATGCATCCAATTTTCAGGAAAAATCTCAAGTAAGTGTGCTGAACTTTCATTTTCTCCCATGAACAGTCACTCAATTTTAACAGTTATACGATTCCTAGTTATACAATTCCAGAGGATGATCCATAATTGGCTCTACCACGTTTATTAGAAGGGCACAATAGAGTGATTATACCAATGGTATTAGCAATACTATATCTTAATTAATATTTATTAAAAGTTAACATCTGAAAATTTATGTAATTGGTTGAAAGATATATATACTTGTTCCAACACATTATGTTCTGCACTAGCTCTCTTTCTGAGGACACTTGCAACATATTTGTGTAATTGCATGCACTCTGATAATTATCGTTTTCATCTGTTGCTATGTTGAATGTAATTCCAGTTATACAAAATTGTGAATGGGATAAAGGATGAGGAGATGCTTCTTGATTCGATACTCATGCATATGGGGAGTATGTATGCCAAATTGGAAAAGTATGAGACATCCATTTCTTTCTACAAAAGATCCTTAAAAATTATGGAAGGAAAATATGGTAAGTTGCTTTTCTTAGTGTTTCTTAATAGGATATATTTGGATTGCTAGTTTTCATCATTCGGCAAAAAAACTATGTTAAATTTGCTGGAAGTGTTCTCTACATGAAACTATCATATTTAATTTTCCCTATAGGAAATAAGAGCTCATTACTTTGTACGCCATTGCTGGGACTAGCAAAAGTTTTGGGTACTAGTGGAAAAGCAGCTGAAGCGATAGAAACATACCAGCAAGTTATTACACAATCAGAATATAGCAGGGCTGGGGAAGGTGAAGAATTGGTGGTGCCATTATGTGCACTGGGCGATCTTTTAATGAAAGAGGGAAGAGCTTCAGATGCTGAAAAACCATTCACCAGGTTACTACATTTTATCATGCATACATTGTGTTGCATTGAGCTTTGGTTTTCTGATGATTGATAAAACATCTTTCTTGTTTTGGCTCAGAGTACTGGACATCTATATGAGGTCATATGGAGAAAAAGATGGAAGAGTTGGAATGGCTATGTGTTCTTTGGCCAAGGTGAAATGTGCCAAAGGTGAACTAACAAATGACTATTTATTTCATATAGTAATTGTTATAGTATTAGCTCATATCAAAATAAAACAAAATAAGTAAATTCGGTGAACAATCTTTCTTATGAAGCCATTCATTGGTTTAATGTACATTCCTATGAGTTGAAACCTAGAGTTATCATGTTCCCTTCTTGCTTAACATTTCCCACATAGTCTTCTTGGAAGATGATTCTAATTCTAATGAAGTATTTCTTAATCTTAAATTGGGTCGTTTTGATATTAATATTAATTTATCCTTTATTGGCCTTCTGCAGGAAATGTAAATGAGGCCATTGATCTATACAAGAACGCCATTCAGATCCTCGAAGAGTCAAAATATATGGCATTGGATGACAAAGTGATGGAGAAGATGCGAATAGACTTGGCTGAATTACTCCATGTAGTTGGAAGGTAGGAGTGTCCTTTGAGACATTATTATGTGAATTGAGTTCTATTTATCTTGGGAAGCTTTTCACTTATCATTTTTCTGTTTTGTTTTATTTATTGAATCATTCGCTAAGTATGTAATTATCTTGGATGGCATAAATTCCTTAAGGTGAAGCAAGTAAACATATTGCCCCTCAGTAGTTAGGTACAATTACACATATTATGCCATGCATAGAAAATTTGTACATGTTTACTGCCACAATCTAGAAGCTATATTTGTTTTTATGTAGTTATCACAATTTTGGTTGCTTTCAGAGGAGAAGAAGGTCGAACCCTGCTAGAAGAATGCTTGTTAATTTCTGAGAAATTAAACGGAAAAGATCATCCCAACCTAGTACCTCACCTTGTAAATCTTGCAACCTCTTATTCGCGCTCTAAAAAATTTGTTGAAGCTGAGCAGTTGCTAAGGACAAGCTTACAAATAGTAATGGAGACTATGCCCGCTGATGATCCATCCATTACGTTTCCCATGTTACATTTAGCAGTTATTCTGTATAATCTACACCGTGACGAGGAAGCAGAAAGACTCGCTCTAGAAGTTTTACGTATACGTGAGAAGGCATTTGGAAAGGAATCTTTACCAGTTGGTAAGCCATTAGTAACTCTATACTGTTAATTGAGTAGCCTGGATTACCGCAAAACTGCATTTCTCATCACACAACACTCAGCACTTTTAGTCCCATGACATTACAAATAGCACTTTTGGTCCATCTTTTCATTTTTTTTGCACATTCGTCATTTCCTCTTTTTTCCATCCAAGTTGGGTCGGAAGTGCAGAACACATACAGTCTTGTGCAACTTTCAGAGAAACAACAGAGATTGTCCTATGTCCCATGGACATAAGTGCCAAAAAAAAAAAACAGAAGTGTTTTTTTTAAAGTGCGGGACTATAAGTGTTGAAAATTCAGTCCTGAGACTGGAAATGCATGTTGCCCCCATATTATACTTCTTAATGCTTACCCTTTGGGTTAATAAAATTTCGAATTAGATTCTATCGGAGGCCTTATATTTTTTGACATGTATAGTTTCATGAACTGATTTTAACAGGGGAGGCTCTTGATTGTTTGGTGTCCATTCAGTCCCGACTAGAGAAGGACGACACTGAGTTGGTAGAGTTGCTGAAGAAAATTTTAAAAATTCAGGACAAATCTTTTGGCCCCGAAAGTGAGGAGGTTATGGAAACTCTAAAGAAAATTGTACATTATTTGGACAAAATGGGGATGAAAAATGAGAAATATCCTCTTCAGAGAAGACTGTCTGTGCTGAAAAACAAACGCAAACAGATGGTTATGTATTAGCAGCTGAATTCTAGAGTTTCATCCAACTTGATGCTTTGAACAAGCTCTAGAGGTGGCACGACATGACCAACCAACTGATGTAAAACGGATTGATGGTTGAGGTATTGAGCAATTTAAATTTATTTATTTGTTAATACTCTTTCTAGCTTGCTGTTCTTTTCAGAATTAAAATACCGCCGCATAATCTTTGTAAAATGCAATTAATGTTCTAAATGCAAAACTACCAGAATTTGGGAATGTGACACTTTAAAAGTGCATGTACAAAGACAAAACATAGAGAGTAAATTACAAAATAGCCTGAAAGTAAAGAATAGTGCAGTTTTCCGTAGATTGATTCCTCACACAACTTATGGTCCATATGGATTTGTGTTGGTTTGGTCCTTGTTTTTGGTTTCAGAAATATTTTTTAGTTGTTTCAGCGAAACCTTTGGAACAATTGGATTGAGTTTGGATGTTAGAGTTTGAGGTGAAAAATAGGTGGTGTAGGTGTCATAATTTTGTAAGTGAATTTCTTTTTGGGTCGGACATGGGTTTGGGCCGTTTCTCGAGTGGGACTCAATCATTATCGATTTTGGTCCATTTCTATGTTTCCTTTTACTTGGACTTACACATTGTTCTGTTGATAGAAAAATGTGAGACTTCTCGTCCTGTTCCCCGTAAGTACTATTTTAATTAACTCAACCCGAGTTGCTTTACCAAATAAGTAAAAGTGCATCCATATGTCAACTATTCTCCATATGTTTCATTTAATTCTAGAATTTTTGTTACATTTCAAGATAAGCATTTATTTGATCTTTTTGCCCTGCCAATAAACCGTTTCTCACTCGTATTTACAGGACGCTAAGAATGAAGATGTATGATGATATAAAACGGTCCAAACGTCAGATTCGTAGGTAGGAGAACCTTACCGGCTTTTACAGCAGTTTATGTTGTGTTAAGTTCTCCTATAATTTGAACAAATCTTTGTAGTCATATATTTTAAATCTTGTAGCATATGTGTGGGCAATTTGTAGTGGAGACCTGACCTACCCGGATTGGGTCCAAATTAGATCTGAGTAGCCCGTCCTGATCCGAGCCTACTGGAGTTGTATTTTTTTGTATATGTATGTATATATGTACGTATGTCTGTATATGCATTGGATATACTGAGTTTACTGGATTTGTGCGAGCTCAAGATTTCAGATTTAAGAAACAATTTTATTATTGTTGAACTCCATCCAAATAGATTTGGAACTCAAGATAAAATTTCAAAAAGCAAAAAATCATTATTTCTACTGAGTTTTTTAAGTATGAAACTAATCATAATTAGTAGTGCTGAAAATCCTAATAAAATTGAAATTTTTGTCAACCTATTTGATATTCGACACGAGCTCGCTCGATAAAAGTTCGTTTGAGAACTGTTCGTCAAACAAATCAAATAAACTTGAACAAGATTTCTATTTGATAATTTTTGTAGCACAACTCAATAAGCTAAAAATTGAAAAAATACATCCAAATATCAAGTTATTCGATACTTTGTTAGTGTTCGTTCGATATAAGTTTGTTTGAGCTCAGCTCGTTAAGAAATCAAACCAAGCTCAAACTTAATTTCAAACTCAATAAAATTAAAATTAAGCTTAAATAATGTGTCATTCGGATACTACTTGGTTCATTGACACCCCTATTCATAGTAAAAATTTGAACTTTTAGACAAGCAATTTTACTTTGTTACTATTGTATGAAATGTGAAAAAAAGTTGGCCAATTTTGATATGAAGTGTGTCATTTTGAAAGATATTGTATGAAATATGTAAATGTGACAAAAGTTTGGTACGAAAAATGCGTCTGGAAGCTTAATCCCTTAAGCTTTCCATGTATTCCTTTATCAATTTCGTAGAATACTTTCTTGATTAACTATCAAAAAATTTGTATGGCCTAGTGGACCTGTGGCCTCTTAGGTTCTTTGAGGTCGGGAGTTCAAATCCTTTAAGTTGATTTTGTATTCCTTTTACAAAAATTGGGACAAAGGGAGTATTTAACTATTTCATTAGCATACGAGAGCTTTTGGTCTAATGGTTATGTTCTTTCTAAATGAGTATGTATATGAGCCCAAGGTCACTTTTGGTCCATCTTTTCATTTTTTTTTGTACATTCGTCATTTCCCCTTTTTTCCATCCAAGTTGAGTCGGAAGTGCAGAACACATACAGTCTTGTGCAACTTTCAGAGAAACAACAGAGATTGTCCTATGTCCCATGGACATAAGTGCCAAAAAAAAAAAAAAACAGAAGTGTTTTTTTTAAAGTGCGGGACTATAAGTGTTGAAAATTCAGTCCTGAGACTGGAAATGCATTTTGCCCCCATATTATACTTCTTAATGCTTACCCTTTGGGTTAATAAAATTTCGAATTAGATTCTATCGGAGGCCTTATATTTTTTGACATTTATAGTTTCATGAACTGATTTTAACAGGGGAGGCTCTTGATTGTTTGGTGTCCATTCAGTCCCGACTAGAGAAGGACGACACTGAGTTGGTAGAGTTGCTGAAGAAAATTTTAAAAATTCAGGACAAATCTTTTGGCCCCGAAAGTGAGGAGGTTATGGAAACTCTAAAGAAAATTGTACATTATTTGGACAAAATGGGGATGAAAAATGAGAAATATCCTCTTCAGAGAAGACTGTCTGTGCTGAAAAACAAACGCAAACAGATGGTTATGTATTAGCAGCTGAATTCTAGAGTTTCATCCAACTTGATGCTTTGAACAAGCTCTAGAGGTGGCACGACATGACCAACCAACTGATGTAAAACGGATTGATGGTTGAGGTATTGAGCAATTTAAATTTATTTATTTGTTAATACTCTTTCTAGCTTGCTGTTCTTTTCAGAATTAAAATACCGCCGCATAATCTTGTAAAAAGCAATAAATGTTCTAAATGCAAAACTACCAGAATTTGGGAATGTGACACTTTAAAAGTGCATGTACAAAGACAAAACATAGAGAGTAAATCACAAAATAGCCTGAAAGTAATGAATAGTGAAGTTTTCCGTAGATAGATTCCTCACACAACTTAGGGTCCATATGGATTTGTATTGGTTTGGTTGCTTGTTTTTGTTTTCAGAAATATTTTTTAGTGGTTTCAGCGAAACCTTTGGAACAATTGGATTGAGTTTGGATGAGTTTGGGGTGAAAAATAGGTGGTGTCAAAATCATTAACTTTTAATAGGGAAAAAATAGGTGGTGTAGGTGTCATATTTTTGTAAGTGAATTTTTTTTTGGGTTTGGATAGATGGGGGACTTGGGTTTGGGCCGTTTCTTGAGTGGGACTCAATCGATATTGATTTTGGTCCGTTTCTATGTTTCCTTTTACGTCGACTTACACATCGTTCTGTTGATAGAAAAATGTGAGACTTCTCGTCCTGTTTCCCGTAAGTACTATTTTAATTAACTCAACCTTAGTTGCTTTACCAAATAAGTAAAAGTGCATCCATATGTCAACTATTCTCCATATGTTTCATTTATTCTAGAATTTTTGTTACATTTCAAGATAAGCATTTATTTGATCTTTTTGCCCTGCCAATAAACCGTTTCTCACTCGTATTTACAGGACGCTAAGAATGAAGACGTACGATGATATAGAACGGTCCAAACGTCAGATTCGTAGGTAGGAGAACCTTACCGGCTTACATCATTTTATGTTGTGTTAAGTTCTCCTATAATTGGAACAAATTTTTGAAGTCATATAGTTTAAATCTTGTAGCATATGTGTGGGAAATTTGTAGTGGAGAGTGGAGACCTGACCGACCTGGATTGGGTCCAAATTAAATCTGAGTAGCCCGTCCTGATCCGAGCCTACCGGAGTTGTATTTTTATGTATGTAAGTATGTATGTACATATGTACGTATATGATCAGTATATGCATTGGATATACTGAGTTTACTGGATTTGTGTGAGCTTAAGAATTCAGATTTAATAAACAATTTTATTAGGATATTATTGAACTCCACCCAAATATTTTTGGAACTCAGGATAAATTTTCAAAAAGGAAAAAATCATTATTTCTACTGAGTTTTTTAAGTATGAAACCAGTCATAATTAGCAGTGCTGAAAATCCTAATAAAATTGATATTTTTGTCAAGCTATTTGATATTCGACACGAGATCGTTCGATAAAAGTTCGTTTCAGAACTGTTCGTCAAACAAATCAAATAAACTTGAACAAGATTTCTTGTTTGATAATTTTTATAGCTCGACTCGATAAGCTAAAAATTGAAAAAATACATTTAAATATAAAGTCACTCGATACTCGGCTAGTGCTCGTTCGATAAAAGTTTGTTTGAGCTCGTCTCGTTAAAAAATCAAACCAAGCTCAAACTCAATTTCGAACTCAATAAAATTAAAACTAAACTTAAACAATGTATCGTTCGATACTACTTGGCTCGTTGACACCCCTATTCATAGTAAAAATTTGAACTCTTACACAAGCAATTTTACTTTATTACTATTGTAGAAATGTGAAAAGAGTTGGCCAATTTGATATGAAATGTGTCATTTTGAAAGATATGGTATGAAATGTATAAATGTGGCAAAAATTTGGTATGAAAAATATAATTTTCTCCTATTGTATTCTAGTTTTGTGTTTGAATATAGTTCTGCTCACGAGACTTGTTAATCGGGACTTCGTCAGGTCTCGTTTTATGGTCCCTTTGAAAACAATTAGTTTTGTATATTAAAAATGACTACATTGTTTTGTTAGAGTTTGTGATTGTCTGATCTAATGGTGTTGTTTCTTCTTAAGTACTTGGAGGTCAATCCCTTAAGCTTTTCACGTATTCCTTTATCAATTTTGTAGAATACCATTTTGTTTAATTATCCAAAAATTCATGTGTATGGCCTAGTGGACCTATGCCATTTTAGGTTCTTTGAAGTCGGGAGTTCGAATGCTTTAAGTTGATTTTGTATTCCTTTTACTTTACAAAAATTGGGACAAAGGTATAATACTACTAGTATTTAACTATTTCATTAGCATATGAGAGCCTTTTTTTTTTTTTTTGATAATTAACAAATCAATACCAACAAATTAATAGAAAGGTTTTACAAAATCAAAAAGAGGGTAGCCCCCATCGCAACAAACATTAATAGGAATTAAACTAAACGGGATACAGATAGTAGGATCCGACCAACCGGAATCAAAAGCCCAATCCGCAAGATTGTGTGCAGCATAGTTTGAATTTCGCGGTGCAAACTTGAATCTCCATTTTGGCCAACAAGCCCAAAATTTCCGAATTTTTTCAATAAAATCACGAGCTGACCAATCTGCAGCCTTCCAATCATTAGAGATTTCCAAGCATATGAGAGCCTTTGGTCTAATGGTTATGTTCAATCTAAATGAGCATTTACATTATCCCAAGGTCAAGTCCTAAAATTAAAATGTTCCATTTTCTTTTTAATCAATGTTGTGGAATTTAATTTATTTTAGATATCTTGGGCTATAACTATTTAATGCACAATTTATTAGTTTATCTTGATTAGTACTTGTCATGTTACAAAACATAAAAAAATATTAAGGTCGCTACCAACCACCCCCCTCTCCCAATAAAATGCTCTAGCTTCGGCCCTGATTATAGATGAATTAATAGTATAAAATTATACAAATACATGGGGTTGAATTCTTGTCCAACTTGATGATTATGTATTAGCAGCTGAATTCTAGAGTCTCATCCAAGTCTAATGCAAAAAAAAAAAAAAAAAAGGTCGGTTTGGCTCCGGGTTTGGTTCGAGTATGGGTCGGATTTGGTCGGATCCAAACTTATTGCTTTCATGGTGAGTTATTTTCTAATTGAGGTATTGAGTGCACTTGTATTCCCAGCATATCACTCACTTCTGTGTATCGACTATCCCAGTCACACTCGTGGACTCCAGCGTCCTCCAGTTTATAGGAGTATGCACATCAGTAAAAGTTTAATCGAATCCAGTGATGTCTTATCTCAAATTGATTCAACGACTCTTAAATATATTTTAGATCACGGCCTTGGAAATCAATCCATGGGTTGTCTCATATCCTGTGATCTAAGGACTTCTATCCTTATGCTTAGATAATTATTAAATAAGATAGAGTTGCCATTTATTAATAAGGTACATTTATTAATTTAAATTAAAAAGTTCCTTATTTATTACAATAAATAGCAGCCATACAGTTGGTTTGCGGGATAATATTTCTATCATGTTATTATTTATATTATTGGGTGATTTACACTCGGACAGCCTGATGTTTATCGTAATTACAAAAAATTCTATGTAATTTCAAAAATTACAAGGATGCCCCTTATAGGGTTTTTTATTTTTGTTGTAAATATTTTTAAAAATTGTATGGGGTGTCCTTGTAAGACTTGTTAAATCACATGGGATCTCTTTGTAGTTCCTGAAATATCAGAAAATTCTTTGTAATATGACTAAACCTCTGGAATCTGAGTGTACATCATCCTTTATTATTTGCAATTCTATATCTGAGTGATTTTAGTCATGAAATATTTATCAAGAGTTTTGAATTAAACCAATCAATATATCTTTTATTGACTATTATAAAACAAGTATACGTACTTAAATAAATAATTTTTTACCAAAATAAAAAATATATAAAACTACTCAGCATTTTATAACATCTCCGGGCATTTGGTCTAGTGGTATGATTCTCGCTTTGGGTGCGAGAGGTCCCGAGTTCGATTCTCGGAATGCCCCTTTTTCTCTCTTTCAATAAATTAATCATTTTTACCCAGTTTTCTGCTACATAAACACCATTTTCTTATTTTTCATTAAAAAAAAAAACACCAGTTGTTATTACTCTTCTTCTTGCTCGAACATACAAAACCCAAAACAAAATAATTCAAAATTTGAAAATACAATTTCCAATTTGCAATAAAATTGAGCATTGCCTTTGCACTCGAGGGCCAATCTCCGTCCGGCCCGAGGAAACCTTTGCACGCCTCCGTTACCTTTTGGGAGGCTAAGTGCTAATTAATTAACCCATCAATTGATTTAAAGCAAAGGGAATCGTATAGGAAAAGAAAAGAAAAGAAGAGGATAAAGTCATTAGTCACCACGATGGATCAAAATTTCTATTTTTTTTGTCGAAAATATCGATTTTTTTTTTGTTTTTGAATTAAGCAAAACGAAAATAAGATGTAATTTTGAAACTATTCATTTGCCTGGAACTCTTATTTTTCTTAATTTAGTAAATTTTTTTATAATTTTTCCTTAGTATTTTCGAAATATTTTTGAAAAGTCTCGAAAAATTTTGGCTGACCAAACATATATTCCAAACGAAATTTTGATCCATGGTCACGACCACACATATCACTAGTGCGTTAATTGCCTGATGACTTATTTGAAGTCATTAATTATTCATGCATATATTTTCGGAAATATTTTTCCAATTTTAGAACATTAAGCAAAATTAAAACTTTCCTTTTCTGTAGTCATTTCTTTATCTAACCAAATTAAGTACTCTGTTCCTTTTTTTTTTAATTTTTCGCTTTGACAAAAAATTTGTTTACTTTTATTTATCCTTTTTTGATTTCATTGTAAAATTAATGTTTTTTTTTTTCTATCAATTTTACCCTTTTTACCAATACTTATAATTAATGTCAAAATTATTTGATTAAAAAGGTATTTTTGAAACTTTTTTTTTAAAAAAGTGGCTATTTATAATATTTTTTAATTCATGTACAATCCTCTAAAACATCAAATAAAAAATTCAGAGGGAGTAAATAAAAGTTCATAAAAAAAAAAAAAAAAGCTAATGCGTTAGCAAGACAACAAATATTTGAATGGTAATTTGTCCTGACATAAACATATGTCGAAAAGTTGGTGAATTTTAATTAAGTCACAACAAAAAATGAGGTATAGAAATTAGTGAATGGGCTATATAAAAATCCCTTGAGCCAGTTCTCTTGTTTCATCAAAAGCGAAGGGGGGAAAAAAGAATTAGTAAAAAAAATGGTGGTGAAGGTTTACGGTCCTGATTGCGGTTCGGGTAAGCGAGTGATCGCCTGTTTAATCGAGAAAGGGATCGAGTTCGAGGTTGTCAATGTTGATCTTTTCAAAGGAGAGAACAAAACTCCTGAATATCTCAAATTGCAGGTGCTCCTTTTTTTTCTTTTGTGCAATATATTTTTTTATCAAGGAAAATGTCATTATATAAATCAAGTGTGTTATTTTGCATATTTGCAGCCTTTTGGGGTTCTTCCTGTTATTCAAGATGGAGACTACACATTATATGGTAAAAAAAATTAAATATTACTACATTTTAATTTTTAGTTATTTGCAAATTGCACACTTGTTTTATATCATAAATCCATTTTTACAAGAATGTTTTGTTCACCTTGGGTGAAGAATCCAGGGCAATCATTAGGTACTATGCAGAGAAATACAAGTCACATGGAACTGAACTACTTGGCAAAACTATAGATGAAAAAGGACTTGTGGAGCAATGGCTAGAAGTCGAAGCGCACAATTTTCAACTACCAGTTTACGATTTGGTAGTTCAACTCTTGTTCCCCTCGGAATTTGGCATCACACCCGACCCAAAGTCCATCAAAGAAAACGAAGAAAAACTTGCGCATGTGTTGGATATCTACAATAATAGGTTGTCTAAGAGCAAATACTTGGCCGGTGACACGTTTAGCCTGGCGGATCTTAGCCACATTCCTTTCATTCAGTACTTGATGGTGAAAAGAATGGGGAAGGAGTACATGATTAGGGATCGAAAGCACGTGAGTACGTGGTGGGACGATATAAGCAATAGGCCATCTTGGAAGAAAGTGCTTCAACTCTATCCTGCTCTAGTTTAAGATGAATCTGGCTATGTGATTTAATGAGAAAAGAAGTGAAGGTTCTTTTAAATAATTGTAGTGTGCTTTCCATGTGTCTTGTTTTTGGTTCATTTTAATGATGTAGGTATTGGAATTGTTGGTTTAAAACAATGGTTAATTGCCAAATTTGAATAATAATTTGTATTTTTGTGTGTGAAGTTGGTATAAACGTCCGAAAAACTTCTCAATGAAATTAGTTTCATGTATTGACTAAAACCTAAAGGGACGTACGGGACGACTCACACCAACGGGAATGACACAACATAGGGGCCAGACGTGGCTCGATGGGACGAGGACATGTGCCCGCCATAGCAGTGGCTAGGTTGGGCCAATCGAGGACAAGAAGTTCCAAGAGACATCAAGAAGGTTCTAGACAAGTGTAGAAATTTACCGAGACATTTTACACACTATCTAAAAACATCATTAAATGTAGAAGTTTGTACATAATATAGGAATGATGTAGACTTTCACTAGAACCCTTCATGATAAGCTAGATTATTGTTGGATAAGGATGAAGATGAAGGCTCTGAAGACAATTTGTAAAGGGAGGTTTTGAAGGATTCCAAAACTTCAAGATTGGCTAAGTATGGAGTAACTTAGCTGATGATCCCTTAGAAGAAATTTTGACTAAGTAAAGAAGACATCAGAAGAGTCAAAGTTTCAAGGTCCAAAACTTCTGATCTGCTGAAGTAAAGTTATCAGACTGATGAAGATCAGCCGACTCAAATCAGATTTGTTCAAGTTTGAGATCAGCCGAGTTCGCCACCAGACGTGTACTTTCGTCAGCCAAGTGAAGAAGATCATGAAGTGTTCCCAACGGTAATAAATGCCCCTTGGAGTAATAAATGCTGAAGTACAAGGTTATTAAAGACAAATGATTGAAGAAATGCTTCTCATCAGATGGGTGCATTTAATGCTGCATTTAATGCTGCCTGCAGAATAGTACTGTTCACAGTACGGACAGACTGCAAAAGAGCCGTTCGCGGATTTTAAGGACCAGTACTCGAGGAATTTGAATCTTGTCTTTCTTCAACGGACATTTTTCTATCCTCAAGTATAAATAGCTGAAAGAGACGAAGAAGAAAGATGCAACACACTTTCTGAGAGAAATTTTCGAAGCAAAATTCTTTAAGTCTCAAGAACAGCTCACTCATCAGCTGAGTCATTTGTTGACGAAAGCAGAGTTGAAGAATCAAGAAAAATACATCTTCTGAGTGATTTTGTAATCGAGAGTGTTGTGAGAAGTAGATATCCATCTAAGTGAGTGATATTACTTCAGAGAAGTAGGATTTCTTAGTGATTTCTTACTGCGCACTTGTGGCCGTTTCATTTGTTGATTGGCGCAAGCAGAGTATACTGTAAACTTTGTGATTATAGTATAACCCAAGATCTGTGTGACTTGGAAGAGTGGACTAAAGGATATTCAAATCCATATAACCACTATAAAAATCACTTGTGTTTTTGTTTGCATTTTACTTGCATATTTTCTGTTTGCATAAAACACTTTAACTTAACTGTTTGAAAAAGGATTTAAAGGAGTTTATAAAACTGGGGAAACATTTTTCAAACTACTGAAATTACTTGTGAAAAACACTTTGAAAATCCGCTGCAAGTACTCTTAGTATTAAAACTGATTTTAGCAAAATCAGCTAAGTAATAATCAGACGAGTGGTCAACAAGGCTGTTCAAAGATTTGTTCGCGAACAGAACTGTAACTAACTAATCTGATCAGCTTAGTCTGTTCAATTAATAGTAAAAGTTTTAAAGTTAAAATTGAAGAAAATTTTAAAGAGGTTTATTCACCCCTCCTCTAAACCTCTTCTGACCACTTGGGACCAACAAGTGGTATCAGAGCGGGTGGTTCATTAGAATCAGCTGCCTGATCAACGAGCTTGATCCAAGTGTTTTTCAAAGGTTTTCAAACTTTTTCAAAAGAGCATATTTTTGAAAAATCAAAACTTTTTGAAAAATGGATTGTACTCAGTCATGTTCCCCACATTGCTGGTATGTCCTTTGAGGACTGGAAGATTAGAATGGAAATCTTTCTAGCAGCCTATAATGACAACATGTACACATGTATCATTAAAGGTCCATTCAAATTCACCAAGACCATTATAGTTGATGAGGCTGAACTGGTGGTGGAGAAAGATCCGACAGAGATGACAGCCGAAGAAATAAAGCTGTTCAATCTGGATAAAGTTGGCCGTTTCATCATGACCAAAGCCCTGGATAATGATCGGTTTGACAAGGTCAAACATTGCAAAACTGCAAAAGAGATGTGGGACAAGGTTCGTGACATGAGTGAAGGAAACGACGCCATCAAAGAGCATCAGCTCAGTGTTGCCTTGGAGAAGCTGGACAACTTCAAGATGAAATTTGGAGAGACCATTGATCAGATGGATACCAGGTTTACCAGAACATTGAATGAAGTTCTTAAGCTGGGAAAGACCTTTACTGACAAGGAGATCACCGTCAGAGTTCTGAAGGCCCTGCCCCCTAAGTTCAACATGAAGGTGACAGCCATGGAAGAATCAAGAGATTTGGGAAAAATCTCTCTTACAGAGCTGTTTTCCGTACTCAAGGCGTATGAGTATAAACTGCCTAGAATGGGTGTTGAAGAAACCTCAACTTCAAGTCCCACAGCTGCACTTGTTGCTGCTGAAAATCCAAGAAGACCAGCTCATAGAAGCCAAGATGTGGACTCATCTGATGAAGCATCTCTACTCAACAAGAAGGAGTACACTGCTGGAGATGTAGCATTATTGATGAACAACTTCAAGAAGTTCTATAAGAGAAAGATGAAAAACAAATACAATCATGCTGCTTCTACTTCTAAACCAAACTCTTCTTCTCAAGAGAAAGATGATTATAAAGCAAAACTAATGTGTTATAACTGCAGGAAATTGGGACATTTCATCAGAGACTGTCCATATCCAAAAGCAGAAAAATACACTGAGGAAGAGAAGAGAATCAGAAAGGAAAGAAAGCATCAAAGAGGGAAAGCAATGGTAGCTGAAGCAGAAAAGCTTGCTGCTGTCTACTCATCTGATTCAGATTCAGACACGTCTGATGAAGAATCTTCTGATGAAGAGAAACCTGCTCTCCTCTGCCTGATGGCTAAGGAATCTGATGACTCAGAGGATGAGGTAACTCCTCAAAATAATGAACTGTTTGATTCTCTAGAGCAAATGATGTTGAATAATACTACTATTGCTGGAGAATTTGTAAAGCTTAAGGAAGAGATGAGCTTGCTAAAAGAGCAAAATAACTCACTGAAACTTAAAGCTGAAAAGCCTAGAGAATCAGCTGAGTATAAACAGCTTGAGCAAGAGCATGAATCTCTGAAAGCTGAATGTGAGGTCTATAAAGGAAAAATCATGGAACTTGAGAAAATTATCGAGTCTCATGATAAGTCAACTGTTGCGTCCATGCCTACATCTAGTAAACAGGAGACACCTTTAGAAAAGGATAAATTAGAATTGAATCATACTGAAAAATTCATTTCTGCTGACAATAGTAAGATCATTCTGTATGTTCAAACTTCTAAACCTACCTCATCTGAGAAAGTGGTAAAGGAGAAGAAAACTCCTAAGGCTAAAAAGAGCAAAGAGCCTAGTGTAGAAAAACAGACTAGTAAACCCAAATAGAAGAGTCCTAGGAAGTCTTCTGATAAGGTTAAAGCTAATCAGACTAGTGAGAAAACTAAGTCGTCTGTAAATGTGCAAGCTGTAAGTAAACCAAAGAAGCATAAGAACAAGAAAAATCAAAATGCTTGGTATGGAAATGAGTCATACTATGTGCAACCTGCTGCATATCATCCTATGTATCATGCACCTCAATTTCCAGGTTACTATGCACCTTATCCTGCTCATCCAATGCATGCATATCCTGCTTATCATGCACCTTACCCTGCTTATGAACATTATTCTTATCATACTGATCATCAACATGACTTATCTGATAGTTATGATGATAATAAAGCTGTTCATGCTCCTGTGAAAACTCAGAAACCTAAGAAGCCTAAGACTTCAACATCTTGGGTTGTCAAAGGTGGAACTAATCCTTCAGGACCCTCTCAATAAGGGTACCTAAAACAATTTTACTTTTGTTTTGTAGGATAGGATTAGGAGTAGGAGTAAAGTAGAGAAGATTTGGTACTTGGACAGTGGATGTTCAAGACACATGTGTGGAAACATACATGAGCTGACAGATGCAGTTGCTGTGGATGGTCCAAAGGTTACTTTTGGGGACAGCAAAGAAGGCAAGATTAAAGCTAAAAGAAGATTAATCAGAGGGAACATAGAGATATCTGACGTCTCATATGTCAAAGGCCTCAAATATAATCTGCTGAGCATAAGTCAATTTTGTGACAAGGGATATTCAGTCATCTTCTCAACAGATAAGTGCTATGTTGAACAGATTGGTACAAAGAAGGTAATTTTATCTGGAAGACGACAAGGAAATATCTACATAGTCGACTGGAATTCTGCTGACGAGAATTCAAACGTTTGTTTGGTTGCATCTGCACCAAGTGAAGTTAGTTGGCTATGGCACAAGAGAATGAATCATTTAAACTTCAAGACCATCAACAGATTAATCAAGAATGATTTGGTAGAAGGGATTCCTAAAACAGTCATGAGCAAAGATAAGCTCTGTGACGCCTGTCAGAAGGGTAAACAAATCAAGTCATCGTTCAAAAGCAAGAAGCATCAATCTTCTGGAAGAATATTGGAGCTGCTACATATAGACTTATTTGGACCCATTGATCCAGTCAGCAATGGTGGAAAGAAATACTGCCTAGCTGTTGTGGATGATTATTCAAGATATACTTGGGTGATTTTCATGAAAAAGAAAAGTGAAACCAAGGAACATCTTACAAATCTGATGGAACTGATCCAAAATGAGAAGAGTATCAAAATATTGAAGATCAGATCAGATAGAGGGACAGAGTTCACAAACTCTACTGTTGAAGAGTATTGTAACATCAAAGGAATACATCATGAGTATTCTGCTGCTAGAACCCCTCAACAGAATGGTGTAGCTGAAAGGAGAAACAGAACACTAAAAGAAGCTGTCAGAACCATGATAGCTGAAGCTAAGCTGCCACAAAGATTTTGGGCAGAAGCAACAAATACAGCATGTTTTACCCAAAACAGATGCATGATCAACAAGCACCAAAACAAGACTCCGTATGAAGTTTGGAACAACAGGAAGCCAAATATTCATTACTTTAAGATTTTTGGTTGTAAATGCTATGTTTTAAATAATGGTAAAAATCACCTTACTGCATTTGCAGAAAAGGCTGATGAAGCTGTCTTTGTAGGATACTCATCTGTTAGTAAGGCTTATAGAGTTTTCAATAAAAGAACATTACTAATAGAAGAATCCATTCATGTAGTATTTGATGAGCCAAGTCAAGCTTCTGAAAAGAATCAAAATATTAATCAAGATCTGTCTACTGATTTACAGAAGATGAATGTTGGAAAGAATGAAGAATATGTACCCATCATACTACCTGATCTCAACTCAGCTGATAACTCAAGTGCTGTTCAAAATCACAGAGCTGATTGTCTAACAGACGAGTTGCAAACAACTGATAGACCAGAGACTGTTCAACAGACAACAAATGTTCAACAGACTACTACTGTATCTCCAACAGTAGTGTTGCAAGATCAAGATAAAGGACAACATTATGATTTGCAACCTGATCTCAGATGGCTCAGAAATCACCCACCAGAGTTAGTGATTAGTGATCCTTTAGACAGAGTGAAAACAAGAAGAGCTGCTGCACAAGATGCTATGTTTGCTAGTTTTCTATCTCAAATTGAGCCTAAACAGATTGAAGAAGCTCTTAGTGACTCCAACTGGATTGAAGCCATGCAGGAGGAGCTAAATCAATTTGAAAGGAATGAAGTCTGGTACTTAGTTCCTAGACCAAGTCATCAAAGAGTCATTGGCACTAAGTGGGTATTCAGGAATAAAATGAATGAAGATGGTGAAGTCACCAGAAACAAAGCGAGATTAGTGGCCAAAGGTTACTGCCAAGAAGAAGGCATAGACTTTGATGAAACTTTTGCACCTGTAGCAAGACTAGAGGCAATCAGACTCTTTCTTGCCTATGCTGCTCACAAGAATTTCACAGTCTATCAGATGGATGTGAAATCAGCTTTTCTCAATGGAGAATTGCAAGAAGAAGTTTATGTTGAACAACCTCCTGGATTTGAAGCTTATCAAGAAGAGGACAAAGTATATCGTCTGAAGAAAGCTCTTTATGGACTGAAACAGGCTCCAAGAGCATGGTATGACACTTTATCTGACTTTCTTTTAATTAAAGGATTTCGCAAAGGTAAAGTTGACAAGACCTTGTTCACTATTGAATGGGAAGAACATATTTTGCTTGTGCAAATTTATGTGGACGATATTATTTTTGGTTCAACTAATCAACAGATGTGTGACAAGTTCTCAAAGCTGATGCAGAACAAGTTTGAAATGAGCATGATGGGAGAACTTAACTATTTTCTTGGTTTGCAAGTTAGACAGTTGCCTGATGGAATCTTCATCAGCCAAGCAAAATACACAAAGGATCTGTTCAAGAAATTTGGTATGGAAACTAGCTCTACTGCTACAATTCCAATGTCTACAAGTCTTCGTTTGGATAAAGATGAAGATGGCAAATCAGTAGACATAACCAAATACAGAGGCATTATTGGGTCACTGTTATATCTAACAGCCAGCAGACCTGATATCATGTACTCTGTTGGGGTCTGTGCAAGATTCCAATCAAACCCCAGAGAATCTCATCTCTTAGCTGCCAAGAGAATATTGAAATATATTAAGGGCACTCAAGAATTGGGATTGTGGTACCCTAGACAGTCTGGATTTGAGCTTATTGGTTATTCAGATTCTGACCTTGCAGGCTGCAAGATTGACAGAAAAAGCACAACAGGTGCCTGTCAGTTCTTAGGTAGTCGTTTGATCTCATGGATGAGTAAGAAACAGACTTCAGTATCCATATCTACTGCTGAAGCTGAGTATATAGCTGCTGGAGCTTGCTGTGCACAAATCTTATGGTTGAAGCATCAACTTGAAGACTACAATATCAAAATCAGTGGAATACCAATCTACTGTGACAATACAAGTGCAATCAGTCTTACTCAGAATACTACAAGTCATTCAAGGACTAAACATATTGAGATCAAACATCATTTTATTAGAGATCATGTGGAGAAAGGAAATGTCATGATAGAATATGTGTTTACTGAAAATCAGATTGCTGACATCTTCACAAAACCTCTAAGTGAGACAAGGTTTTCAACTCTAAGAGCTGAACTGGGATTATTAAAATTAGATGCATAAGCTGAGGGGGAACTCATCAGAAGACTAGAGTTCAACAGCTTACTCATCATACTTATCTTCAAGGATTAACTTTCAACAGACTAGTTAACTTATGAATTCTTAAACTCAGGGGGAACGTGTAAGACTAGCGGTACTTCTGAATTAAAGATGAAATCTGTTAATGACAGTTAGTTGAAGTTATGTTTTCAACAGAAGACTCAACTATCGAAGATCGAAGCTATATTATCTGGCTGGATTGACAAACAGCTGAGGAAGGTTATCAGCTATTGGCATTCTCTGATAACAGCATTGTCATCAGGACACTTGTCCATCAGATAAGTATTTATGTTACTCATCTGATCGCTCACGTAAAAGCTGACTGTTTAAAAACGTTTTACTTCAAAACACGCTTTTACAAGTGACAGAAGGGTGGTACATTTTCCCGCTCCTCATTAAATATCTTTTGAATTTGAAAGGTCGTAACTGACGCCGCACGATCAGCACTGACAAGAAACGGGTCTAACGGTTGGCTGGTATCACGGAATCCAAGATACCCTAACTCTATAAATCCCTATCTGATCAGCCGTGTAGTTCTTTACGCACCCTAAACATTCAAAAGTACTTGTGAGAATTTTAAGAAAGTTTTCTGCAAAATCTCTTCGTTTTTCTCTCTAACTTCTACAGATCGAAAATGGCTGCTGAAGGTATGTACCTTGTGTATGATTCCTATTACCAATCTGGCACAACTCTGATGAAAGAACTTCTGGAGAAGTTTAAATCTGCAAACTTGGTAAATTTCATGGAATACAACGAGGGAGTGATCTGGACTGATCAGGTGATGGAATACTACGATACAGCGAAGGCTGACTACAACACACTGGAGATAAAGGCTACAGTGGGAGAAAAATCTATCACTATTACCCCAGCTGTTCTTCACGAGACGTTTGGTCTTCCAAACAGAGGACGACACGATGTCACAGTGTTAACTGAAGATAAACATCAGCTATTCTGGGCGATCTGCGCCAAAGAAGGAGAAATGTTGACTGGCAACATAAGGAAGAGACAACTGAGAGATGAATATCAGCGGATGGCTGATATGGTGTCCAAGCTGATTGAAAACTGCACTTTCTCACTGGATGCTGTTACCATGAAGAGGTTCAGCATCATGGCTGCCATTTACTATGGAATAGAAGTCAACTGGTCCATAATTATCTGGTACATCTTGGCTGATTTCCTTGATGACAAGAAAGGAAAAGGTCCTCACACCAACCACAGGATTACGCTCAGTTATCTACTGTCCAAGCTGGGGTGTCCTATGATGAATGGCAAGGAAATTCACAAGTCCAAGGCCATGAACAAATTTCTGCCAATTCTGAAGAGGAAGGCTGATGAGCCAGAGGAAGCTGATGATAAGGGACAGAAGGAGGTCCCTGCCAAAAGACAACGAAGATTAGTCAAAACAGCTAACCTGGCTGTTGAGATTAAAAAGAAGAAGGCTGCTGATGAGCCTAAAAAGAAAGAAGCTAAGCAGATGGAGAAAGTGACTTCTGCTACTGAAGCCACCAAGATCATTGAAAATATAATTTCTGATGTAAGGACTGGATCCCCTGCATCACCATCAAGAACTCCATCAGCAGAGAAGCCTGCTGAAGGTATTTCTCAAAGAACAAGGAGCCAACAGAGAGATACAGCTGCTTCTAACTACCGTGAAGGAAGAACCAAGAAGTCTGCAAGGAAGCAGATGACCTTCATAGGGAAAGATACTGAGTTGGTGGACTTGGTGAGATCAAGTCCAGAATCTGCTGAAAGACCAGTTGAAGCCGTTGAAGCTTCAACTGCTAACAAAGCTGATGAGCAACAGATTATTCAATCTGCACCAACTGCTGAGGCTGCTCAACCTCAAGAAGATCCAGATGTCCAAATCGTACATCCTATAGCTGCTGCTCCCATATCATCTGCTGGACCAGCCCCTGCTGATAAAGGCAAAAGAAAAATAGTGCTAAGGAAAAAGAAGGTTTCCAAAGCTGACAAGAAAGCAAGGGAGGAAGCTGAACAGAGGAAGCAGGATGAATTGTAAGAAAAGAAAGCACTTGAGCTAAGCAAAGCTCAAGAAGCTAAGGATGAAGCCAGGAGAAGAATGTCTGAAGCAGAAAGAAAAGCTGCTGAGGATGCTGAACTGGCTATGGTTATTGAAAAGAGCAAGACAGATGCCTATGGACCTGTCCATGGAGGTGGCATCAAGATTGGAGAAGGTAAGGATGAAGCAGAAGACAAGAAAAGGATATTGCTGCCATCCCCCAAAGTCAAGTCAAAGGACAAGTTTGAAGTTAGAAAAGCCTTTGAGATAGTGTATGCTGATAAGGAGCTTTTCAAGAAGTTTGAGAAGTCCTTAGCTTACTATGATCAAAAGCTAATGTTGAGGACTCTGTTCAACCAGGAGAAACCAAGGTATATCAGTTGGAGAGACAACAGGTTGAATAAGTCAATAACAGAACTTCAAAGCATGAAGGAGTTAGCTGATGAAGAACGTTGGGTTCTGACTTGGCTGAAAACAAACTCCATTCAAAAGGCCCTAGATCCCAGCTATGTAAGAGATGTCATGCATAGTTATGCAAAAGACTTTGCATTGGAGGAGGCCAAGAAGATTAAAAGCACCCTGCCTGATAAGAAGAAAAAGTCTGAAGATGCTGAAGAAAGGGCAATTAAATTTGCTGTTATTGCTGCCCTGAAGAGATGGGCTAAAAAGTCAAAGTATCAGCAAGGCTGCTCAAGTGACTTGCCACTGCTACCAAGTATCCAGCAAATCATTTTTGGCAAGGAAGTGCAACCGTTCTATGAAGTGCCAAAAGGGAATAATGCTTTTGTTAACCCCTGGATCATTGTGAGGCAAATCAGACAAACAACTTGCTTCAATGATGATGGCACTATCACCAACCTGGTCTATGATGATGTAACTGATGAACATAAAGCTGCGGACAAGCCTGAAGTCAAGTCTGCTGATCAGATTGCTGACAAGCCTGCTGATCAAACTGCTGATAAGTCTGCTGATCAGACTGAAGACAAGTCTGCTGAAAAGGCTGCTGATGAACCCCTAGCCATTGAGTGGAATGCTAAGGATTCTGAAGATCATCAAGACGAAAAGATGGAAGATATTCCTGTCCACCAGGAAATTGAAGAAAAGGATGAAGCTGCTGCTTCTGCTTCATCAGGTGATGAACATTCATCACTGATGGAAGCTTTCCAGATGTTGATGGAAAATTCTCTAAAGGAACTGGAAGAGAAGCATCAACAGCAGCTGATGAAGGTCAAAGAGGAGCTGAAGACAGAGCTTAAGGAAGAATTGACAGAATCAAATAGACTTCAGCTGGAAACTGTGCAACAGTCTACAGAAAAGATCATCAAGACTGAAATCACAAGTATTCCTATTCCTCAAGATTATTCCTTGCAGTTAGTGCACAGCTTGAGAGACCTGAACAAGAATGTTGAAGATGTGAAGGGTGATGTCAATCACCTTCATACTGCTTTACAGACAGCTGAGCACAAGATTGCTGATTTAACTGCAACCTTCATTAAAGTCAGTGAAGAGGAGAAGGAGGTCAATTTAGGGATGTTGCATGAAGTATCAGCTGTTATACAGGCCGTCCAAGATGAAATTGCAACTGTCAACCTGAATATTGACTACTTCAATGACAAGACTGACATCATCAGCACTGATATTCAACATCTTACAGCCAGTCACGATGTTGTCAATCAGAATCTAAAGGCTTTGTGTGCTGGAGTAAAGATTCCAACAGTTGCCCTCAACCCTACTGTTGCACCTTCTAATGTCATCAAAGCTGATGATGACAAAAAGGGGGAAGATAAAAGGGAAGAAACAGCTAAGGAAACTGCTGCTACAACCATTGAAGCCAAAGAAACTGAAGACACTGCTGACAAGACTGAAAAACTTGGAAAGGTAGAAGAAGAAGAAAAGATTGAAAAAGAAACTACCAAGTACAAGGAGACTGAATCTGCCAAGAAAGCAATGGAGCTGATTAAAGAGCAGCAACTCAAAGAGAAGATGGAAGCTGCCAAAGCAATCTTGGAAGAAGAAGCTGATGAAGACGAAGAAGACGATGATGAGTCTTCTTATGAGTATGTAGAAGAGCTTGAAGGATCAGATGAAGAAGCTGACAGTTAGAAATTATAAATTCATTGTAATAAGTTCACTTCTATCTATTCTTCAGAAATCTCATCTGATGAACTTGTACCTTGTAACTCTTTTTCAATATTAATGAAAAGTCAAGTTCAATCCAATAAACTTTTTCTATCTCAGAAAATTTTGAGGATTACACTCTTTAGCTTAGGTATTTAACAGGTACTTAGCTGAAGTTTTGTCATCATAAAAAAGGGGGAAATTGTTGGATAAGGATGAAGATGAAGGCTCTGAAGACAATTTGTAAAGGGAGGTTTTGAAGGATTCCAAAACTTCAAGATTGGCTAAGTATGGAGTAACTTAGCTGATGATCCCTTAGAAGAAATTTTGACTAAGTAAAGAAGACATCAGAAGAGTCAAAGTTTCAAGGTCCAAAACTTCTGATCTGCTGAAGTAAAGTTATCAGACTGATGAAGATCAGCCGACTCAAATCAGATTTGTTCAAGTTTGAGATCAGCCGAGTTCGCCACCAGACGTGTACTTTCGTCAGCCAAGTGAAGAAGATCATGAAGTGTTCCCAACGGTAATAAATGCCCCTTGGAGTAATAAATGCTGAAGTACAAGGTTATTAAAGACAAATGATTGAAGAAATGCTTCTCATCAGATGGGTGCATTTAATGCTGCCTGCAGAATAGTACTGTTCACAGTACGGACAGACTGCAAAAGAGCCGTTCGCGGATTTTAAGGACCAGTACTCGAGGAATTTGAATCTTGTCTTTCTTCAACGGACATTTTTCTATCCTCAAGTATAAATAGCTGAAAGAGACGAAGAAGAAAGATGCAACACACTTTCTGAGAGAAATTTTCGAAGCAAAATTCTTTAAGTCTCAAGAACAGCTCACTCATCAGCTGAGTCATTTGTTGACGAAAGCAGAGTTGAAGAATCAAGAAAAATACATCTTCTGAGTGATTTTGTAATCGAGAGTGTTGTGAGAAGTAGATATCCATCTAAGTGAGTGATATTACTTCAGAGAAGTAAGATTTCTTAGTGATTTCTTACTGCGCACTTGTGGCCGTTTCATTTGTTGATTGTCGCAAGCAGAGTATACTGTAAACTTTGTGATTATAGTATAACCCAAGATCTGTGTGACTTGGAAGAGTGGACTAAAGGATATTCAAATCCATATAACCACTATAAAAATTGCTTGTGTTTTTGTTTACATTTTACTTGCATATTTTCTGTTTGCATAAAACACTTTAACTTAACTGTTTGAAAAAGGATTTAAAGGAGTTTATAAAACTGGGGAAACATTTTTCAAACTACTGAAATTACTTGTGAAAAACACTTTGAAAATCCGCTGCAAGTACTCTTAGTATTAAAACTGATTTTAGCAAAATCAGCTAAGTAATAATCAGACGAGTGGTCAACAAGGCTGTTCAAAGATTTGTTCGCGAACAGAACTGTAACTAACTAATCTGATCAGCTTAGTCTGTTCAGTTAATAGTAAAAGTTTTAAAGTTAAAATTGAAGAAAATTTTAAAGAGGTTTATTCACCCCCCCCCCCTCTAAACCTCTTCTGACCACTTGGGACCAACAAGCTATCTCGATTAGATCGAATGGTCATAATACTATGTCTTTGTTGATTCTCTACTTCGTATTGAAATACCTTGAAAATTTTTTAAAGGTTTTTCGGATTTGTATCTCACTAGATACATTTTTCACTAACGACCAAGGTCATCAGCAAAAAGGTACAAAGTATGAGTAATCTCCTCTCACACTAACTTTTAGTGGTCCATATTCATGGACTAAATCCAGATTTTGTTTGGTTCGCTCTGGATTCCCTGTGACGGGAGATCTGGTCATCTCTTCTTTGAGACATGATTCGTAGGTTGGAAGTTCATCCAAATTCTATTTTTCAAGAAGCTTAGGCGAAACGAACTTTTGAACCCTACTCTTGGAAATGTGTCCAAATCTAGCGTGCCAAAGTTATGGATTATTATCTTTGTATTAATTTGAACTTGACACATTAATTCAATAAAATTGAGTTAATGGTTTAATTCAATTAATTTACTTCCTTTCAATTAACTTCTTTAATTGCTTTCTTTTCCTTTTCAATTAACCCTTTAATTGAAACGTTGCTTAATTAATTAGATCATCTAATCAATTAAACATATCAGTGCCTTTCTTAGATGCAGTGGGATGATTCGACTCCTAGGCTACTTGCGTTCTTTTGACTACCTTTATGGTCGAATTTAGAAGAGAATAAATTCTTCTTCATTTTACTCTTCTTTGACTTTACGGTCCATGAAGTGTAAACGATCATGACAGGTTTATCCTATTTGCCTTTAACCAAGACTTTGGTTGATTCATGAAATGTGATCAACTTATCAAATAAGATCAGTGTATTTCAAGAGTCATTTGAATGAGCGGGAGGAGAATTTAGGAGGAAGTTAATGTTAAGATCACTTGCAGGCCTACGTTTAATCAATCCAGTTTTCAACTAGATTGATAAAACAAAGACAGTGATCATTGACACCAGTTCCTTCATTTATTCTCGAGTTTTGAAACAATTACATAGAAGTCTCGAATCAAATCGATTCAAAACCTACTCTTCAAAACAAGTCTTTTGAGGTGGAGGTTTGTTTCAGAAGACTGGTCCTCAAAACAGGCCTTTTGAGGTGGTTGTTTGTTTCAGAAGCTTCAGACATGCTCCTCATGTTGCTTTCATAGCTTGTTCAATCTTGATGATTATTTGAGGAAACGATCATTAAGATTCCCATACTCTATAGGTGATTCGTTTCAGTTTTGAGATTCATCTTTGTATGAGGAAACGATCATTAATATTCCCATACTCTACGGGTGATTCGTTTCTTTTATTTTGACTTATCTCGGAAGCACATAAGGCATAGGCTCGTCGTTTAAGAACATCATTCCCACTTTTGGAATTTAAGACAATTCTCAAGTTTCTTGCCTAGTCGATATTTTGATCCAGTTATTTTATTAGTCGATGATAAATAGTAAAATGGATAATTACAGATATCTTAGTATCCTTTTAAAGAGAAGACAAACATTCAGTGGACTAGTTAATGAATAATACTTATAATCTACGAAGGTTGGACTTTTTATCGTAAAAGTTCTCCCACTATTTTATCGAAACAATTACCCCTTCAATTATTCGGGAAATTCTATTTTCTAGTAGGTCTTGACGTCCCAGCATCAATTAATTGCACCCACGACTCGTGGCCATACAATTAATTCTCCAGGTAGGTATACTTTTACCAATTGTGGCACCTCACAACCTTCAAGCTATTTTTCCTCGGCTTTCACATTTATCTAGCACTGCTACAACATAAATGTTACTAATCGTTAAGTAAAACCCATTAATCATGATGAGCAACGGGCCCGGTCATGAATTCTCCATAACTAGTTATCGGTCGATATTCACATCCTGACCAGTTCTCACCCTTGTCGTGTTTAGTTAAAAACATGAGTCAAGGAATTTCGCGTATTGTCCCTTTCTTCGACTCGGGGTGCCAGACTCTGGATCACCTCTATCGATAAGTAGACAACATACACTAGTTCCTATTGATGGAAGGCCTGGATCTTTAAAACTTCATTTTAAATGTACCCAATAGACTTAATATTAAATTCGAGTGGGGAATTTCGGGTTTGAATGTTATACTAACTCTCCTCGAGATCTTACCGTGTTAATTATGATTTATCTTTTATTACGATCTAGATTCTAGCGTGCATCTCATACAAGCTAAATATAAATCGACAAATAAATAACAGCCATACAAGCCTAGCATGCATACTGCCACAATATGTTTTCGATCGGGAGCCTCCTATGTGGGCCATCGAGCCATGATGTTGGCCCAATTGGTCAATCTAAAGGGTTCTCAAATAGGCCTATGCTATTACACAATGTACCATGCATACATGGCCTTCATATCTTCTTGGGCTCCCACCTTACATGCAACGGGCTTTCATCCTAGACTAGGAAAGCAATAAAGCCATATTCTATTACAAAAAAAAATATAACAGGCTCGCAGGTCCAATAAAAACCAAACATTAAATTAAACCAATCACATCTACCCTAAGGTCAAGGCTCGTCGCGATCGAAAACCACGTAAACAGTTCACGTAGAGCAAGAAACATACAAACAACTTTTACCTATTTCTTTCTTAATTTTAAAACATCCTTTTAAAACTAACTTTCTATGATTCTTACTTTTTAGTCACTACTAATTATGACAAAATAAATTTTCGGGTAAACAAAAATAAATTTTCTGCTCAAAATCAGATTATGTTTTTCAACTTTTGAAAATTGCATTTTCGGCCCCTCAACTTTCGAATATTGCACTTTGATCCCAAAACTTTGAAAAAGTTACAAAAACACCCCAAAACCAATTCGGGCAGAAAACCAGAAAATAAAATTTTGAATTCTCAAAATTTTCAATTTTTCAAACAGACACTGAAGTTTCAGTAATTGCAAAACAGTCGCCAAACTTTTGAAAATTACAAAACGACCCCAAAAAGCCGTGCGATCAGATTTGCAAAACAGTCCAGAATTTTTGAAATTTCCAGATTCTGAAAAATTGAATTTTCAGCCCTCTAAACCCTAATTTGCGATTTTATTGCATAAAAGTCCTGAAGTTTTTAAAAATTATAAATTCGCCACAGATCTTGAAAAGCAGTTTTACCCAATCATAGATATAGTCATAACAAGTAAGAATCAATTTACAGAACACAATTATCACATGTTTTCATACATATTATTAAACATATACGTAAACACACATTATGTTCAGCCTTTTCGTATAATAAGTATGGAGTTGGCTCTGATACTACTGTTGGGTTGCCTCGATTGTCAGAACAACAAAGAATGCGGAATTTTAAAATTTTTCGAAGCACCCATGGTCCCATATATAGATCTCCATATTATGTATACGAAAAGCATGAATAAAAACACATAAAGTATGTAAATAGGGGGTTAATCTATTTTTACCTCACCACATGCAAGGTGGTGGCAACCTCCAACTTTAGTTCTGATTCACAGGCAGTGATCCAAGTGTCTCACCTCCAAAGACTCATCCACACCAATTGGATTCTGGTAACACCTCTTAGTCTTAGACTAGAACTGGATCTAAGAGGTTTGTTATTAAGGACTGTGCAGATCTGCTTTGCGGAGAAAGATCTGGCACAAGGAAGTAGAAGAGGAGCAGCGGCGACACAAGGGAAGCTCATGGCCAGGTGCTGGCGGCGGCTAGCTAGTGGCGGCGCAGGGAGAGGGTGCGGCTAGGTTAGAGAGGGCGGCCAGGGTTTTGCTAGGGTGTTAGCCTTGTGTTATTCTTTGAGTTCATGTAGAACTCTATTTATAAGCCTCCTTCTTGACCTAGGTTTGCAAGACTCCTTATGGGCTTTTAATTAAATGCCCATGTCTTGCAAGCCTTCTTTTAATTAACCACCTTAATTAAATACCCAGTCCATATTAATTAATAAATTAATATTTCCTTTAATTAATTAGATCAACTAATTAATCTCCCACTTGAATTAACACTTTAATTCATTTAATTGATTTAATTACCTTTAAATCAATTAATTCCTTTTATACCATTTTATAACTGTCACCGTCCAATTGTATTGTGTGTGACCCTCTGGGTTCACCATCAATTGGAAGCAGGCCCACGAATTCCTCGTGATTTAATTTATGAACAATAAATTGCTCTTGTCAATTAAACAACCTTTAATTGACCACTCCTAGAATCAATTCCTCTATTAACTTAGGAGTACCCACACTTCATGGTCGGTGTCTAGCCACAAGCCCATGAAGCCCAACTTCAGGTGAATTGATATTTATGAACCTCACCTCTTATAATTGCCATGTACATACGTTACGTCTATCGACTAATTTTCCCGATCAAGACTTAGGGTGTGTGAATTGATCGGCACCTCTAAATATGTCTCGATAACTATACTTTCTAATTCGGGGTAATATTCCAGTGTGACTACTAAATTTGGAAACCCCTTCCCAAATCCGTCACTGACCACGGCCGTGGATTCCTCGGATTTATTATCTAAGAATCGTATAGGAAATTCTCTCATCCATTACGATGAGTCGGTTGATTCCATATTGGTAATAACCACTCACGTATATAACTATACGCACCAAACCTAGGCATGTTATGATCAGGCTAAGTGATCTATACCTAGATCTAAGTATGCACATTCATGCACCGAATTCGCCCTAGCACCTCAAGTAAGTCAAAGGACTAAATCGTACACTATTATAAGCCTTGAGAAACATCCCATTATCGATATGCGTCATGCGCTTCCACAATGGGTTTCTCTGTTCGGGTCGTTCGATGCGTTCGATCCTCTATCGAACCACCTACTCATATGCACTGGCCTCAAATGTCTTGCTCATGAAACGCTACAAATTCACTCCATGTGAATCATGCATACTTGTAGAAGTCTTGGCGATTCCTACGATACCCCATCTCATTTTGGAATCTATGACTTGGACGTGTTTTAAGATTACGACCTTAGAGACTGTTTCATGATTGCACTCAGTACTGAAGTGAATCGTCCCTTAGTCAAATGTAATCTAAGGATTTCATCCAATCGCTTAAATGTATTCGCGAGAGATGAAGTTGGCCATTGTTTATCCTTATACACATATAAATAAACGTGCGTATTAAGTCATTTATACTAAAGAAAGATAATGATAGTTCCAATACAAGCTAAATATATTGGCTTGCAGGGCACTATCCCATCAAACTAGCATACTCTCCTAGTGGTTATCTTATCTCTCAATCTAAGTACACGGATAATATCATCGAGCGAGATCGCGTCACTGACACTAGGACGGTTAATACTCCTTTAGAAGTTAATTTTCATTACTCGAGTTCTGATGGGATACCATTAGAAGATGTTACTCTATATCGCGCCATTGTTGGAAGTTTGGTTTATCTCACCAACACTCGTCCTGATATTACCAATACCGTTCAAGTCGTCAGTCAGTTCGTTGCTTCTCCTACTACTGTTCATTGGGCTGCTCTTCGCATCTTACGGTATCTTCGAGGTACTCTCTTTCAAAGATTTTTATTTCCATCATCTTCTTCGTTAGACTTGCGTGCATACTTTAATGCTGATTGGGCTAGTTATCCTGTTGATCGGAAGTCTGTTACGAGTTTTTGTATCTTCTTAGGTCACTCTCTTATTTCTTGGAAGAGTAAGAAACAAAGTGTTGTTGTTAGATCTTCGACAGAAGGAGTACCGTGCTATGACATCTACCAGTACTGAGATAGTCAGGTTACGATGGTTACTTGCAGATATGGGTGTTTTTATATCTCGTCCGACTCCGATGTTTTGTAATAAAAAGAGTGCTATTCAAATTGCGCACAACTCTGTTTTTCATGAACAGACTAAGTATATTGAGATTGATTGTCATTTCACATGACATCATCTTCAACATGGCACTCTGACTTTGCCATTTCTCTCCTCCTCCATGCAACTTGCTGATTTGCTCACCAAGCCGCTTTCCGTATCACGTTTTCGTTTCTTGGTTGACCAACTCTCGATGCTTCTTGCTGCTACATCATGAGTTTGAGGGGGGGAGGGGGTGTTAGAGTTTTATTATTACTGTAACTTGCATATATTAAGTAGAAGGGTAGTTTAGTCTTTTAGTGTTAGCCCTAGTTATTTAGACTTTTTTTCTTCTCTTTCTTTTATTATTCTTTTGTCTCTTTACTTATGTATGCTAAATAACCAAAAGCTTGTACTATATTTTCATTCAATTAATGACTACCAAGATTACTTATTTTCTTTAAGTTATCACTGAGCATAGAGCACAATAATGTTATCTGGAGAGTTAATAAAACAAAGGTACTAACAATGTAACATCGGAATGGTTATAAATCTCAAAAGTGCTTGCATAAAAATAATTTGTCTAGTCTCGATTTAAATAGAATGAGTGTAGAGTATGCCAGTATTCGTGCGTGCAGATATAGGCAAAATCGATGTTTTGATTCAAGATGCCTTGATAAGGTCCTTACTTCTAATCAACTGATTATGCCGAGTAGGCAAACACTATCCCTAGTTCTTGTCAATGCATGTTTGGCCACAAGACTTGACAATTTATAATAGTTTTATTTCTATTCCAAATAATTTCAGCCATCCGATGGCCTCTCGATACATTAGGATGATTTTGCAAGAAAATATAATCGAGTGGACAGTTATAAGAACATATCGAGACATTTTACAAAATGGCTGCAGATCCTCTATACCACACAAATGTACCACATTTGTGTACCACCATTATAAAAGTGACACATGTCAAAACTAAATAGCATGCATTGCATAGGATTATATTTTCCACCCTTTTTCCTTCTTATCTCCATTTTTTGTTTTAACATCTTTTTTTTGTAAATAATAATACCGATTTTTATATATTTAGGCTGCGATTTAATGACATTATATATTTGTGTACCATTATTTGTAAATAATAATACCGACTTTTAATGAAATTAGCGAAATAACAACTCAAAATTTTGAATTATACTTTAAAAAACTATTTTTTTATTTTGAAATAAAATCAATTAGTATTATAAATATATCATTATTATTTACATAAAATAATAATTAAAATTATTTTTTAAAATATAAACTAGCTATTGGAGTGAAATGATATGATTATTAAAAAGTAATCTCTTAAAATATAAACTAGTTGTTGGAATGTTGAGTAAAAAATGAAAGTGTATAATATTGTTCATTAATTATATTTTAAGATAAGAGACTGAAATTTAAGAGAGATGATGAAGATAGCCTTACTATTATTTTTGCACCTTTTAATTTTGAGTAAAAGTTTGAAAAAATATTTACTAGTCATAGATTATGGCCGAATTAAATATTAATTAAAGGGATTTATCAGTCACTTGCTACGATAAATAATTATATTATACGATATAATTATTTCTCAAAACCATATAAAGTTTCATCTCATAAACCCAAAAATTAAAAATCTTAAAATATAATTAATGAACAAAAAAAGATGTTAAAATAAAAAATGGAGATAAGAAGGAGAAGAGTGGAGAATATTATCCTATGCAATGCATGCTATTTAATTTTGACATGTGTCACTTTTATAATGGTGGTACACAAATGTGGTACATTTGTGTGGTACAGAGGATCTGCTGCCTTACAAAATATATTTACAACTTAAAAAGACTCGATACCAATTAAAACAATTCGAGAAGCATGCAAACAACAAAATCAACAGAACAAGAAGGTTCTGGGAAAGCTCTGATTCCTTGGAAATTAGACCGAGTTTTAAGTGAGGTAACAATCTAGGGGAATAATGTGTATTCATTATAGATTACCTACATGGATTTCGGTCATAATTATATTTTACAACAATATTTTGCAGGCCGAATCAGGAGAGACACGAGCATGGTTAGCGGTCAAACTATATATATGTTCAGATTGTTATTACACTTGTGGTACCATACTATATACCGATTCTCACTTGTGATACAATTGGCCGATATACTTGGTGCCATAATTTAATAAATTAATCACTTTTGGTACCACCGTGAAAAATGGACATTAATTAATGACATGGCAGTTAAATTTTATTGCAAAATTGATACCACTACTTATGTTAACTGACATATGTATACCCAACCCCATCCCCCTTAACCACGACCCCCCTCCCTGAAACCCAATCCCGGCTCCCAGGCCGCGGTGGCCTGGGTTCTTAGATCCCTGGTCGCCGCCGGCCTGGGATTGGATTGGGGGGAGGAGTTACGGGCGGGGTAGTGGGATTTTATTTTTTTTTTTTTTTGAAAAAAAAAATTATAATTATTTTAATAATAATTTATAAATAAATACTAATTATTTTAACATAATTATATAAATTTTAGATTTAATTAATATTTTGCTAATTTATGTTAAAGTATTATTTGATCTGTTAATATAATTTAGAAAATTAAATTAGTTAAATAAACATGTAAATATAATAAGTAAAATTTCTAAATTGGTACTCACGTGTCTTATTCGAGCTAATTTTGAAATTGATCAACAATGTTGACTAAAGTTATGAGTAAATTTGAAGATGTGGGGTTATTTTGACAACTTGAAAATTTAAGGACATAATTGTCAGTCAACATAAATAATGTTATCAATTTTGCAAAAAATCTTAACTGCCACGTTATCAGTTAACGTCCATTTTTAACAGTTGTACCAAATGTGATTGCTTTCTTAAATTATGGTATCAAATGTGTGGGCCTCGATTTTTATGGTACCACAAGTGAGAATCAGTCTATAATTTGGTACGAGAAATACAATTCTCTCCTTCAAAATATTATTCTTAGGGTTGAAGTAATCTTTTTTGCTTTGTTAACTTTCAGGATTTCAAAATATTGTTTATTCTTTTGTCCAGTAGTTTTTCATCTCTAAGTGTTAATCCATATGTTAGAATTTTTGATGTTGATACATAATGATTTTTGTTCCACTACACAAAAATGGTTTGTAGGAGAGTGCCTGGTACCCATAAAACTACATGGAAAAGAAGGGAAATGGCATTCGCCTTCGTTGTCAATTGCTTTTAGTAAAATTAAAAATATTGTTTTCAATATCCTATGCAACTATTGGCCCAATAGAATACAGCATTTATGTTGATGTTGATACAACTTGTAACTGAAAAAATGAGATGATTTTTTTTTTTTTTATGTTATAACTTATAATGCTATTGAAGGTTCATAACGAGCCACTTGAATGTTTAAATAAGGTACATAACAATGCTAGAATAAATAAAACATAATCAAATTAAATCCTTATTTAATTTATTCTTATTCTATCTGAAAAATCTATAATGTCCACTTCAACGATATGTAATCAAGTAAAATGGGAATTACAATTACACAAGGTGAATGAAACTCACATTTTACTATGAAAAAGTCTCTAAACACCATGGAGGTCATTACTAGAGGTGTAATCAAGCCGAGTAGTGTCGAACGACACACTATTCAAGCTTGGTTTGATTTTTATCGAGCGTGAAATTTTGTGTTTGAGCTTGGTTTGATTTTAAATCGAGCTGAGCTCAAACGAGCTTTTATCGAACGAGCTCGAGCCTAGTACTGAGTAGCTTGATATTTTACATGTATTTTTTTAATTTTTAATTTATTGAGTCGAGCTCGAGCCTATAAATTATGGCCCATTATGATTAACCCATTAGGGTTAGGCCCATAGATTAAGGTTTTACATCTAAGTAGTGGGGATTAGGGTTTTACATCTATATTAATGAGGAAACTGGTCCTATCTCTATATGTTTTTCAGAGCTGTTAAGTTCCCTCATAATTTAACGCATTATTAGAAACTCGAAACCATGGCAAAAGAGAGAAACCAGTCTTCCATCAATCAGTATGTCCGCTACCGATTGTCCATGCCATGAAGACATGTATCTCTATACCTAATTTATGTTTCAAGCAATTAACATGATTATAGTCGATCCATTACTATTCACCTAATTTATGTTTAAAGCAATTAAACTGATTATAGTCGATCCATTACTGTTCATGCTTATGTGAATAATTGCTAACAGTGGTATCAGAGCCCTTGTTTGGGCAATTTTAATCCGGTTGAATTATGCGATCTGAAATTTATGTTTATCTTTATATCCATATTTTTGTTATTTAGAATACATAATTGTATGATCTAATAATTATGATTATTCAGTTAGATCTAAGTATTACCTAAATTATGCTCTCAATAATACTTGAATTCTATATCGTTTGATTACAAATTCATGTAAACAATTTTCAATGATATGCAATTGAGAACTCAGGATTAAATTACGTATTTACTTGGAGATGTAAGGATTATTATGAAATCATGAATCAACCTTATTATGCATGTAATGTCCTTTTCGGAAATCTATGCCATATTGAATCAGAAGCGCATGTCAATTCAGATTTTATGTTAGCCATATCTATTTTCCTTGTTCTGAATTTGGAAAAATCAGATCTATTTTGAAATTAAATCGAAGCAGCAAGCTCTACCGCTGCCTTTTTCTGATCCGGGAATTGCGCCAAGCCGCAACGCCCATTTCCTACGTTAAAATCGGTTGCAATTCGACACCTGTAGAAGCCACAACAGCACCAAGCGCAAGTCGTGGTGCTGCACTGAGGTTAGCAACCGGTTTAATCTCTGACGTTTATTGGCGATCAGGGCCTCTTGATACGCCGCTGGATTGTCGGCGTAAGGTCCAAAATTCCAGCCCCGTTGCCGTTGTCGGCGCCTCTTCAGCCTGCAAAATTAGAGTTTGCTTATTTAGGCTATTCAAGTTTTGGGCCTAAAGTTGTGGGATTTGGATATAGGGTCCGTTGATTATTTGGGCAGAATGTTAAAATGAAACTTAAGGCATGAGGCTTTGAGGTGAAAAACCTCTCGGGCTAAAAAGGAAAACCAGATTTCATTGAAAGTTCTCAAGCTTGAATTATTGGTGAACTGATTTGGGGGTAATTTAATGCTTGTACTATCATGTGTTATGGCTTAAGATTCAATTTATTCTCTTGAATTGGGCATATTTTATGTTGTAGGAAATTATTATTCCTTTAGGCAAAGAGAAAGTGCATCTTATTGTCATGCGGATTTCCTCCGTATTAATGATTTTGATGGGTTAAAGTTATTATAATTTTACTCGATTATTTAACATGCTTCGTAAACCCAGAATTTAAAATGTGCCATAAGAGTGAAAATTCACATTATTAGATTTGCTAGTCACCAAAGTGGCCTGATCTGTATGGGTTAGTGAATGCACATTAATTTATTGACTAACAGAACTCAAGTTATACGTTATGTAAAAGGATTCGTAAGTGATATATTAATTTGTTAGTCACCAAAGTGACCTGATTAATATAATTAATATCCTTATTGTGTAACTTATTTAAATGGTATAATGTGACAATTTGTGTACTAAAATTTACATAATGATGATTTGTTAGTCACCAAAGTGGCTTAATCAGTATGGTTAGTAAAATTTTCATCGTACACTAAATTTTTCCTGAATATTTAATTGTACATTTATGAAAAAGGATCTAGAAAGTTATATTGATTTGTTAGTCACCAAAGTGGCCTTATTGATATAATTAGTAATTTTCTTATGTACTATTTCATATTTATTGGTATAGTGTGGTACTTTATACACTTAATATTTAAAATTCATATTACGATGATTTGTTAGTCACCAAAGTGATCTGATCAATACAGTGAATGAATTTTAAACTGCATGTAAATCTGTTTTTTACCAATATTTAAATTTCACATTACGTAAAAGAATTTGTTGTCATATTAGTCTCTTAGTCACTATAATGGTCTGATTAATATGATTGGCAATTCTATTGTGTAAATTTACTTAATTGGTGATTTCATCAGATTTATTGTGTAATTATTTTAAATTCACATTATGATGTTTTTTTAGTCACCAAAGTGGTCTGATCAATAATGTTAGTGAATTGAAAATAGTACATCGGTTTATTTATTGCCAAATATTAATTAGCATACTACGAAAAAGAGATTTACTAATGTATATTAATTTGTTAGTCACCAAAGTGGCCTGACTTTTATATTTAGTGAATTTCCTTCATGTTTGGTATTTGATAATTCTAATATTGTGCATAAATTTTCTATTATCATGATTTGTTTGTCACCAAAGTGGCCTGATTAGTACTGCTAGTGAATTTATATGCACAAATATAATGTTTATATTATCAATTAAAAGATAAATAAATCAGTTTACTATGAAAAAGCATTAGAGTTGACCCAAAGGAGGCTCAGTCATTTTTCTAGTAAACATTATGAGTCAAGCCAATAACCAATATTATTTAGAGTGTTATAATATTTTACTGAATCTTACTATGATAAATATCTCGTCTTGACAACTCAACTTAAACTTGTTTTACAAGTATGAGTAGTCATAAAGCATGTGAAATCCTGCATTGGAGATAATTAATCAAATTAAAACTTATCTCCATTAGGTATCGCTACTGATGAATCTCTCCTTACATGTTATTATGAAATCATTACTTCCTGAACATGGATATTCTCAAAGAATTGTCCCGTATGTTGTTTCAGGGGGAGACACTTATCAAACAGTAAGGTTTGAGTTTCATCAACATAGTGACTCAAGAAGTTAATTATGTAGTTGTGAACATATGAATGTTGGATTTACCACTATCATAAAGAATTCCCGAAATATAAAGTATGATTCAACAAGAGGTGAAAGTTTAGCCTTGTTATAGTTTAAATCATACTTAATTATTGTTTTGTGGGATATGTAGTGGCTTGAATGTACTCATGTTCACAAGAACTTGTTGGGATTGTGACATACTTTAGGAAATTAACTTTAACCCTTCACTGATTTTTGTTACTTATTATTGGTTTATTTAAACTGAAATGTAATCCTAATACATATGGATCCCTTACAATTCACATTTTTTGGTGATGTGAAAGGTTACATGATAACAAACATTTTGCTTCTTGAAATTTTATACACTTTCCTATTTGTCTTCCTTGAACTCTTTCTCATTTATCGTGAATGGTATTCTAGTTTTCTTTGTTATTATAAATTTTCCCGTTAAGACAATTTCTATCTAATTTACGAATAGTCTCAAGTTGCAAATATCATTGAGATATTTAATGAGAGACACTTAGGTATGAAAAGGAAAAATTGATAAACATGGAGAATATCATGAAGAGATATATTAAACAAATGCATCAATTTATTTAACAATTATCTCACAAAATTATCATATGTGCTACATGCAATATGGCAAGCACGCCATGAATGTTAGTGTAATTGAAAGACATAATCGACTATTGTTAGAATCATGATGGTAACTCATCGTGGATCAAATCCTTGTGGATTTATGTGGTTAAAACTGTCATATTTGTTCAAGTGGGTTCTAGTAAAACAAAAAGCAAATTGCGAGCTTTCATTTTGTGGGATACCCAATTTAAGACACCTGCACGATTGGTGTTGTACGACATAATCTAAGCTAATTCACTTGAAAGAATTAGATTCTCGAACAGTTAATTGATACTTTAATTGTTATTCTAAGAATTCCAAAAGATTTGTTATTTTTCCTTTTAACCATAACTTATAAAATATGAAAACCGGAAAATTGGAGGGTTCATTGAGAATTATGTTTTTAGTGGGAGTGATAATGAATAAGTTGTCATGATATAACTCCTATATATGTTGATGAATTAAAAACTGATCAACAAAACTGAAATTACTACTCATATAATGAACATGTAAAATGTGAGTCACAAAGAGTTGTCTTAAGAAAATTTCATAACATAATGCAATTTTGCAATGCTGAGTGATTTCTTTTTATCATCAAAAGTTGGAAGTAACTTTTGGTGAATTATGATCCGGTGTTATATTCACATGCCATTATAAGTGAAAATTTTGAGCAATAAATTGATAAGTTGAAATCCTTAAATTACAATCACGAATCCGATTGGTCACATTGCCATAATGATCAAAATGAGTTTGGCGTGTATTCAAAATCATACTAAACTCAAAAGGCAATATTGAACAATGTAATTTGAATGATTTTCAAGGATTCTACTGTTAAGAACTGACAATGATTATCTCAAAATTATTGTGACACTTGTAATTCACTAGTGGAACTACATTAAATGGATGTGAAAAACCGTCTTTCTGAATGAAAATATAAGAGAGAGTTTATGAGAAAATATTTCATTTTTGCATTAATGGAAATGATATATAGTGTGTAAGCTAAAATGTCAATATAATGATTTAAACAAACATCCCGACAATGATATCATCTTTTTTCAATGATATTATTGCTTCCTTAAGATTTAAAGAAAACACTATTTTGTCTGTGTATATATCTAAAAGTTAGTGGGAGTTAGTTTATCATTTAATATATTGATGGTATTCTTTTTTGACAAATAGCAATTTTGATTTGCTATATTGGACTGATAAATTTCTCATAATACTTATGATATAAGATGTTGCAAAGACAACTTATGTGATTGAGATTGAAGTATTCTATAATAAATCACATGGACTGATTAGTTATTTCATAAACTTATATCAAAGGTTTGGGATGCAGAAATTGCAATTTAAGTTTAGTCCCAAAATTAAGAGAGAAATAAAAATTATTCTAATGCCGAATAATATCTTTTAGCGGAAAGAAATGAAAAATATTTCATTACTTAAGGTTTGATGTATACTCATGCACGCACCAATTATACATCATCTTTATAGTCGGTATGCTTGACAATTTAACCGAGAAAGTTGTCAATAAGGTTTTATGTTATCTGCAAGAAACATAAAGATTATATGCTTACATTTAAAAGATCTGATTTTGATTGAAATGATCAGATATTTGGATTTCGATTTTGGATATCTTGGTAGTATTAAGTTCACTTTTGGCTATTTGTTCCTTTTGGCTGGAGGGACATTATAATGAAAAGTTCAAAAGAAATTGCTATGGTTATCAATTTTACTACGAAATCTATATTTGTGGCGTGTTTCGAAGCCACAATTAAGGCTGTATAATATTATTTCATGACTTGATTTTGTTAACATTATTGCCAAGTCATTGAAATATTTATGAGATTGTTATGCCGCAATTCTTCTCTAAGAACGACAAACATTCCAATGGTGCATAATATTTGGAGTTAAATGTCTTTGTTGTTGAAGAAGATATTCATAAACATAAAGTGTCAAATTATCATCAGAACCGATCTGATATATATTGATCCTTTGAATAAATTGTTACTACAAGACATTTATGAGCATGCTAACCGAATGAGTCTTTGTAGTAATTGACTATTGTATTGTAGGATCATTTATGAGTATTGACACTTTTGAGCTCTAATTATATGTTTATGAAACATGAAAGTAATATTCCTATTATTTAAAGATTGTGTACGCTATTATGGCTATTATGTGAACAATAACAGGAATGGACATTATGAAAGTTTCCAAGTAAATGTCTTCTGTAGTGGGTCATTTATATTGTGGTACATGGAAGGAAGTTTGTTGGACAATGATAACTTAGGACCGTCATGACTTGTATTTGTGGTTTACTATGCAGCGACGATTAACGTTAATTCTCTCATGGGCCAAGTGGGAGAATGTAAATTATGGCCCATTATGATTAACACATTAGGGTTAGGCCCATAGATTAAGAATCTCTAAGTAGTGGGGATTAGGGTTCTGCATCTATATTAATGAGGAAACTGGTCATCTCTCTATACGTTTTTCAGAGCTGTTAAGTTCCCTCATAACTTAACGCATTATTAGAAACTCGAAACTGTGGCAAGAGAGAGAAAACAGTCTTCCATCAATCAGTATTTCCGCTACGGATAGTCCACGTCATGATGACAGGTATCTCTATACCTAATTTATGTTTCAAGCAATTAACATGATTATAGTCGATCCATTACTGTTCATGCTTATGTGAATAATTGCTAACAACGAGCTTCAAAAGTTTTCAAACGAAAAATGATGTTTGATTAGTGTGACGAACCGAGCTCAAACCAGCTCAAGTTGAATATCAAGTAACTTGATTTGTTTTTCAGTCCTAGACATTACAATATTATAACAAATATAACCATCTCAAATATAAAAGCACATGCATATCATTTGTACTAATTGTACCATATTTTCAAGCAATTTCGCACAAAAAAATGGAACCTCGTTACATTTATAAAAACAGCACAATGTTACCTCATTGAGCAAGTATGATGGCCAATAATTACAACATGGAACAGTTTGAATGTTCTATGAATGACATTAGAGGATGAAGATGTGTGCATGATCATCTATTCTATTCCATGCAAATTCATGTTTAACAAATAACAAGAATCAAGAACTATACTGGTAATGCTAAGGCACTACAAGAAAATAAATTTTAGAGACAAAATATTAAGTGATATTGTTAAAATTGTCACTTTTTACATATATTAAAGAGGGAATTGCACTTTTCATACCAAACATTTACCTACTTTATACATTTCATACCACACCTTTCAGAATGACACATTTCATACCAAAATCAATCAACATTTTTCAATTTTCATACCACCGTTAAATTTTGGACAGAATCGGACACGTGCGTCGTACGTGTCCGTTAATTCACTTAAAAAAATTATTTCGGGCAGGGAGGAAATTTTTTGGGCAGGAGTTATGAATTTCACTTTTCATATCAAACATTTACCTACTTTATACATTGCATACCACACCTTTCAGAATGACACATTTCATACCAAAATCAATCAACCTTTTTCAATTTTCATACCGACGTTAACTCACAAAAAAAAAAAAAAAAAAAAAAACCTCGCGGGCACTATACTACCATATATGCTATTCTTAATTTGAGGAAACTGTAAAGAATCATATGATATATGACATTCCCGTTTCTTTTTCGAAAGGGTAAGTATCTCAGGTTCGTCACTTTTTTACAATTAACCCATTGCCCCCTAAATGTTCCAATTTTACCCTTGGGTGTTATTAGTACTAATAAATATGTAAAAAATTGAAATAATTTTTAAATTATGGGCAATTATAAATTATATCAATTAATGAATATGATGATTTTGAATTGAAACAGTAGTACCACATAGGGTCTTCTCAATTTGAGGAAACCATAATAAATCATATGATCGATAACATTCCTGCTTCTTTTTCGAAAGGGTACAAAATATAATAAACTACGGACTTCTCTATCTATGAAAATCATACTCAATCATAATTTTGTAATTTTTCTGCCAAATTTTTAAGTATAATTAATTTACAAAAAAAGAAACCCTCGTGTTTGTCACTTTCTTATAATTAATTCCTTGCCTCTAAAATGTTACAATTTTTTATGAGAATCATCAAGAACAAGTACAAGCTAAGGATCCATTGTATGTTCCAATTGGGCCAATTACAAGGGCAAGATCCAAAAAGCTCAAGGAAGCATTTAACGGGCTAATTCAGAAGATATGGGCTGATTCTAACATGCATAAGTTTGGCCCAAAAGAAGATGAAGTTGTTTTGAATTTAATCCAAACAATATAATCAGATGGTTTTTGGAATTCACTAAAGTTGCTTACCTAGAATTAAATCTTTTGGGAAAGAGAAGCTTTGAAGCAATAAACCAAGGCGGACAGGGGGATACATTTATGTTGCAAGCCATGCAAAAACAATTTGAACGTATGAATGTAATGTTTAATGAGATTCGGCATCGGATGGATAGGCAAGCCGATGCTATTGCTACTTTAAACAGGGGACGTCCCGAAAGACCTCCTTATGTTAGAAGGGAAGAAAGGAATGCAAATGAAGATGATTTTGGTTACAATTCCAATGATGAGTTCCAATATGAAGATGACCAAGGCTCATTAAATGGTGAGGGCAAATTCATAAAAAGGAGAGGAAGGCATGATAGAGGTTTCCAAAGAGGTCCGAGATGGCAAGATAGAGATGACAGAAGCTTGGGAAACATAAAGGTAAAGATACCATCATTCGAAGGCAAGAATGATCCAGAAGTGTACTTGGACTGGGAAAGGAAGGTGGAGCTGATTTTCGAATGCCATAACTACTCCGAGGAGAAAAACGTAAAACTTGTTGTTATTGAGTTTACCGATTATGCTATTATATGGTGGGATCAACTTGTGATGACCAGGAGACGAAATGGTGAAAGGCATATTAGGACATGGGATGAAATGAAAGCTATCATGAGGAGACGGTTTGTTCCTAGTCACTATCATAGGGACTTATTTCAGAAGTTACAAAGTCTTACTCAAGGCTTTAAAAGTGTGGAAGATTACCACAAGGAGATGGAGATTTCCATGATCAGGGCTAATGTAGAGGAGGATAGAGAAGCTACCATGGCAAGGTTTCTCAATGGGCTGAAACGGGACATTGCAAATATAGTTGAGTTGCAACATTATGTGGAGTTGGAGGACATGGTGCATATGGCAATAAAGGTAGAACGACAACTTAAAAGAAAGGGAACTCGATCTTTCCAAAATCCAAGCTCCTCTACTTCATGGAGGTCGAATGGAAGGAAAGATGAAGGAGCTAATTCCAAATTCAAAACAGAAGCACCAAAGAGAAAAGATGAAGTTGGCAAAGTCAATAGAGGTAAAACTGAATTACCAACTCGTAATCGTGATATTAAGTGTTTTAAGTGTTTGGGAACAAGTCACATTGCTTCACAATGCCCAAACAAGAGGACCATGATTGCACATGCTAACGGAGATGTGGAGACTGAAAGTTAGAGTGACGTTGATGATCATATGCCTAAATACACTAGTGACAATGATGTTGAATATCCGGTGGAGGGAGATTCATTGGTGGCTAGGCGTGCTTTAAGTGCCCAAATCAAAGAAGATGATGTTAATGAACAAAGGGAGAACATTTTTCATACTAGATGCCATGTTAACAATAAAGTGTGTAGTATGATCATTGATGGGGGGAGTTATACAAACATTGCTAGTACTACTTTGGTTGAAAAGCTGAATTTACCTACCTTGAAACACCCTAGACCATATAAGCTTCAATGGTTGAATGAATGTGGTGAGGTTAAGGTGACAAGGCAAGTATTAGTCTCTTTTTCAATCGGGAAGTACAAGGATGAAGTGCTTTGTGATGTCGTTCCAATGCAAGCAGGTCACATATTATTGGGCAGACCATGGCAATTTGATAGGAAAGTTACTCACGATGGTTTCAAAAATCGGCACATTCTTGTAAAGGATAACAAATCCATTACTCTTGTACCATTAACACCCAAACAAGTATATGAAGATCAAATGAAAATAAAAGAGAGAGTGAGTTGAAAATAAAGAGTGAGGCTGAAATTTCAAAGAAAAAAAGTGAAAAAGAGAGTGAAAAGAAAGAGAGAAAAAAACAACTGAGTCTTTATGCTAAGGCGAGTGATATCAAGAGTGCCTTCAATTCAAACAAGCTTATGTTTTTACTTTTGTACAAAGAGGCGGGTTTTAGCACTAACGAACTTAATGAATCTTTGCCTAGCGTTGTTGTCTCTTTGTTGCAGGAATACGAAGATGTGTTCCCAGATGATGTACCAAATGGGTTGCCACCTATAAGAGGAATAGAGCATCAGATTGATTTTGTAGCAGGTGCTGCCATTCCTAAACGACCAACATATAGAAGCAATCCGGAAGAAACAAAGGAAACTCAAAGGCAAGTTGAGGAGTTGCTGAAGAAAGGCCACGTTAGAGAAAGCACGAGTCCTTGCGCCGTACCAGTGTTACTTCTACCTAAGAAGGACGGTACTTGGAGGATGTGTGTGGATTGCAGGGCTATCAACAACATCATGGTAAAGTATCGATACCCCATTCCTAGACTAGATGATTTATTGGATGAATTGCATGGGTCAAGTATTTTCACAAAAATTGATTTGAAAAGTGGGTATCATCAAATTAGGATGTAAGAAGGTGATGAATGGAAAACTGCTTTTAAAACAAAACATGGTTTGTATGAGTGGTTGGTAATGCCTTTTGGTTTATCTAATGCACCTAGTACATTCATGAGATTAATGAACCATGTGTTGCGGGCTTTTATTGGCAGGTTTGTTGTGGTTTATTTTGATTACATTTTGGTGTATAGCAAAAGCCTAGATGAACATATTGAACATTTGCGTAGTGTGGGTGATGTTTTGAGAAAAGAAAATTTGTATGCCAATTTAAAAAAGTGTTCTTTTTGCTTGGAAAAATTTACGTTTCTTGTCTATATTGTTAGCGCAAATGGAATTTGAGTGGATGAAGAAAAGGTAAAGGCTATCAAGGAATGGCCGACACCTAAGTCACTTTCCGAGGTCAGAAGTTTTCATGGTTTGGCTAGTTTTTATCGACGATTTGTCAAAAATTTCAGTACACTAGCTGCAACACTCACTGAAATTGTTAAGAAATCGGTAGGGATTCATTGGGGTGATGAGCAAGAACGTGCATTTTCTGAAATTAAAGAAAGATTGTGTAGTGCTCCTTTGTTAGCCTTACCTAATTTTTCTAAAACATTTGAAATTGAGTGTGATGCTTCAGGAATAGGTACTGGAGCAGTTTTAATGCAGGAGCAACGATCGATAGCCTATTTTAGTGAAAAACTAAATGGGGCTGTTTTGAACTATTCGACGTATGACAAGGAGCTTTATGCATTGGTGAGAGAATTGGAGACTTGGCAACATTACCTTTGGCCGAGAGAATTCGTCATTCACACTGACCATGAATCCTTGAAGCACTTGAAAGGACAGGGTAAGTTGAATAAAAGACACGCCAAGTGGTCAGAATTCATCGAGACATTTCCTTATGTAATCAAATACAAGCAAGGTAAGGAAAATATTGTGGCTGATGCACTATCGAGAAGGTATTCTCTTGTTTCTACATTAAATGCAAAGTTGCTAGGATTTGAATATGTGAAGGAATTATATGCTACTGATGATGACTTTGCTAGTGTGTATGGAGCATGTGAAAAATCAGCATTTGGTAAGTTCTATAGACTTGATGGGTACTTGTTTAGAGAGAATAAACTTTGTGTGCCTAACAGTTCTATGCGTGAGTTACTTGTACGTGAAGCACATGGAGGTGGTTTGATGGGTCACTTTGGTATAAGGAAGACTTTAGAAGTGTTGTGTGAACATTTCTTTTGGCCTAAAATGAAACGTTACGTGGAAAGAATTTGTTCTAGATGTGTTACTTGTAAGCAGGCCAAACCTAAGGTCTTACCCCATGGTTTATACACTCCTTTACCCGTACCTACTGCACCTTGGGTAGACATTTCGATGGATTTTGTTTTGGGTTTGCCTAGGTCAAGAAAGGGTAGGGATTCAATTTTTGTGGTGGTTGATAGGTTTTCTAAAATGGCACATTTCATATCTTGTAATAAAACTGATGATGCAACAAACATTGCTGATTTGTTCTTCCGTGAGATAGTACGACTTCATGGTGTTCCTAGGAGCATTGTATCTGATCGAGATGTTAAGTTTCTTAGCTATTTTTGGAAAGTCTTGTGGGGGAAAATTGGTACTAAGTTGTTATTTTCAACTACTTGCCACCCTCAAACAGATGGACAAACCGAGGTAGTGAATAGAACTTTAACTACTTTATTGCGTACTATAATTCAAAAGAATTTAAAGAAATGGGAAGATTGTTTGTCATTCATTGAATTTGCATATAACCGGAGTGTTCATTCTACTACTGATTTTTCACCATTTGAGGTTGTTTATGGTTTTAATCCACTAACTCCTTTAGATTTGCTGCCTTTGCCAGTTAATGAAAGAGCTAGTTTGGATGGTCAAAAGAAGGCTGAGATGGTAAAAAAACTTCATGAAAGTGTCCGGGAGCATATCGCAAAGAAAAATGAACAATATGCGAACAGAGCTAATAAAGGGCGGAGACAAGTCATTTTTGAACCAGGTGATTGGGTTTGGGTGCATATGCGGAAGGAAAGATTTCCTGAACGTAGGCGGTCAAAGTTACAACCAAGAGGGGATGGTCCGTTTCAAGTTCTTGAAAGAGTGAATGATAATGCATACAAGTTGGATCTTCCAGGTGAGTATAAGATTAGTTCTACATTTAATGTTGCTGATCTATCTGTTATTGATGTAGGTGAAGATTCGAGGACGAATCCTTTTGAAGAGAGGGAAAATGATGAGAATCATCAAGAACAAGTACAAGCTAAGGATCCATTGTATGTTCCAATTGGGCCAATTACAAGGGCAAGATCCAAAAAGCTCAAGGAAGCATTTAACGGGCTAATTCAGAAGATATGGGCTGATTCTAACATGCATAAGTTTGGCCCATAAGAAGATGAAGTTGTTTTGAATTTAATCCAAACAATATAATCAGATGGCTTTTGGAATTCACTAAAGTTGCTTACCTAGAATTAAGTCTTTTGGGAAAGAGAAGCTTTAATTAGGCTTTATTTATATAAGATTTTATATATATATATAAGTCTATATAGATAATAGTCAAGACTTCTCATATTTCTAGATGTATTTGGAGGATTCTAGGCACCTTTTCATATCCCAACACTTATGAAAACGTGTTGGCTTTAATTATTATGGTTGGAGACTTGTTCCAACCCTATATATAAGTGGTATTGTTCAATGTAATTGGATATATTTGGCTGAAAATATAAAGTGAGTTTTTACTCCTCTTTTGGTTCTTCATTGAACTTTAGAACTTATCAAGGTTTCTCCTTGTGGCGTTCAAACTTGAATACTTGTGGTTTGCGATTCTTTATAATCGTTGGGTCACAAGTTCACTACAATCTGAAATACTTGTGGTTTGCGATTCTTTATAATCGTTGGATCACAAGTTCATTATAATCAAGAATACTTGTGGTTTGCGATTCCTTATAATCATCGGGTCACAAGTTCACTATCGTTATCAATCTGATTTTAGAGTGGGATTAAATTGAATTTTCCTACCGAGGTTCGCATCAATTTTGACCATTTATTTTGAGCTGAAAATATCAAATATGGTCTACTCAGTTTGGGGAAACCATAATAAATCGTAAATTTGAACTTTTTCTGCCAAATTTTTCTGTATCATTTTATGGGCAATTATTAATTTTATTAATTTATGATTGATAAGAAGATTTTGAATTGAAACAGTACTACCACATATGGTCTTATCAATTTGAAGAAACCGAAATAAATCACGTTTTTTTAATTGATAAGATTATTTTTGAAAAGGTAAATTACGAATAACTCCATGAGAAAAGGCCTAACAAAAATACACCCCACGTATTGGTTGTGATAAAAAAAAACCCTCAGATTAGTATTTTGTTACTGGATCTGTTTTTAATTAAATAATAAGTAATCAATCAAACAAACAAAAAAAAATCCCCGGCTGGGTGGCCACCGCGAAGCTGCTACAGGGGGTATTTGCAAATTTACAGGGGGTATTTGCAATTGTACAGGGGGTATTTGCAAATTTACAGGGGGTATTTGCAATTATACAAGGAAGTATTTGCAATTATACAGGGGGGTATTTGCAATAATACAGGGGTACTTGCAATGTTATATGCATTTTCCATCTAGGGGATATTTGCAATTTTACCCAATTGATTTTTCCCCCAATTTGCAAAAAACGGATAATGAAAGGAAATTGATTTCCCCCCAATTTTCTGCCCTATTCAATTAATCCCCTGTCCGCGAGCATTTTTTTTTTTTTTTTGGTGAGTTAACGTCGGTAGGGAAATTGAAAAAGGTTAATTGATTTTGGTATGAAATGTGTCATTCTGAAAGGTGTGGTATGCAATGTATAAAGTAGGTAAATGTTTGGTATGAAAAGTGAAATTCATAACTCCCTCCCTGCCCGAATTTTTTTTTTTTTTTTAAGTGAGTTAACGGACAGTACACGTGCGCCGTCCAAAATTTAACGGTGGTATGAAAATTGAAAAATGTTGATTGATTTTGGTATGAAATGTGTCATTCTGAAAGGTATGGTATGAAATGTATAAAGTAGGTAAAAGTTTGGTATGAAAAGTGCAATTCCATCATATATTAAGTGACAAAAATATTAGTATTGTCACAATAACAATAGTGACAAAATATATTTTTAAGTTGTCACTAATGGCTATTTGTGACAAATGTATCACTATAATTTAGTTGTCACTTTTGGGAATCACTAAATGTCAATAGTGACACATTTTTCACATTTCTTGTCGTTAGTGTATCTATATACATCATTTTAGTGATAATATTTAAATTTTTGTCACTTTGTAATTTACTATTTTGTCCCTAAATTTTAAATTTTTTGTAGTGAGGTGTCAACACATATTGCATATTTGATCAAATTACATTTTAAATATAAAGGGAGGCTCTTTATTGAGGGACTAAATCATTGAAAGAGTTTCATATCTAGGCAGCAACCCAGTTTTTCATATTCATACAACCTACATCGTCATATTTCAATCTATCACTAATATGCTGAGAAGATAAGAGAAACCTTAAACAAATTTACAAGGAAGAGCTATTGAAACCTACGAACTAAGCTTCCAACTTTTAAAGAAAATAACGCATGCTAACAAACACTTAATTAGGAGTGCCAATTTAATTTGTACTCACATTTACAAAGGTAGGAGCAAATGAATTTTTAAGTTGTAAATAAATTAATATATATATATATATATATATATATATATATATATATATATATATTTTGTTTCCCAAGGGTTTAATCCCTTGAGGAGTGTTGGGCACATAAAGTGGGAATCTCTCTCAATAGGGATTCGAACCTGAGTCCGCTACTTTGTAGTGACTAGTCCCTTCCACTAGACCAATCACATGTTCATAAAAATAAATTAATATTGAATCAACAACAAGCATTGCAATGTCTTGATAATCAAATAAAAAATTAAGAAAAATCTAATACAAAATTTCCTCATACAAAAACATCACCAGGTATTGCAAATATGTTGAAAAAAAAAAAAAAAACTATCCACAACGTTGGATCTGTTGGCAAAAACCGGTTTTAAGATTATCAATATCCGAATACAAATTGAAACTGAGACAAACAAACCAATTTGAACAGTAACCGAAAATATAATCAGTTATAAAAAATTCAAACAGATAAATTAAAATTAACTTATCTCACAATTCTGTATTGTAACAGAATTGATCCAACCAAATCCCAGAAATGATCCTGCTTGCCTTGAAGAAATTATCGACCCACTTCCGGTGCAATTGGGAACACGAACACTTCTTCCAGGATAATTTGGTTACAAGAATTTCTCCACTGCACAGTAGCAGAAACTCCACCTCGAAGAACACTCAAAAGCAGAAAAGTAACCAGAGATATTTTTCTTAGGAAATGATTTCGAGAGAGAACAGATTTGTTTTCTGTTGGTGTGTTTTTCAGAGCTGAAAAGCACTGATATATATAGGGCTAGGGGGAGCCTTTGGCAATTAAAATCGCCTATTAAATCTGTAAAAAACGGCTGAAACGTTTGATTTAAGTTTCCTAACTTTGAGACTGTTACTGGTTTTTTTTTTTTTTTTTTCAATTTCAAAAATTCAAATTCAAATTTAATTCGAAATTCATCCAAAAAGATAAGTCCGAGACGAGACAATTCGCCCAAACGCCCGAGCCCAGCCGAGCCCAGTTCCGATCCGATCCGAGTCGGGTCGGGCGGGCGGGCGGCGGCGCGCGTGTGGTGTATTCATATGATCCCCTTTGTAAAGACTTATACCAAGTCTAAACACTTAAGTTCATATATACTAGTACACACATTTAAAATAAGTCAATGTGGGACATATGAAGAGTTTGAAACTTTGCAACTTCCTCACAAGGCCTTAATTAGTCTTGGACCAATGAGGGACAAGCCCACATACAATTATCTTTATTGAATTTTAATTTCCCCAATATATCTATATATAACATTTTTATCTATGGATTCCAACCTTTTAATTAGGTATACATCCACATAATTACAACAATCCCCCACAAATCCATAGAAAAATAAACTACTAGGATTACCGCAACGTGCTTTCAGCAATGGTACCTTCCGGTTTGAACCACTGCCTAAGTTATCCAACTTATGCTACCACAGGGACAAATGGATCTAAGCCTTGAATTTGGACCTTGATGTGGTAGCGTCCATTGGTAACAACACATTACTTGCTATGTGTTAATCTTTAAGTTTGACACTATAGGCCATGTGTCCCGATCCTGTATCATGAATGTTGTTGAGGAATAACCCTATTTCCTCTAGTCGCGGCCAAACAACTACATTCACTTAGTTGAGCGTCTCAGGATGTACTGCTAGCATCCCGTCTTACAGACTTGACCTCATTCAGTGTTAATACACTTACTAGATTAGCAGTAGTCAGCTCCTATCAGGTATATCAAGGGACAGACTCAGATACTTAGTATCAGTCTTAGTTAGGAGCAACTTTTATATACCCAGCAGTTTGTTTATACCACATTGAACCTTCCTTGTGGGATCTCCACTTGGTAGGTTGGGTTGCCACTGCTTGTATATCAATTTAGGGTTTTCAGTCCCATCCCCATCCTGGATTTCTGTACTAAGGAAAAATCTAGTCCTTTAGTTAAAGGGTCTGCCACATTGTCTTTGGTACCAACAAAGTCAACGACTATGACCCTATCAGACACAAGTTCCCTTATAGACTTTAGTCTAACTTGGATGTGTCTCTTGGTCTTTTGATTATATTTTTGGCTTTTAATCTTTGCAATTGTGGTTTGAGAATCACAATGCACCACGACTGCTGGAAGAGGCAAGCTAACCATGGGTAATTGGATCAATAACCCATGTAGCCATTCAGCTTCAGTCCCTGTCGTGTCTAAAGCACATAATTCGGCCTCAAATGTAGACCGAGTCACCAAGGTTTGCTTGGTTGACTTCCAGGAGACAGCGCCCCCACCAAGGGTAAAAACGTAACCCGTACACCCATTGCTTCCGGAGTTCTTGGCTATCCAGCTAGCGTCACTATACCCTTCAAGTACTGCAGGGAACCTGCCATATTGAAGAGATAGTGATACTGTGCCCTTCAGATACCTTAGTACCCGGTCAAGAGCTCCCCAATGGGTTCGATTTGGACAAGTTGTATATCTTGCTAACTTCGAGACTGCAAACGAAATGTCTGGTCTCGTGCCATTTGCCAGATATTGCAAGCTTCCAATCATTTGTGAAAATCTTAATTGAGAGACAGGAACACCACTTTCATTTTTAAAAAGAGCCACTGAAGGATCATATGGTGTTTTGGCAATTTTACATTCTTTATAGCCAAATTTCTCAATTATCTTCTCAACATAGTGAGATTGAGAAACTGCTATACCCTCAGTTGATCGAGTCAACTTGAGTCCAAGAATTACATTTGCCACACCCATATCCTTCATTTCAAACTTACTCTTTAAGAACGACTTGGTTTCATTTATTATCTCAATATTAGATCCAATCAATAGAATATCATCAACATACAGACATAAAACAATACATTTATCACCTTTAACTTTACAGTAGATGCACTTATCATTATCATTTACAACGAAGCCAAAAGATAAAATAGTTTTATCAAACTTTTCATGCCATTGTTTAGGAGCTTGTTTCAAACCATATAGTGATTTAACAAGCTTGCAAACTTTTCGCTCATTTCCAGAAGCTACAAATCCCTCTGGCTGATCCATATAGATTTCTTCCTCGAGATCACCATACAAGAATGCTGTTTTAACATCCATTTGATGAATCGGGAAATCATATATGGAAGCCAGTGCTATTAGTACCCGGATTGTAGTCAAAATAGCAACAGGGGAATATGTATCGAAAAAATCGATTCCCTCTTTTTGCCTAAACCCTTTGGCAACTAATCTGGCTTTAAACTTGTTTATGGTTCCATCAGACTTAAATTTCTTTTTAAAGATCCATTTACATCCAATCGTATTACACCCCGGAGGGAGATCAACTAGTTCCCATGTCCCATTAGAGACAATGGAATCCATCTCACTTTTGACAGCTACCTTCCAATGCTTTGATTCTTTCGAAGCCATTGCATCTTTGAAGGTTACAGGATCACCCTCGATGTTGTAAGTGATAAAATCACTTCCAAAATCCTTGGCAATTCTAGCTCTCTTACTCCTTCTGGGTTCATCTGATTCAATCGGTACTGAATCAGAACTACTTGGATTAACCCCCACATTTGTCATCTTTTCCACATGATCAGGAATTGATGAAGATGTAAGGGCTGAATCTAAAGAATTTTCATTAGGCATTCCCGTTTTCATGGGAAATACGTCCTCAAAGAACGTAGCATCACGATATTCAACTATTGTGTTAACCTCTATGCCAGGAATTTCTGATTTTATAACCAGAAACCTAAGAGCATAGCTTGTTTCCACATAGCCTAAAAAGATTGCATCAACAGTCTTTGGACCCAGTTTCTTTCTTTTGTGTTCTGGAACTAGAACTTTTGCAAGACAGCCCCACACACGAAAGTATTTTAAACTAGGTTTTCTGCCTTTCCAGAATTCAAACGGAGTGCTTTCATTATGTTTTAGAGGAACTCTTTTCAGAATATGGCAAGCCGTATTCAAAGCTTCTCCCCACATATATTTAGGCAATCCAGAATTCAAAAACAAACTATTAATCATATTTTTAAAAGTTCTATTCTTTCGTTCTGCTATCCCATTCGACGAAGGGGAATATGGAGGAGTCTCTTCGTGAATAATGCCAAAATTTCGGCAATATTCTTCGAACAAATTAGACTCATATTCTCCACCTCTATCTGATCTTAACCGTTTAAGTTTCTTACCAGTTTGAGTTTCAGCTTCAATCTTAAACGTTATGAATTTTTCAAGTGCTTCAGATTTATGTTCTAACAAATAAACATAACAATATCTACTGCAATCATCTATAAAAGTAATAAAGTATTTCTTATTATCTTTAGTTAAAATTCCATTGAATTTACAAATGTCCGTATGAACCAAATCAAGTATTTCAGACTGCCTTTCAACCGATTGGTATGGCTTTCTTACTTGTTTTGCTTCAACACAAATGTGACATTTGTCTTTATGGTTTATTTCATGTTTGGGGATTAGATTTAAATTCATCATCCGTTTAACAGAACCAAAATTTAAATGTCCTAATCTATCATGCCAAACATTAGAAGTTTCAATTGCATTCACAACTGGAAATTCAGAAATTTTATTAGAACCAACAGTTTCAACTCTTAATTTAAATAAACCATCATCTAAATAACCTTTACCAACAAAAGTCCCATAATACAAAATTACGATTTATTGGATTTAAAGTTCATTTCGTAACCCTCCCTAACTATTACAGAACCACTTATTATATTCCTCCTGATCGTTGGAACATGATGCACCCTTTGTAGTGATAGTATGCGCCCTGAAGGAAACTTCAAGTCCACGCGTCCTATCCCTAGCACTTTAGCACCACTTGAATTTCCCATCGTCACGGATTTTCCATCAACAGGCTGATAAGACACAAATAGCAATTTATCAGCACATACATGCACATTTGCTCCAGTGTCTATTAGCCAATCAAATGGTTCATAAATAGAGAGAATTTCAGGTTTTAAGGAAACATACCCATCAACAGAGTTTTCTGGAGCTTTAGGTTCACTAGTATTCCCCACAACCATGTTTACCATAGCCGGAGCTCTAGTTTCACCAATGTCTCCCACAACCATGTTGACTGTAGCCGGTGTAGTAGACTCGGATTTGGCTTTGGACTTTTTAGTAGGACACTCCTTAGCCCAGTGACCCATCTGTCCACAAGTCCAGCATGGTTTGTTTGCCTTTGGTTTCTTTTTGTTTTTCGGTTTATTTATAGATTTCGAGTTGGGGTTTACATGATTCAACTTTTTCTTTCCAGTTATCATATTTGCCTTAGGCTGGTACTCAACGGGAACACCATGAGTTTGGTTTTTGTGTTCCTCTTCGATACTTATGGCAATCATAAGATCATCAAGAGTCAGCTTTCCTTTTTGATGTTTCAATGTCAAGCCAAAGTTTTCCCAAGATTTGGGAAACTTATCAATTATTGACATAACCATAAATTTTTCTGGAAGTTTAATTTCAGCATCAGAAAGAGCATGCTCAAGATTTATCAGTTCATGCGTTTGTTCAGTTACAGACTTTCCTTCAACCATCTGAAACTTCAAGAACTTGGAAACAGAATACTTTTCGAGCCCTTGCTCTTCAGTATTATATTTCTTGTCCAATTCGTCCCAAAGAGACTTAACTGTGTATGAATCAGAACAGTACACGTCAAAGAGTACATTCGATAAAGCAGACAGAATGACTCCTCGACCAATTTGGTCCCGTTCTGACCATTCAGCTATTTGATCAGTCTTTGGATCTGTTTTAGTTGGTTCAGGTCTAGTCACCTGAATAACCGACAAAAGTCCCTTCATTGTAAACCAAATTTTCATGCGCTGTTGCCAACGCTTAAAAAATTGGCCTGAAAACTTTTCCGGTAAACCGGATAAGTCGACTTTTGTGGGTTGCATGGACACAGTACCGGAGCCTCCTGCAGACGACATGATAATTTTAAAACACGAAAATAATTTCTTCAAGATTGTTGGCAAAAACCGGTTTTAAGATTATCAATATCCGAATACAAATTGAAACTGAGACAAACAAACCAATTTGAACAGTAACCGAAAATATAATCAGTTATAAAAAATTCAAACAGATAAATTAAAATTAACTTATCTCACAATTCTGTATTGTAACAGAATTGATCCAACCAAATCGCAGAAATGATCCTGCTTGCCTTGAAGAAATTATCGACCCACTTCCGGTGCAATTGGGAACACGAACACTTCTTCCAGGATAATTTGGTTACAAGAATTTCTCCACTGCACAGTAGCAGAAACTCCACCTCGAAGAACACTCAAAAGCAGAAAAGTAACCAGAGATATTTTTCTTAGGAAATGATTTCGAGAGAGAACAGATTTGTTTTCTGTTGGTGTGTTTTTCAGAGCTGAAAAGCACTGAATTTTTAAATTCAAATTCAAATTTAATTCGAAAAGATAAGTCCGAGACGAGACAATTCGCCCAAACGCCCGAGCCCAGCCCAGCCCAGCCCAGCCCAGCCCAGTTCCGATCCGAGTCGGGCGGGCGGCGGCGGCGCGCGTGTGGTGTATTCATATGATCCCCTTTGTAAAGACTTATACCAAGTCTAAACACTTAAGTTCATATATACTATTACACCCATTTAAAATAAGTCAATGTGGGACATATGAAGAGTTTGAAACTTTGCAACTTCCTCACAATGCCTTAATTAGTCTTGGACCAATGAGGGACAAGCCCACATACAATTATCTTTATTGAATTTTAATTTCCCCAATATATCTATATATAACATTTTTATCTATGGATTCCAACCTTTTAATTAGGTATCCATCCACATAATTACAACAGGATCATGCTATAATTTCAATAAATTAGAGGAAATTCCCATTAGGAGATCCGTTAAATTAGGATAAAATGTGAGAAAATTTTAGTTGGCTCCAAAGTTTCCTTAACATTAGAATTCGATTAGATAGATTTTGCTAACCCTAACCTAAAGGATAAAAAATTGTTGAATCTCATATCAACAAACATAAATTAAAAATTATAGAGTAAATCGTAACACCACTTATAGGTTTTGCGTTAGAACGGATCTCTCAATCATCAAAGTTCGAGTGAAGGAATGCATACAAGATTAACGGAGAGAGATATGGGAGAAGAATCAACACAATCGCAGAAAATCAATTGGTTGTTCGACCTAACATTGGACAGCGTTTTGTTTATTTACTATGGGTATTAAGGAAAATTAATTGTTTATAAAGGGATATAAGGGTAAAAACAGTTAATAACAACAAAAAGCCAAACAAAATTGTGACCGGTTGTCATGACCTTCTTGGCCGGTCAAGATTTATTTTTTATATTAAATTAGTGATAGAGATAGAGTTCTATGTAGTGTTTTTAAAATCGGACCGATCATTGAACCGGAAGTTCTATTGGTTATTGGTATGATCGATTAGATCGGGTCGATCACTGGTTCAATCGGTATAACCAGTGTGACTTTATTATTATATATATATATATATATATATATATATATATATATATATATATAGATTATCTAAAATACAATTATAATTCAAAAAAATTATCATTCTTTGGATTATCAATATAATTTTTTTTTCACGGAAATAATCAAAATGACTTAAAAATTAAGAACAATGTCAAAAATAAAAACTTCAAATATCCCTCAAAGATATATATATTCAAAACAAGACAACAAAATTGAAAGTTCATCTCATTTTCAAAGTTTTGGATTGTTCATTTAGGTTCGATTGTTGTAAGTTGATGTTTATATGGTAATTGATTTACATAATTTCATACACAAAATAATATTATTCACAATGATGAGAAAATGGTTATGTACTTCTCCAATTAAAGTATATAAATGTAATCCTATTAAATGTTAAACAAGAGTTCAAATAAATAACAATAACAAAAAATCTCTAAATTAAAAAAAAAATAAAAAATTAAGTGAACCACTGGTTCACTAATTTTATCGGTTCACTAGTTATACCAGTTTTGAAGTCGGTTTTACCGGTTCAAACTGGTTAATTTGAGGACTGATTTTTAGGAATAAATCGGAACGAATTAAGGATCGATTAGCGATTGAACCGAGTCAACCGACCGATCTGATCCAATTTTAAACACAGTAGTTCTCTGAACTCCCTTGAGGTTGGAAAAACCTGACCTCTTGCTACATGCCCATTTGAGTAAGTGAGTTTTAATATAATAATTCTATCTTTCTCTTCTCTTCCCGTTAATATTTGTCCTTGCGTTTTACCACTTTATTTTGTGTACATTGCTTAACAATTTAAGAACATATATCCAATTAGTATACCCAAATTCGGAATATGACCCAATTCATTTGTGAATAATTACAAAAAAGATATTAAACCGACTGAATTAAATATAACGTTGACTCATTCCGTTTCTAGACATACTACAAAAAATACTTGAATTAAAATAATAAAGAAACGGACGAGAGAAAAATAATGTTCCAGCAATTTTCTATTTCTTTCACAAGCCGGCATCCTCTCTACGTGTTTGAATTTTTCCACGTCCTCTTTCCCAATCAATTAGCTATAAAATTCCTCTAATCACTTCAAACAGAATTTGAATGAGATATAAATCACAATAAATAATGGAAAATTACCTACATGCAATTTTAATTATTTTTTTAGTTTTAATAATTTCAGTAACAATATCAAGTTCAACAACTCAAGAAGACATTGAACAAGGAGAAATAAATTGGTTCAAAATCCTTCGCCAACGCAAAGAAAAATTGGTCAAATTGCATTTCTACGTTCAAGATGCTCACGGTGTACCAAACGCAACTGTTTGGGAGGTAGCTCGATCACATATCACGTCTCGATCACCTACATCGTTTGGGCAGGTTAGGGTCCTAGATAATTTGATCACGTCTAAGCCCAGTCGATATTCTTTTAAATTAGGACGAGCTCAAGGATTCATTACATCATCGGACTTAATCGAGACAGCTCTAACTATGAACGTTAATTTTGTGTTCATGGATGGTGAGTACAATGGGAGTACACTTTGTGTTTTGGGAAGGAATCAAATAGGTAAGAGTAAGAATCGAGAATTGCCCGTTGTTGGTGGAACCGGTGTTTTTCGAATGGCTCGTGGTGTTTCGATTTCCAACACTTACTCTTATGATCCGGTGGAGAATCACGGTGTGTTAGAGTATACTCTCTATGTTTCTTACGTGTAGGAGCTTTGACAATGAACGTAATTGGGGGGAGGGGGGTCATGTTTGTGTTTGTATTTCTTAAATGTTTTTTTTTTTTCTTTTACTTTTTGTATGCGTTCACTATTTTTGTGGTTGATTCAATTTTGCAATGGAATACGATGAAAAAGAAATTAGTCCTCTTAATCAATGGGGATATTATTTTATCAGTCTTCAGTTCAGCTCTTGATTATAATTAATATCGTCACGTATTTTATAATTTTAGTAATCTTTTACTTTATGTTTTAATGATCTTTTCAAGTAATTATAATTTCTAGCTAACAATATGTGTTATTCAGCTTAGGCTGTTCTATAGCTCCCGTCATATGAATTTTTATACGCAAAATCCAAAATAGTGCAATCATAGTGCACTCCGATGTTTTAACTCCGATGTTCTTAAGGCTGTTCTATACACGATCGAGGTGAATCGACATACTCATGTTTTGTTTTCATTAATTGAGCAGTTAAAACATCGGAGTGCACTATGATTGCTTGTATGACTGAAAATCAAACAAAATTATTCGATACTCGACTCGACCTCATTCAATAAAAGTTTGTTTGAGCTCGCTTCATCACACAAATCAAACAAGCTTGAAAATCATTTTCGCTCGATAACTTTTACAGCTCGGCTCGGGCTCGACTTGTTGAGCAATCAAACAAACATCACCAAGCTTGAAAACTATGTCGTTCGACACTACTCTGGCTCGATTTATTATACCCCTAATTGCATGTGCAATTTTTGTTTTATTCATAAGATTTCATCCTCTCTAATGTTGTCAAAGCTTTCGAAGGATTCATATATTTATACACCATTTTTTCTCGTCTCGATCTCGATCCTCTATTTGTTGAACCAATAAGCTGGATCGAGTTGAGATATAAAATAACCTCGTGTAACACAACGTGATATGAAACTAAGCTAATTAAAAGTAACAACAAATATAATTAACTAATGTATGATACAGAGAATAATAGAAGTGCGAGGAGATAATATCATTTCATTTCATTCTTATTGTTATGTACAATATAATGATATATGATAAGGTCCTCTATTTATTAGACTAAAAATAGATAAAAAAAAAAAAAAGGACTATAATATAAAATTGCAAAAAAAATCTCATAATTAATTATTAAATAAAAATAAACCCTATTTATAAAATGAACTCTAAACTCTTAACCATAAACCCTAAATCAAACCCTAAATTAAACATTATTCATCAATCATAAATTTTAGGCATTGCAAATGCTTTTAAATTATGAGTTTATATTTTTATTGTAATTTTCGAGATATTTTATATTCAAATATTGATAAATGATAAATTAACATTTGGAAAGTAATGAATTATTTTTTATATGAGTAATATAGTATAATTTAGGTGCTCTTTTGTAATTTTTGAAAGATGAAAGATTAAAAATAATTTAAAGAAAAAACCTGTTAAACAAGTAGGTAACAAAAATACTTTCAAAAGCATAAAAATTGGGCTGTACAAAGGGCTATGAAAATTTGAGACTGTGATATAATCATTTTCCTTAATAAAAAACAATTGTTACAATACTCTCTAATGACTACTATCATTTCCTTCAATATAGATGTTACAATACACTTCAAATGTGATCTGTATGAACTTTTTCAATAAGGTTACGAAACTTTTCAAGTGTTCATCCATCACATATAGTATTTATAACATTTTTTTTTCTGTTCTTAAGATTTAATACACTTGAGGTTGCTATACATACATATACTAACACTTGTACGGTGCTATGCACGGTTTATACACAATATTCAAAATATATTTTAATTAAAATCAATTTAACAATACTTACTAAAGAATTATTGACTTTTATTATTTATAAATAGTTGTTTAATACCACGTGATCACCTAAACACCACTTTATTAGATTTCTTTTTTGATATTTGTGCGGTAACATTTAAATTACAAATAGTTCTATTCTATTATAGAATTTTCGCTTTGACCTTTTTTTTTTTTTTTAGAGTTACTATAGTGCTTCACACTACAAGAAAATTGAGTTTAAGTGACAAAAAAATTAAGTGATAATGTGGAAGTTGTCACTTTTTATATGCAATAAATGATAAAAATATTAATTTGTCAAAATAATAATAGTGACAAGTGCAATAGTGACAAAATATGTTTTAAGTTGTCACTAATAGCTATTAACGACAAATATATGGTGACTTAAGTTGTCACAATTGACAACTTTCTTACAATTCTTGTCACTAGTATATTTATAAAAACTATTTTAGTGACAATATTTGAGTTCTTGTCACTTAATATATATAAGGAGTGACTACTTTAACATTGTCACATAAAATTTTATCACTAAAATTAATTTTTTTTGTAGTTTCAACAAAATACAAACTACTATGATAAGGTTCAATCATTTTTGAAGTAAAAAATACAAATTGGTATCTACATTCAAAATTCTACTAATATAAAAAGATAGGACTGGTACAATATATCGGCATGCATGTGAACCAATATTTATTACTGATATAAGGTTTCAAAATTTTCCTTATAAAACGGCAAGCACCAACCGTGTTCTTGAAGAAGTAGCTACGGGTATATTTATATACTAGGGGAATGCTGTGTGCCCAGATTTTATGTTATGTTATTTGAGCTTTATTAATGTGTATGATTTATCCTGAATTAAAATAATTTGAGGTTTTGTATAAATGAATTATATTAGTTTTTGTTAGAGTGAATTTGAATAGTTTTCTTAAGATTGTTAAGTTATGATTTAAGGAAAAAGAAAGTGTGCTTTAAACCAACTTTGAATCAGACGTGTTAGATATTTATGCTCTAATGTACTAATCAATGTTTGATTTAGTTTTTAGGTATTTTACATGTAAGTTTGTCAGGTGAGATTTTAATGTATCTTTCAAAATATTAAATTAGATTTCAAGGTGAAAGGGAGTGACATCCATGTTTTACAAATTAAGGTGAAGAAAAAATCCTACTCAAGATTGTTTGTTGTGGATAACATCTTGTGGTAGAATTATATAGGTTCTAAATTTAATAAAGCAAATACGACAATTGATTATACGGGAAATAGGTAATTTATTTATATTAGATTTAAATAGTAATACAGAAAAGGAAATCAATGGTTTGTAAGAAAATTAAATTCATAATAGACTGTAAGGGTGAGCTAAGTTCGTAAATAAAAGTTTAACAGACTCGGACAAAAACCCAAAAACAAGCTAATCAGTTTTAATATCTGGCTGAATTACATCTTCAACAGCCTGGCTGTCCTTAACCTCAGTAACAGATGTAATGTTGGTATTATCATTGGACCCATATGCATTTTTCAATGATTAGACTGTCTTCAGTCCTACTAACAGTCTCTGTGTTCAATTGAATACGTTAAGTTTGTTTACACCAAAAAGGTAACATGTTTACATAAGTTATTTGGGTTTGTTTATGTAACTGGAGGGAACAATTCTCTTGACACTGATAAGGTGGCATCTGTGATAGCAGTGCTGCAACCCACATTGTCCATTGCTTTATGAAGTAGCATGTTCAACACGACATATTGATGGTGCATAGAATTGCCCATGTAGCGCTCCATTTTTTTAATTTTCATAATGTAGTGTTGTCCAGAAAGGGATCGATTTATTGATTCGAGAGGAAACGGTGCACCCTGCAAGTTAGATAAAGTAAGAAAGTTAGATATAATAAAGAAAGAAAGTTAGATATTTGTTGATGGAATATATTGAGCAAAGACTTTTTTTTATTACCTCATTGTATAATTCCATGTAGCTACTTGCAGACATTCCAGTTAATTTCGTAGAATGTTTACCAAATGCAGTTACGTCGAGAGATCCACTCCCATAAAATATAATGAAGAGAATTTTCTCCCTAAAACAGGACACAAATAATTGATTATATGTAGAGTATGACAACACGGATTTTTTTTTTTTTTATAATATGCATTATGTGTTTAGCAACAAAACATTAGCTTTGCATGTGTGAATTCCTTGGAAGATGCGCACATATAAGGGTAGTCAAAATCCGCGTCTACACCAGAGAAACATTTCTCGCAAGACATGTAAAAGTATTTTTGATTTGGATCTGTTACCATGGCTTGCACCCTTACTAAGAATTTGTCAACCTGACCAATTAAATAATAAATGTTAGATGGGTTTGTAAAATTAAAGAGCATAAATAAATTTTTATAATTTTGCACACCCTATTGTCCGCAACGACGTCAGCTATAGCGCATATTTTGTTTGTTGGCACATCAAGGAACGAGTCAGAGTGGGTAAAGTGGTCTTTGGCTGAGACGGCCTCTGTGATTAATTTGAGATTTTTTTGACGCATGGGAATGAATTATTACTTGATATGTATGAGGTTTCTAATCAATTACGATCATACAACTTAAATCGTACCAGTTTTTGAGATTTTCGGCTTCTGGAATTTGAGGACTGACGAGTATAACAGTTGACGGAGTTGAACCTAATGAGCCTCCATAGTGAGGAGATACGGCTAATCCGGATGCTCGTATAATAGGAAAGTCCTCATCATTTTCATCTCTAACACCTCCTTCAGATTCAGCGACATTATTCCATAGAGTTAGAATAACAATAGATTGTCTGGTTTATTTAGAGATCAATTAGCTAGAAATCAACAATGTATATGGTATTGAAGACATTTTAAACTTTGTGCAAATATAAAAAAATCAGTGATTTTCTTAACCTAAACACAAATAAATTGTACAGATCTCAATTGGAAAGTATTATTCTTATATTTGTGAATATGTTCTATAAATAATAAAAGAAATACAAAAAATTTGTATTTTTTATTGGGTTGTGGTTAGTAGATGGTGATTTACAAAATAGTACATAACAAGAAAAAAGAACAAAGATCATTTGTGAAATCTTGTAAAATAGGTGAAATATCTTACCCCTGGTTCATTATAGCATACTCCTTTAGGACGTGCTCCTTTCCAGATGAAGTTAGAGTACGTTTTTCTTTCTTGTCAATGACCAATGCGAGTATATCTGTAGTATGTTAAAGACTATCAGGATTTTGAAAAAGAATAAAAATATGATATAATTAATTTAAAGGTAAAGTAACATTATTGAAAAAAAATTAGTTACCTATTAGAGAATCTTGACCAATGAGGTTTTTTAGATTACTCAACGAACTGAACCGATTGAGAGATCGTTTCTTCAGTCTCAGGGCGATATGCGGTTTTCCTGTTTATGGTCCACTGAAATGGATATCCGTACTTGTTATAGCATTCTGGTAGAGGGATCACCTTGACATTTGATATAGTATACGTCTCATAGATCTTAAATGTATCTTTAAATAGAGTTATGTCTGATCCATAAATTGTAGCTACAACTTTTTGTTCCTAGCATACATATCATAGATAGGTAAACATATATTTGTTTGAATTGAATTGTTAATGTCAAAGAAATTTGTGAAGAATATTAAGTATTTACATATGAATCCATGAATGTGATTCGTTGGTAGCGACGTGGACTAGAAGTGGAATGTCTGGGTTGAGCTTTGTCGAATACTATGACTTTGATACTCCATGAAGTGGTTGTGTTGTCGATATCAGAGATACGAACCGCTTGTGTAGACATGTTTCTGCAAATTTCTGAAATGATCGTTTGATAGTCAGAATGTTTATTCATTTTTTTTTCAGGTTATTTCAATTAATACAAGTGTAGTAATTAGTGAAATTAGATATTAAAATATATTTTTTTCTCATTTTTTGTTTTGTTAAATCATAACTGTATATATTAACTTATAAAAATACATGTTGATAAATTCTTCCATACAAAAATAAAAATCTATTAAAAATAAAAGTTGATTCAGTTATCAAATATTAGAACCAGAGGACCGTCATTTATCATTAATTAATTACATTAAATTGGTGTCCATTCCAGTGGACCATAAACAGGAACAATTACATAAAGTTGATGTTTTTGAATAATCAGAAACAAGGACTGTAATTTATCATTAATTACATGTATTTGGTAAACGGAATGAATGTAGCCCCAAATTTAAATTGAATTGATTAATACTCTCATAAATATTGAAAGGATAGAATTAATTACCAATTGCCGTGATGAATAGCTTTGTTTGATAAAGAACAGGTATCCCCTGCTGTTGAATTTCTAATTGAATTGTAGGAAATGCTAGTATTTATAGAGGAAAGTTCATGCAATTGAAACTATAATGTTTTTTTTACATTATCATCTGCACTCATTTATTGAGCCTAACAATATTTTACAGCTTTGTCTCCAATACATCATAAGTAATAAGGTATTTATTGAGTAGACAGATACATCTGGTGTGCAGAGATGTTATGATTCTTTCTTGGGGGTAAAATTGATATATAGAGTTTTATAAAACTATCAAGAATTTGAAATGTTATAATAAATCAATAATTTTGTTGATGAAAGTTAGTCAGCTTGGGCATGTCGAATTATATAATAACTATGTGCCCAAGCTCTTCAATCTAGATTTATCAAGTTATTCGCTTGAGTCGAATTTTATATTTTAAATGTATGTTATCAATTTTTAGTTAATCGATTATCTTCATATTAGAGAGTGTAGTTTTATATTTTACATGAATTGTTAGTTGATCAAGTCGAGCTTGAGCTGAGTTTTAAAAATTATCGAATGAAAAATTGTGTTCAAGTTGTTTGATTATGTTGACGCATTGAGCTCAAAGAAGCTTGAATAGAATATCAAGAAACTTGATTTGACATGTTGCTCTATCTTTATTAATTAGTTGGTCTATATGTAAATAAATTAACTATGTACCTTTCGTTACACGTCTTATCCGACAATTAATTTTTTTGTCACAAATAAGTTGCGAGTCTAATTTTTCAAAGCATTTTTGGGATATTTTTTTACCTAAACTAATCTATAAAATTGTAAATAACATTCACTATGTTTCTTTTCATTATTTGAGAGAGTTAAACAACGTATGTTTTTGTGGTATAATTAAAAATAATTTTGTTACATGTATAAATGTTGCAATAAAAAAAATTGATTTAAAGTGCATTTTTTGAGATACTCTTTTATGAAACATATGATGTTGGCTCATCTCTATAGATTTCGGATACCGCTTTTGTTGAAAGGAATGATACGCTCAAAATTTTATTCAAGCTTTGGAAGGATAACTACTTGCACATGGAGGTAATTTCTATTGCACTATTGAAGTTACAAAAATCACTGGTGTTTGGAACATGCACTATGTCTATTTACATAAATCAAGTCCAAAGTTAGATTGTGTAATATATTACATGTTAAAAATGTACCCGCAGATTGAAAATGATGCATGATTTATATATAGAAAATCATTTTAGCAATATATTTTGTTTAAGATAATTTGAGTTCAAATCATCGTTGTTTTTTCTTGTTTTGGCTGCACAATCTACTTCTGCTTTAATTCTGATTAGTTAATGAAAGAACTAAAAGTTTAATATTGTTATCTTATGTTATTGCAGAAAGTTGGGGTTGGTAAGTTGACGTTTTTGATGTGGAGAATTTACAAGGAACCCCTTAGTGTACATGTTCTTGATGAAATTTACCATGTTGTACTAAATTTAAGACTGAGAATCACACATGAGCAAGATCAAGGAAAAGAGGTACGCTTAGATATTAATAAATAGCTCATTGTATAATCCGAATCTAGTGAACTCTTATTCTTCACCCAACATGGTATGATCAAGGAATATGGAGAAGAATGAGTGTCAGGGATGGTAGTAGAGGAAACCACCCAGAACATGGGTAAATAGTACTTTTTGAGTGAAAGCAGGGTGCTGCTCTCCAATGTAATTCCTCATTTAATTTTTGTTTTTGCCATATTAAAAGAGAAACAACGTATATGGAAAGTTGATTTTTTCTTCCTCAACTATCTCCAACAAATGAAGGGCCACAATCAATGTACAGGAGCAGCCTTTTTTGTATTGAACATTATCTTCATAAGCCTTACATATATATACGTCAAACAAGCATAGTTCAAATGAGCTTATCTTCCACTTCGTATAATTATATCTTATCTATGTGTAGCCTAGCATCTCTGAAATGTAAACTCCATTCCCATTTTCAGATAATATGGAAAAGTAGCCAAATTACATCAATGTCAAAATAAAAATAAAACAAATGTCTCTATGTCACAGCCTAATAGAACCAATTAAGAATCTCATGAAAATAGACATTGTAAATAAGAACATCTACGAACTTGAAATCAAATCTTGCCTTACACACATATATTTCATCTTAATATGGATTTAATCATTGCATGTTAGGCTTAGTCCTTTGCTTCATTCTCACAAGTGTTGATTTGTGTGCCAGGCAAGTGTAAATTTACACAACACCTTGAGTTTCATACAACCTTTCAACTTTCATCATGTTTCGAAATCTTGGTTTTGAACTTTTGCATTCCAGCCTTTTTGTAAGAATTTGAGACACCAAAAATCAGGCACCAATTGGAAGATCTCATTGAGATGTAAATCAACATGCCAAAAATAATTAGTTGGCTAACCTTAAAAGGCTCATTATTTGTCTGAAACTAATACATGAAACATACTTTAACCAAACTGGAAAGCCCCTGCAATCCAAACAACAATAAGAAGATTAGTATTTAAAGATTATGTACACAAAAACAAAATTACCAAGAGTTCCATCCATCACAAACATATAGACCAATTCTGAGATTCACATAAAGCCTCGCTTTCTGCACCAGCTAAATAAACTTCACCAAATCATACATTTCCTCAAAATAATATTGAGAAAAAGTAAAAAAAAAAAAAACCTAAATGCAGAAATAATTGTACTACAAATTATAAGAGAATTGTCAAAATACTACTTTCCAGTTTCATGTTCATGTCCATTTCAGAAAATATATGTCTAAATCACATACTAACCATAATCAACTTTCTTTAAAAAAGTTAGATAAAAAAAGTTTCAAAAGAACACTAAGAACATGAAAAATAAGAAACATGAAAAAGAAATGCATACCTCTGACCAGGGAGGAGTACCTGAGTAAAATATAAGAAATTCCAGTACCTCATAAAAGTGACAAATAAGCCTAATAGGTTGCAAAAAATTTACAAATAAACAAAGCGAAATACCCAGGTTGCAACAATGTATCAAAAATGTTAATTGTTAGGGATGTACAACATAATAAAACTGCATATCTGAACAAATTTCCTCCACACACTCAAATTTCTTGACTTGACAAAACCATAAATTACCAACAAGAACGCCGCTATTTCATGATTCTGAAGACATTAATATATTACATTAGAAAACCTTCTCTGTTCAAAATTGAAGGACATTATATAAAGCGCATTCCAGAAAAATAAAAGAAGGAATACGTAGTTGTTTACATAAACGCGCCAACATTAGAATAACGCAAAAAGTACAAATACACGCTTTAGTACAAACAAAAGCAAGCGTGATGTCTAGCTAGGCTTCAAAATAAGTCGACGGACAGTTTGTTGATGGACATTTCGCAACAAAAACAGAGTTGTTCACGACTGTATAGCTTTTGATAATGTACTGGTACTGGGATTTACGGTTCCCACAGGTCCTTTTTTTTTTTTTTAATTTCATTAGGAAAGATTTCCCATCTAGTTTCTTGTTCACCTCACTAATGGGGTATGGTATTTCCTGAATCAAGGATCAAAATCATCATTGGCTTTCCCTGTAATTTAGTAACTATAAGCACATCCTAAAGATACAAACCTTATAATGCATGTCCATGCAGTCTATACAATGTACTCCAGTAATGGCTGCAACCTGGCCACCAAAAAAGGTGGCATCAAGAAATCCTGAACTATCAAAGATTTGCAGTGCATTTGTTTCTTTAAAGCATGGAAAAAGATGGCCATTGGTCAGTTCCAAGGAATCTATATAAATAATAAGATTTCAAGATATAACGGTTTCATATAAGACCTTGGCCCAACTCGAGTTATGTTTTTGCAAGAAGGACGTGTATATTAAGCCGATATCAGCTTTGAAGCCAATGCAGCACTTTTCACAACCCATGTAAAAGAACTTCTGTGTACAATTTATCACCACTGTATGCAATTTGGTTCCGGATGGTTTTTGATTGGGCCATTTGGTCCAACAATATGGTTACAAGTTGGATTTGTTCATAGTCATTGCTGAGAAGTAGGATCCTTGCCCTTGCATATTTAGCTCCCAAATAGCCTAATTTTTTTGTCCCTTCTTGCAATGTATAACCCCACTTGATATTTACATCAAATGAATTTTTACACTAAAAAAACTGCTATATTTATGAGTTTTAATTTGTTAAATGTAATCATAGATCAATATTTGATTATCTAATGCAAGGGAATGTAGCCAATAATTTTTCTTACTTCTATATTTGCATTGCATGCTTGGCAACCAGTTAGTTGGAACTCGTCCATATTAAGCCAACCAAAAACTTTTTTGTGCCCCTCTTGTCTAAGACAACACTTTGGGAGAGTGAAGCTGGTGTTATTTATCCACATACTGTAAATATTTTTTATTAAGCTTTCTTGATTATTAGGCAACTGGTTCCGGATGGTTTTTTATTGGGCCATTTGGTCCAGCAATTTTGTTCTAAGTCATAGTCATTGCTAAGAAGTAGAATCATTGCCCTCGCATATTTAGCTCCTAAATAGCCTAATTTTTTCGCACCTTCTTGCAATGTATAACCCTACTTGATAATTACATCAAATGAATTTTTACTCTAAAAAAATGCTATATTTATGAGTTTTAATTTGTTACCTGTAATCTGCACTTCTGAAATTTGATATTTTTTTAAGGGTTATGAGTAAAGTTAATATGTTTATTTTCCAGAAGTTTATTTGAGACGGTATATGTAGATGAAGATAGATGTTTGAATTTAATGTCTTTAAGAGTATTGGTGAAACAAGTTGGTGAGTGGTTCCTTTGTTATGAAACCACCATTATTTTACCTTCAAGAGTTAAGGATTAATAAACATCTTTTATGCTTTATTGCCGAGAGTTAAGGTCTTATATATATTCGTAAGTTTGTATATATTTTATTTTATTGTTCAGTTGAAGTACTTGCTATTTCAAATTTAATTGTCTTACTAATTTTAGAATTTTTCGGCATAAAATATTAGTTGACAGACTTCTTTGAAAATTTTTAGAATTGTATTCTATATTTATTTTAAATTCAAATCATATTCAAAACTCCAAACATCATAAAATACAATATCCAGATTAAAATCAAATAGTATTTTAAAAATTCACTAAAACCGCTCAAACCAATTTTTCAAAGCTAAAACAAAAGAATTTTCAAAATCAATCCATACCTATATGGACCTTAGCACTTCATATAGATCTAATATCTATGATGCGAAAAATTGATTCAATTATTCTAAGATTAGATCTTAGATCTAAAACAAATACAAAAAAAAATTATGGTAATAGTAATTGTGTTAATAATATTCATAATAATAAATACTATAGCAAGCTAAATAAGAAAGGAATTCCTACATAGTCTTGCATCTTCTAATAAATTATTATTCCAACTGTTTTATCATCACAACTAACTTTGAGATCCATTTCAATGTCATTCATTAACTTTTCTATCCATCTAGCTCATTGAGTCTATATCAAAAAGAGTTCTAAATAATATCAGTGCATAATATATCTTTTAACACATCATAGATCAATATTTGATTATCTGATGCAAAGGAATGTAGCCAGTAATTTTTCTTACTTCTATATCTGCATTGCATGCATGGCAACAAGTTAGTTGGAACTCGTCCATATAAAGCCAACCTACTACTTTTTCGTGCCCTTCTTGTCTTAATTAGCACTTTGGGAGAGTGAAGTTGGTGATGTTTATCCACATACTGAAAATATTTTTTATTAAGCTTTCTCGACAATTAGGCAACTGGATCCGGATGGTTTTTTATTGGGCCATTTGGTCCATCAATTTGGTTCCAAGTTGAATTTGTTCATAATCATTTCTAAGAAGTAGGATCATTGCCCATGCATATTTAGCTCCCAAATAGCCTAATTTTTCTGCACCTTCTAGGTATATATAACCCCACTTGATATTCAAATCAGATGAATTTTTGCTCTTAAAAAACGCTATATTTATGAGTTTTAATTTGTTACCTGTAATTTGTACTTCTGAAATTGGATCTTTTCATAAGGGTTATGAGTAGTCTTAATATATTTATTTTTAAGAAGTTTATTTTAGACGGTATATGGAGATGAAGATAGATGTTTGAATTTAATGTCTTTAAGAGTATTGATGAAACAAACTGGTGAATGGTTCCCTTGTTATGAAACCACCAATTTTTTACCTTCAAGAATTAAGGATTAATAGACATCTGTTATGCTTTATTGCCGAAAGTTAAGGTTATATATATATATATATATATATATATATATATATATATATATATATATATATATATATATATATGTTCGTAAGTATGTATATATTTTATTTTATTGTTCTGTTGAATTACTTGCCTTTTTAAATTTATTTGTCTAACTAATTTTAGAATTTTTCGGTATAAAATATTAGCTGACAGACTTCTTCGAATTTTTTTAGAATTGAATTCTATATTTATTTTCAATTTAAATCATATTCAAAACTCCAAACATCATAAACCACACTATCCAAATTCAATCAAATAGTATTTTGAAAATTCACTAAAACCACTCAAACCAAATTTTCAAAGTTAAAAGAAAAGAATTTCCAAAATCATTCCATACCTGTATGGACCCTTAACACTTCATATATATCTAAAATCAAAGATGCGAAAAATTGATTCAATTATCCTAAGATTTTAGATCTTAAATCTAAACAAATACAAAAAAAAAAAATATAGTAATAGTAATTGTGTTAATTATATTCATAATAATAAATAATATAGCAAGCTAAATAAGAAATGCATACCTACATAGCCTTGGATCTATTAATTGCTTAGTTCCAACAGATTTATTATCACAACTAACTTTGAAATCAATTTCAACATGGTCATTCATTTACTTTTCTATCCATCTAGCTCATAGAGTCTATATGAAAAAGAGTTCTAAATAATACCAGTGCAAAATATATCTTTTTACAAATCATAGATCAGTATTTGATTATCTAATGCAAAGGAATTTAGCCAATAATTTTTCTTACTTCTATATATGCATTGCATGCATGACAACCAGTTAGTTGGAACTCGTCCGTATTAAGCCAACCTAAAACTTTTTCGTGCTCTTTTGTCTTAGTTAGCACTTTTGGAAGTGAAGTTGGTGCTGTTTATCCACATACTGAAGGTATTTTTTATTAAGCTTTCTCGACAATTAGGCAACTGGATCCGAATGGTTATTTATTGGGCCATTTGGTCCAGCAATGTGGTTCCAAGTTGAGTTTGTTCATAATCTTTCTAAAAAGTATGATCATTGCCCTTGCATATTTATTTCCCAAATGGCCTAATTTTTCTGCACCTTCTAGGAATGTATAACCCCACTTGATATTCACATCAGATGAATTTTTGCTCTAAAAAATGCTATATTTATGAGTTTTAACTTGTTACCCATAATCTGCACATCTGAAATTGTATATTTTCTTAAGGGTTACGAGTAAAGTTAATATGTTTATTTTCCAGAAGTTTATTTGAGACAATATATGTAGATGAAGATAGATGTTTTAATTTAATGTTCTTAAGAGTATTGGTGAAACAAGCTAGTGAGTGGTTCCTTTGTTATGAAACCACCAATTTTTTACCTTCAAGAGTTAAGGATTAATAGACATCTGTTATGCTTTATTGCCAAGAGTTAAGGTCTTATATATATTCGTAAGTTTGTATATATTTTATTTTATTGTTGAGTTGAAATACTTGTTGTTTCAAATTTATTTGTCTTACTAATTTTAGAATTTTTCGGCATAAAATATTAGCTGACAGACTACTTTGAAAAATTTTAGGATTGTATTCTATATTTATTTTCAATTCAAATAATATTCAAAACTCCAAACATCGTAAAATATCCTATCCAAATTTAAATCAATTAGTATTTCAAAAATTCACTAAAACAACTCAAACCAATTTTTCAAAGCTAAAACAAAAGAATTTCAAAATCAGTACATACATATATGGACCCTTAGCACTTCATATAGATCTAAAATCTAAGATGCGAAAAATTGATTCAATTATTCTAAGATTTTAGATCTTAGATCTAAAACAAATAAAAAATATATGGTAATAGTAACTGTCTTAGTTATAGCAAGTTAATTAAGAAAGGAATTCCTACATAGCCTTGCATCTTCTAATAACATAGTTCCAACTGATTTATCATCACAACTAACTTTGGAATCTTTTTCAACATGTTCATTCATTATTCTTCTATCCATCTAGCTCATAGAGTCTATATCAAAAAGAGTTCTAAATAATACCAGTGCAAAATATTTTTTTTACACATCATAGATCAATATTTGATTATCTAATGCAAAGGAATGTAGCCAGTAATTTTTCTTAATTCTATATCTGCATTGCTTGCATGGCAACCAGTTAGTTGGACTCGTCCATATTAAGCCAACCTACAACTTTTTCGTGCCCTTCTTGTATTAGTTAGCACTTTGGGAAAGCGAAGTTGGTGTTGTTTATCCACATACTGAAAATATTTTTTATTAAGCTTTCTCGACAATTTGGCAACTGGATCCGGATGGTTTATTATTGGGCTATTTGGTCAAGCAATTTGGTTCCAAGTTGAATTTGTTCATAATCATTTCTAAGAAGTAGGATCATTGCCCTTGCATATTTAGCTCCCAAATGGCCTAATTTTCTGCACCTTCTAGGTATGTAAAACCCCACTTGATATTCACATCAGATGAATTTTTGCTCTAAAAAAATGCCATATTTACGAGTTTTAATTTGTTACCTGTAATTTGCACTTATGAAATTGGATGTTTTCGTAAGGGTTATGTGTAGTCTTAATATGTTTATTTTTAGGAAGTTTATTTGAGACGGTATATGGAGATTAAGATAGATGTTTGAATTTAATGTCTTTAAGAGTATTGATGAAACAAGCTGGTGAGTGGTTCCTTTGTTATGAAACCACCAATTTTTTACCTTCAAGAGTTATGGATTAAAAGACATTTGTTACGCTATATTGCCGAAAGTTAAGGTTATATATATATTCGTAAGTATGTATATATTTTATTTTATTTTTCAGTTGAAGTACTTGTTGTTGATAAGGATGAAGATGAAGAGCACTGAAGACAATTTGTAAAGGGAGGTTTTGATGAATTCCAAAACTTCAAATCTGCTAAGTATGGATTAACTTAGCTGATGCCCTTTCGAAGAATTTTTGACTATGTAAAGAAGATATCAGAAGAGTCAAAAATCAAGGTCCAAGACTACTGATCTGCTGAAGGAAAGAAATCAGACTAATGAAGATCAGCCGACTCAAATCAGATTTGTTCAAGTTTGGGATCAGCTTAGTTCGCCATCAGACATGCACTTTCGTCAGCCATGTGGAAATGATCATAAAGTCATCCCAACGGTAATAAATGCCCTGTAAGTAATAAATGCTGAAGTACAAGGCTATTTAAGACAAATTATTGAAAAAATGCTTCGCATCAGCTGGGTGCATTTAATGCTGCCTGCAGAAAAGTACTGTTGACAGTACGGACAGCTGCAGAGAGCCGTTCGCGGAAATTAAGGACCAAAACTCGAGGAATTTGAATATTGTCTCTCTTCAACGGACACTTTTCAAACCTCAAGTATAAATAGCTGAGAGAGACGAAGAGATATACAACAACACAATCTCTGAGAAAACTTCCGAAGCAAAATCTCTTTAAGTCTCAAGAACAACTTACTCATCAGCTTAGTCATTTGTTGACAAAAGCAGAGTTGAAGAACAACGAAAAATACATCTTCTGAGTGATTTTGTAATCGTGAGTGTTGTGAGAAGTGTAGATCCGTCTTTGGGAGTGATCTAACTTCAGAGGATAGGTTTTCTTTGTGATTTCCTATTGCGCACTTGTGGCCTTTTCATTTGTTGATTGGCGCAAGCAGAGTATACTGTAAACTTTGTGATTATAGTATAACCCAAGATCTGAGTGACTTGGAAGAGTGGACTAAAGGATATTTAAATCCATATAACCACTATAAAAATTCTGTGTTTTTACTTGCATATTTTCTGTTGCATAAAAACACTTTGATTTAACTGTTTGAAAAGTTTATAAGGAAAGGAGTTTTATAAAATTGGGGAACAAACTTTCAAACTACTAAGTTTACTTGTGAAAAACACTTTACAAATCCGCTGCAAGTACTCTAAGTATTGAAACTAATTTTAGCAAAATCAGCTAAGTAATTATCAGATTAGTGGTCACCGAAGCTGTTCAAAGATTTTATCGCGATCAGCCAAGTAACTTACTGTTCGGTAACAGCTTAGTCTGTTCAAGTTAGAACAAAAGTTTTAAAGTTAAAAATAGTTAAAAAGTTTAGAGGTCTATTCACCCCCCCTCCCCCCCTCTAGACCTCATCTGACCACTTGGGACCAACAAGTGGTATCAGAGCAGGTGGTTCATTAGAATCAGCTGCCTGATCAACGAGCTTGATCCGAGTGTTTTTCAAAGGTTTTCAAACTTTTCAAAAGAGCATATTTTGAAAAATTAAAATTTTTGAAAAATGGATTGTATCAGCCATGTTCCCCACATAGCTGGTATGAGCTTTGAAGGCTGGAAAATTAGAATGGAAATTTTCCTGGCTGCTTACAATAATAACATGTACACATGTATCATCAAAGGTCCATTCAAATTCACCAAGACTATCACGGTTGATGAAGCAGAAATAGTGGTGGAAAAAGATCTAACAGAAATGACAGCCGAAGAAATAAAGCTGTTCAATCTGGATAAAGTTGGCCGTTTCATCATGACCAATGCCCTTGACAATGATCGATTTGACAAAGTCAAGCACTGCAAGACTGCCAAAGAGATGTGGGATAAGGTTCGTGACATGAGCGAAGGAAACGACGCCATCAAAGAGCATCAGCTGAGTGTTGCTCTGGAAAAGCTGGACAACTTCAAGATGAAGTTTGCGGAAACCATTGATCAGATGGATACAAGGTTTACAAGGACGCTGAATGAAGTGCTAAAGCTTGAAAAAACCTTCACTGATAAGGAGATAACCGTCAGAGTTCTAAAGGCTCTACCTCCGAAGTTCAACATGAAGGTGACAGCCATGGAAGAGTCAAGAGATCTGGGAAAGATTTCTCTCACCGAGCTGCTCTCAGTACTCAAGGCGAACGAGTATAAACTGCCAAGAATGGGTGTTGAAGAAACCTCAACTTCAAGTCCCACAGCTGCACTTGTTGCTGCTGAAAATCCTAGAAGGCCAGCTCACAAAAGCAAAGATGTGGACTCATCTGATGAAGCCACACTACTCAACAAAAAGGAGTTCACCGCTGGAGACGTTGCATTGCTGATGAACAACTTCAAAAAGTTCTACAGACGAAAAATGAAGAACAAATATAACAATGCTTCTACTTCTAACCCTACTTCTTCTTCTCAAGATAAGGATTCTTATAAATCCAAAATGATGTGCTATAATTGCAGGAAACTGGGTCATTTCATCAGAGATTGCCCATATCCTAAAGCTGAGAAGTATACAGAAGAGGAAAAGAGAATCAGAAAGGAAAGAAAGTATCAGAAAGGAAAGGTGCTGGTAGCAGAAGCAGAAAAGCAAGCTGCTGTCTACTCATCTGATTCAGATTTAGACACTTCTGATGAAGAGTCTTCTGATGAAGAGAGCCCTGCTCTTCTCTGCCTGATGGCTAAGGAATCTGATGACTCAGAGGATGATGAGGTAACTCCTCTTGATAATGAATTATTTAATTCATTTGAACAAATGATGCTCAATAATACAAGCATTGTTGATGCATTTAAAAAGCTTAAAGAATAGATGATATTGCTGAAAGAGCAAAACAGTTCACTGAAACTTAAAGCTGAAAAGCCAAGAGAATCAGCTGAATACAAACTGCTTGAGCAAGAGAATGAATCTCTGAAAGCTGAATGTGAAGTTTATAAGGGTAAAATCATTAAGCTTGAAAAAGTCATTGAGTCTCATGAGAAGTCATCTGTTGCATCCACTCACATGTCTAGTAAACAGAAGACACCTTTAGATCAGGATAAGTTCGAACTGAACCATACTGAAAAATTTATATCAGCTGCCAACAGTAAGGTCATTTTGTATGTTCAGACTACTAAACCTGCTTCACCTGAGAATGTATTAAAGGAGACGAAACCTCCTAAGGCTAAAAAGAGCAAAGTGCCTAGTGTAGGAAAACAGACTAGTAAGTCCAAACAGAAGAGTCCTAGGAAGTCTTCTGATAAGGTCAAAACCAATCAGACTAGTGATAAGTCTAAGTCGTCTGTTAATGAGCAAGCATCTAGTAAGCCAAAAAAGCATAAAAACAAGAAAAATCAAAATGCTTGGTATGGAAATGAGTCTTATTATGTGCAACCTGCTGCATATCCTCCTATGTATCATGCACCTCAATTTCCTACTTACTATGCACCATATCCTGCTCATCCCATGCATGCATATCCTCCTTATCATGCATCTTATTCTACTTATGAGCATTATCCTTATCATGCTGATTATCATCAACATAGCAAATCTGATAAACATGATGAAGATGAAACTGTTCATGCTCCTGCTAAACAACAGAAACCTAAGAAGCCTAAGACTTCATCATCTTGGGTTATCAAGGGTGGAACTAATCCTTCAGGACCCTCTCAATAAGGGTACCTAAAACAATTTTATTTTGTTTTGTAGGTTAGGATTAGGAGTAGGAGTAAAGTAGAGAAAATTTGGAACTTGGACAGTGGATGTTCAAGACACATGTGTGGAAACATACATGAGCTGACTGATGATGTTGCTGTGGACGGTCCTAAAGTTACTTTAGGGGACAGCAAAGAAGGCAAGATTGTAGCAACTGGAAAGCTGATCAAAGGCAACATTGAGATATCTGACGTCTCTTATGTTAAAGGCCTCAAATACAATTTGCTGAGCATAAGTCAATTTTGTGACAAAGGATATTCAGTCATCTTCTCAACAGATAAGTGTTACGTTGAACAGATTGGTACAAAGAAGGTAATTTTATCTGGAAGACGACAAGGGAATGTCTACACAGTGAACTGGAATTCTGCTGACAAGAATTCAAGCTTTTGTTTAGTGGCATCAACACCAAGTGAAGTCAGTTGGCTGTGGCACGAAAGAATGAATCATGTGAATTTCAAGACCATCAACAGACTTATCAAGAACAATCTGGTAGAAGGAATTTCAAAGACAGTCATGAGCAAAGATAAGCTCTGTGACGCCTGTCAGAAGGGTAAACAAATTAAGTCATCGTTCAAAAGCAAGAAGCATCAATCTTCTGGAAGAATATTGGAGCTGCTACACATGGACTTATTTGAACCCATTGATCCTGTCAGCAATGGTGGAAAGAAATACTGCCTAGCTGTTGTGGATGATTATTCAAGATACACTTGGGTGATTTTCATGAAGAAGAAAAGTGAAACCAAGGAGCATCTTACAAATCTGATGGAAAAGATTCAGAATGAGAAAAGTATGAAAATATTAAAGATCAGATCAGATAGAGGGACTGAGTTTACAAACTCTACTGTTGAAGAGTATTGTAATGCCAGATGAATCAGTCATGAGTACTCTGCTGCCAGAACCCCTCAACAAAATGGAGTTGCTGAAAGGAGAAACAGAACTCTTAAAGAAGCTACCAGGACAATGATAGCTGAAGCTAAGCTGCCTCAAAGATTTTGGGCAGAAGCAACAAATACAGCATGTTTTTCCCAAAACAGATGCATGATCAACAAGCACCAAAACAAGACTCCATATGAAGTTTGGAACAATAGGAAGCCAAACATTCATTACTTTAAGATATTTGGTTGTAAATGCTTTGTTTTAAATAATGGGAAAAATCACCTTACTGCATTTGCAGAAAATGCTGATGAAGCTATTTTTGTAGGATACTCTACTGTTAGTAATGCTTACAGAGTCTTAAACATAAGAACTTTACTTATAGAGGAATCCATTCATGTAGTATTTGATGAACCAAATCAATCTTCTAAAAAGAATCAAAGTATTAATCAAGATCTGTCTACTGATTTACAGAAGTTGAATGTTGGAAATAATGAAGAATATGTTCCTATCATACTACCTGATCTCAACCCAGCTGATAACTCAAGTGCTGTTCAAAATCACAATGCTGATTGTCTAACAGACGAGTTGTAACCAGCTGATAGACCAGAGACTGTTCAACAGACAACAAATGTTCAACATACTACTACTGAATCTCCAACAGTAGTGTTGCAAGATCAAAACAAAGGACAACATTATGATTTGCAACCTGATCTCAGATGGCTCAAGAATCACCCACCAAAGCTGCTGATTGGTGATCCTTTGGATAGAGTGAAAACAAGGAGAGCTGCTGCAAGTGATGCAATGTTCGTCAGCTTCCTATCTCAAATTGAGCCCAAACAGATTGAAGAAGCTTTAGTGATTCAAACTGGATTGAAGCTATACAAGAAGAGCTAAATCAATTTGAAATGAATGAAGTATGGTACTTAGTTCCTAGACCAAGTCATCAAAGAGTCATTGGCACCAAATGGGTATTCAGGAACAAAATGAATGAAGATGGTGAAGTCGCCAGAAACAAAGCTAGATTTGTGGCCAAGGGTTACTGCCAAGAAGAAGGCATTGACTTTGATGAGACATTTGCACCAGTAGCAAGATTAGAGGCAATCATTCTCTTTCTTGCTTATGCTGCTCACAAGAATTTCACAGTCTATCAGATGGATGTGAAATCAGCTTTTCTCAATGGAGAATTGCAAGAAGAAGTTTATGTTGAACAACCACTTGGATTTGAAGCTCATCAAGAAGAAGACAAGGTGTATCGTCTGAAGAAAGCCCTATATGGACTAAAACAGGCTCCAAGAGCATGGTATGATACCCTATCTGATTTTCTTTTAATTAAAGGATTTCGTAAAGGTAAGGTAGACAAGACCTTGTTCACTATTGAATGGAAAGAACATATTTTGCTTGTGCAAATATATGTGGACGACATTATTTTTTGTTCAACTAATCAACAGATGTGTGATAAGTTCTGAAAGCTGATGCAGAACAAGTTTGAAATGAGCATGATGGGAGAACTTAATTATTTTCTTGGCTTGCAAGTAAGACAGTTGCCTGATGGAATATTCATCAGCCAAGCAAAATACACAAAGGATCTGTTCAAGAAATTTGGTATGGAAACTAGCTCTACTGCTAATATTCCAATATCTACTAGTCTTCGTTTGGATAAAGATGAAGATGGCAAATCAGTGGACATAACCAAGTACAGAGGAATTATTGGGTCACTGTTATACTTGACAGCTAGCAGACCTGATATTATGTACTCTGTTGGGGTTTGTGCGAGATTTCAATCAAATCCTAAGGAATCTCACCTCTTAGCTGCCAAAAGGATACTCAAGTATCTTAAAGGTATTGAAGATTTGGGATTGTGGTACCCTAGGGAATCTGGGTTTGAACTTATTGGATATTCAGATTCTGACATTGCTGGCTGTAAGATTGACAGAAAAAGCACAACAGGTGCCTGTCAGTTCTTAGGTAGTCGTCTGATCTCATGGATGAGTAAGAAACAAACTTCAATATCCATATCAACTGCTGAAGCTGAATACATAGTTGCTGGAGCTTGTTGTGCACAAATATTATGGTTGAAGCATCAACTTGAAGATTACAACATAAAAATCAGTGGAATACCTATCTACTGTGACAATACAAGTGCAATCAGCCTTACTCAGAATACTACAAGTCATTCAAGGACTAAGCATATTGAGATCAAACATCATTTTATTAGAGATCATGTGGAGAAAGGAAATGTCATGATAGAATATGTGTTTACTGAAAATCAGATTGCTGACATCTTCACAAAACCTCTAAGTGAGGCAAGGTTTTCAACTCTAAGAGCTGAACTAGGTTTATTAAAGTTAGATGCATAAGCTGAGGGGGAACTCATCAGAAGACTGAAGTTCAACAGCTTAGTCATCTCACTCATCTTCAAGGATTAACTCTCAACAGACTAGTTATCTTATGAATTCTTAAAGTCAGGGGGAACATGTAAGACTAGCGGTACTTCTGATTAAAAGATGAAATTTGTTGATGACAATTAGTTGAAGTTATGTTTTCAACAGAAGATTAAAGTCTTGAAGAATGAAGATTTATTATCTAGCTGGATTGACAAACAGCTGAGGAAGGTTATTAGTTATTGGCTTTCATTGATAACAGCTTTGTCATCAGGACAATAGTCCCATCAGATAAGTATTTATTTTACTCATCTGATCGCTTTATGTAAAAGCTTACTGTATAAAACTCTTTACTTAAAAACACGCTTTTACAAGTGACAGAAGAGCGGTACATATTCCCGCTCCTCATTTAATGCGATTTGAATTTGAAAGGTCGTAACTGACGCCGCACGATCAGCACTGACAAGAAATGGATCTAACGGTTAGATGGTATCATGGAAACCGAAATACCCTAACCCTATAAATCCCAATCTGATCAGCTGTGTAGCTCTTTACGCACCCAAATATTCAAAGAGCACTTGTGAGAAATTTTCAAACAATTTTCTGCAAAATTCCTTCGTGTTTCTCTAACTCCCAACAGATTCAAAATGGCTGCTGAAGGTATGTACTTAGCTTATGATTCCTATTACCAATCTGGTACCGATTTAATGAAAGAACTGCTGGAGAAGTTCAAGTCGGCCTCACTGCTAAACTTCATGGAGTGCAACGAAGGGGTGATCTGGACTGACTAGGTATTGGAATACTACAAGACTGCTACTGTTGATTTCACCACCCATGAAATCAAAGCTACTGTCGGAGGTAGATCTATCGTTATTACCCCCACTGTTCTTCACGAGACCTTTGGGCTTTCGAACAAAGGGCGACATGATGTCACTGTGCTGACAAAGGATAAGCACCAACAATTCTGGGCAATCTGTGCCAAAGAAGGGGAGATGTTGTCTGGCAACATCAAGAAGAGACAGCTGAAGGATGAATATCAGCGGATGGCTGATATGGTCGCTAAACTGATTGAAAATTGTACTTTCTCTCTAGATGCTGTTACTATGAAGAGATTCAGCATCATGGCCGCCATCTACTACGGACTGGAAGTCAACTGGTCTGTTATTATTTGGTATATTTTGGCTCACTTCCATGAGAAAAAGAAGGGCAAGGGTCCTCAAACCAATCACCGAATCACTCTCAGTTATCTGCTGTTCAAACTGGGCTGTGAAATGTCAAATGGAAAGGAAATCCATCAATCCAAGGAAATGGCAAAATATTTGCCTGTTCAGAAAAGAAAAGCTGATGAAGCTGACGCAGAGGAGGATACTGAGGAACCAAAGGAGGTTCCTGCCAAAAGGCCAAGGAGATTAGTCAAAACAGCTGAGTTAGCTGTTGAGACTAAGAAGAAGAAGGCTGCTGAAAAGCCTAAGGAGAAGGCTCCCAAGAAAGTGAAGTTAGTGGTTGATGATGCTGAAACTGATAGAATCATTGATCAGACCACTGCTGATGTTAGGAACATGTCTCCTGCATCATCTTCAAGAACTCCAACTGCTCAAGTGCCTGATGAGACTGTTTCTCATAGGACCAGAAGTCAGTTGAGAGATACTGCTGCTTCCAGACCTGTTCAAGAGAGGTCGAAGAAAACAGCAAGGACGCAGATGACTTTTGTAGAAGAGAATGAAAACTTAGTGAGACAAAGTCCTCAATTAGCTGAAAGACCTGTTGGAGCTGAAGAGGCCCCTGTTGCTAAAAAGACTGATGCGCAACAGCCTACTCAAGCTAAGCCAACAGTTGAGGTTGCTAAACCTCAGGATGATCCTGATGTGATGATCATCCAACCTATTGCCGCTGCACCTATCTCATCTGCTGGTCCAGTTCCTGCCCCAGCTGACAAGGGAAAAAGAAAATTGTTGATCAAAAAGAAGAAGGTCTCTACAGCTGACAAAAGAAAAAGGGAGGAAGCTGAGGAGAGAAAAAGATATGAGATGGAAGAGAAGAAGGCTCTTGAACTTAGCAAAATTCAAGAAGCCAAGGACGAGGCAAGGAGAAAGATGTCTGAACCTGAAAGAAAAGCAGCTGAAGATGTAGAATTTGCTATGGTCATTGAGCTAAGTAAAACTGATGCTCATGGACCAGTTCATGGTGGAGGCATCAAGATTAATGAAGCAGATGAAGATAAACCAAAGAAGCCTAAGATGCCTGCTGGAGAGGTCAAGCCAAATGAGAAGTATGAAATAAGAAGAGTGTTTGACATTGTCTATGCTGATAAAGAACTCTTCAAAAGGTTTGAAAAGACCTTGGCTTATTATGACCAGAAGTTGAAGCTCAATACTCTGTTCACCCATGAAAAGCCTAGATACATGAAGTGGAGAGACTATAGGCTGAACAGATCTGTTGCAGAACTTTAGAGTTGGAAGGAGTTAGCTGATGAAGAACAATGGGTTCTAAATTGGCTAAGGACTGACTCAATACAAAAGGCTTTGGATTCTCATTTCGTAAGGGATGCTATGCATCAATATGCTAAGGATTTTGCCTTAGAGGAAGCCAAAATCATCAAGATTTCCTCGCCTGCAAAGAGAAGAAAGACTGATGATGTTGAAGAAAGGGCAATCAAAATAGCTGCTATGACCGCCTTGAAGAGATGGGCAGATAAGTCAAGATATCAGCAAGGATCTTCAAGTGAGTTGCCTCAGCTGCCAAGTATTCAACAGATTACCTTCGGCAAGGAAGTCAAAGACTACTATGAAGTGCCCAAGGGAAACAACGCTTTTACAAATCCATGGATTATTGTTCGACAAATACGTCAAACAACTTCCTTTAATGATGATGGCACTATCACAAGTCTGGTTTATGATGATGTGACTGATCAGCAAAAAGCTGCTGATGAACCCTTAACAATTGAGTGGAATGCTAAGGCGACCAAAGCTGATCAAGAGACTAATCTGAAAGATGCACCTGTCCACCAGGAGACTGAGGAAAGGGAAGCTGATACTTCTGCTTCATCAAGTGACTTACATTCATCACTGATGGAAGGTTTCCAGTTATTAATGGAGAATCCAATAAAGGAGCTGGAAGAGAAGAACAGCCTGCAGTTGAAGAAACTAAAGGAAGAATTGGCAGAGTCCAACATCTTATAGTTGAAGAAGTTGCATCAAGAATTGGCAGAGACCAACAGGCAACAGCTGGAAAGCTCACATCTCTTAACTGCAGAAACTATCAAGAAATCCATAGATAGTTTTCCCCTGCCAGAAGATCATTCAACACAGTTGCTGCAAAGTTTTGTTGAAGTAAGCAGAAATGTAGAAGATGTGAAGGCTGATGTTAATCACCTTCATACTGCTTTACAGAGGGCTGAACACAAGATTGCTGATTTAACTGCAAACTTCATCAAAATCAGTGACGAGGAAAAAGCTATCAATGTTGGGCTGTTGCAGGAGGTTAACAAAGCTGGTGATGTTATCCATGAAGAACTTTCCACCATGCAACTAAACATTGACTGCCTGAATGACAAAAATGACACCATCAGCACAACTCTTCACCACTTAATTCCCAGCCATGATGTAGCTAATCAGAATATCAAGGCTTTATGTGCTGCTTTGAAGATTCCTACTGTTGCACTTAACCCTGCTGCTGAACCTGAAAATGTCACCAAGTCTGATGATGACAAAAAGGGGGAAGATAAAAGGGAGGAACCAACAAAGGAAACTGCTGCTGTTGCTGAAGCTAAGAAGACTGACGAAGCTGCTGAACCTGGAGTGGTTGAAGGCAAAGAGACATCTGCTGAAGTTTCTAAGGAAAAAGCCACGTCTGCTGAAGACAAAGCTGCTTCCAAGGATTCTGATGAAGACAAATCAGAGCCTTTCACTAAGTTTAAGGATGAAGAAAGGATCAAAAGAATAGTAGAGGAGGCCGCAAAAGAGCAAGAACTGAAAGAAAAGATGGAAGCTGCCAGGTCAAATCTACTTTCAGATGAGGATGCTGATGAAGATGATGAAGAATCATCTTATGAATACGAAAAAGTGTTAGAAGGATCTGATGAAGAAGCTGATAGTTAGGATATATAAATCTTTTTGTAATCAGTTTACTTTATCTATTCTTCAGACATCTCATCTGATAAACTTGTACTTGTACTTGTAATATTTTTCACATTAATTAAAGTCAAGTTTACTCCAACACATTTTTTCTTTCTCAGAAAATTTTGAGGATTACAATCTTTAGTATATGTATTAACAGGTACTTAGATGAAGTTTTGTCATCATCAAAAAGGGGGAAATTGTTGGATAAGGATGAAGATGAAGAGCACCGAAGACAATTTGTAAAAGGAGGTTTTGATGAATTCCAAAACTTCAAATCTGCTAAGTATGGATTAACTTAGTTGATGCCCTTTCGAAGAATTTTTTACTAAGTAAAGAAGATATCAGAAGAGTCAAAAATCAAGGTCCAAGACTACTGATCTGCTGAAGGAAAGAAATCAGACTGATGAAGATCAGCCAATTCAAATCAGATTTGTTCAAGTTTGGGATCAGCTTAGTTCGCCATCAGACATGCACTTTCGTCAGCCATGTGGAAAGGATCACAAAGTCATCCCAACGGTAATAAATGCCCTGGAAGTAATAAATGCTGAAGTACAAGGCTATTTAAGACAAATGATTGAAAAAATGCTTCGCATCAGCTGGGTGCATTTAATGCTGCCTGATGACAGTACGGACAGCTGCAGAGAGCCGTTCACGGTAATTAAGGACCAAAACTCGAGGAATTTGAATCTTGTCTCTCTTCAACGGACACTTTTCAAACCTCAAGCATAAATAGCTGAGAGAGACGAAGAGATATACAACAACACAATCTCTGAGAAAACTTCCGAAGCAAAATCTCTTTAAGTCTCAAGAATAGCTCACTCATCAGCTTAGTCATTTGTTGACAAAAGCAGAGTTGAAGAACAATGAAAAATACATCTTCTGAGTGATTTTGTAATCGTGAGTGTTGTGAGAAGTGTAGACCCGTCTTTGTGAGTGATCTAACTTCAGAGGATAGGTTTTCTTTGTGATTTCCTATTGCGCACTTGTGGCATTTTCATTTGTTGATTGGCGCAAGCAGAGTATACTGTAAACTTTGTGATTATAGTATAACCCAAGATCTGAGTGACTTGGAAGAGTGGACTAAAGGATATTTAAATCCATATAACCACTATAAAAATTCTGTGTGTTTTTACTTGCATATTTTTCTGTTGCATAAAAACACTTTGATTTAACTGTTTGAAAAGTTTATAAGGAAAGGAGTTTTATAAAATTGGGGAACAAACTTTCAAACTACTAAGTTTACTTGTGAAAAATACTTTACAAATCCGCTGCAAGTACTCTAAGTATTGAAACTGATTTTAGCAAAATCAGCTAAGTAATTATCATATTAGTTGTCACCGAAGCTGTTCAAAGATTTGTTCGCGATCAGCCAAGCAACTTACTGTTCGGTAACAGCTTAGGATGTTCAAGTTAGAACAAAAGTTTTAAAGTTAAAAATTGTTAAAAAGTTTAGAGGTCTATTCACCCTCCCCCCCTAGACCTCATCTGACCACTTGGGACCAACACTTTCTTTTTTAAATTTATTTGTCTAACTAATTTTAGAATTTTTCGGTATAAAATATTAGCTGACAGACTTCTTTGAATTTTTTTAGAATTGAATTCTATATTTATTTTCAATTCAAATCATATTCAAAACTCCAAACATCATAAAATACACTGTCCAAATTCAATCAAATAGTATTTCAAAAATTCACTAAAACCACTCAAACCAATTTTTCAAAGCTAAAACAAAAGAATTTCAAAAATCATTCCATACCTATATGGACCCTTAACACTTCATATATATCTAAAATCTAAGATGCTAAAAATTGATTCAATTATCCTGAGATTTTAGATCTTAAATCTAAAACAAATACAAAAAAAAAAATATATAGTAATAGTAATTGTGTTAATTATATTCATAATAATAAATAAAGCAAGCTAAATAAGAAATGCATTACTACATAGCCTTGCATCTACTAATTGCTTAGTTCCAACAGATTTATTATCACAACTAACTTTGAAATCAATTTCAACATGGTCATTCATTTACTTTTCAATCCATCTAGCTCATAGAGTCTATATCAAAAAGAGTTATAAATTATACCAGTGCAAAATATATCTTTTTACACATCATAGATCAGTATTTGATTATCTAATGCAAAGGAATTTAGCCAACAATTTTTTTCATTTCTATATCTGCATTGCATGCATGGCAACCCGTCCGTATTAAGTCAACCTACAATTTTTTCCTGCCCTTTTATCTTAGTTAGCACTTTTGGAGAGTGAAGTTGGTGTTGTTTATCCACATACTGAAAATATTTTTTATTAAGCTTTCTCGACAATTAGGCAACTGGATCCGGATTGTTTTTTATTTGACCATTTGGTCCAGCAATGTGGTTCCAAGTTGAATTTGTTTATAATCATTTCTAAGAAGTATGATAATTGCCCTTGCATATTTAGCTCCCAAATGGCCTAATTTTTCTGCACCTTCTAGGAATGTATAACCCCACTTGATATTCACATCAGATGAATTTTTGCTCAAAAAAAATGCTATATATATGAGTTTTAACTTGTTACCCATAATATGCACATCTGAAATTGTATATTTTCTTAAGGGTTATGAGTAAAGTTAATATGTTTATTTTCCAGAAGTTTATTTGAGTCGGTATATGTAGATGAAGATAGATGTTTGAATTTAATGTTTTTAAGAGTATTGGTGAAACAAGCTATTGAGTGGTTACTTTGTTATGAAACCACCAATTTTTTACCTTCAAGAGTTAAGGATTAATAGACATTTGTTATGCTTTATTGCCAAGAGTTAAGGTCTTATATATATTCGTAAGTTTGTATATATTTTATTTTATTGTTCAGTTTAAGTACTTGCTGTTTCAAATTTATTTGTCTTACTAATTTTAGAATTTTTCGGCATAAAATATTAGCTGACAGACTACTTTGAAAATTTTTAGGATTGTATTCTATATTTATTTTTAATTCAGATCATATTCAAAACTCCAAACATCATAAAATACACTATCCAAATTTAAATCAATTAGTATTTCAAAATTCACTAAAACCACTCAAACCAATTTTTCAAAGTTAAAACAAAAGGATTTCCAAAATCAGTCCATACCTATATGGACCCTTAGCACTTCATATAGATCTAAAATCTGATACCTAAGAGGGGGGGTGAATTAGTTATATAACTTTTTCAATGAGTTTTTTTCTAGAAGACAATTAATGTAAAGTTCCAATAACTTTAAATAAAAGTTAATTGTTCCAATGATTTTAAGATTAAAGTTACGATATGATTAAGTTCCAAGTTCTAGTGAAGTAAAGTGCAAATAATAAATAGAGTAAGAAAACAAACACAATTTATAGAGGTTCGCGCCCCAACGGCCTACTTCCTCTCTTCCAGCACCCCTGGGTAAAATCCACTAATATATCGTGGCTTGCAGGACAAACCTTCGCCACTCAAGATTACAGGATCAATTCTTTCTCTCGAAACGAGCTTGCTAGGCCTAACCTATCGCTCAACAAAAAGCGTGCTTGCTAGGTTCCTACCTATCGCACTACGAGCTTGCAAGTACAAAACTTTCGCTCAAAAACAATAGTAAAATTTTGATTACAAATAAATGCTCCAAAGTAAGCTGATTTTGCAATTGAGAAAACGATAATCTTTTTCTTCTATTACTTAAAGTATATTCAAGATTTCAAGAGCAAATAGAAAAGATATTTTAAAAAGCCTTTTTGAGAAAAACGATTTTAACAAACTTGAGAGCACTCAAAGACTTTAACTAGGAGAAATGATTTAGCAAGTGAAAATGTAGAGAATTGAGTTGTATTGAGCCATGACAAATGATCCACTATTTATAGTTGAGTTGGAGACATATTGTTTTGCTAGCTAAGTCAAGGGATTTGAAAGAAATCTTCCCTTTAAAAATTGATTTGATTTAGAATTCAAAAAACAATGGCTACAAATAATCATGTATTAAAATAGCAATAAGCTTAATTAACATCATGATGTTCGGCCAGATTGTAATAGGCAAGGTCACGTCTCATTTTTTAAAAAAGATAGTTATGCAACTTTGATATAATAGAAGTTTTAGAAAAGGGCCAAAAATGTTGGGTCAAGAGTATTTAAAAAGTTTGGGCTAGAAATTTTCTTGCTCTTTTAATCAGTTGAAAATACTTACTAAGTAGACCACAATTTTCTTGAATAAAAAATTGGGCCCTTCAGGGGTGCTAGGGGCTTCGATCTTGATCTTCATTCATAACGAGCCTTTAGCTAAAATTGGTCTTTTCATGATCTTCCTTCATAATTTGCATAATCCTTTTCGTATCAAACTTGGGCCTTCTTCATTGTTTTGGACTATCTCAAACTCCAAATGGGTTGCTCTTTTATAAATAAAAACCTGTTCAAATCATAAAACTGAAGAGCACCAATATATTAAAAGTTCGTTTGTTAATCATCAAATATTCGGCGAACAAATCTAAGATGCTAAAAATTGATTCAATTATTCTAAGATTTTAGATCTTAGATCTAAAACAAATAAAAAAAAATATGGTAATAGTAACTGTCTTAGTAATATTCATAATAATAAATACTATACCAAGTTAAATAAGAAAGGCATTCCTAGATAGCCTTGCATCTTCTAATAACATAATTCCAACTGATTTATCATCACAACTAACTTGGAAATCCATTTCAACATGGTCATTCATTATTCTTCTATCCATCTAGCTCATAGAGTCTATATCAAAAAGAGTTCTAAATAATACCAATGCAAAATATATCTATTTACACATCAGAGATCAATATTTGATTATCTAATGCAAATGAATGTAGCCAGTAATTTTTCTTAATTCTATATCTGAATTGCATGCATGGCAACCAGTTAGTTGGAACTCGTCCATATTAAGCTAACCTACAACTTTTTCGTGCCCTTCTTGTCTTAGTTAGCACTTCGGGAGAGTGAAGTTGGTGTTGTTTATCCACGTACACAAAATATTTTTTATTAAGCTTTCTCGACAATTAGGCAACTGGATCCGGATGGTTTTTTATTGGGCCATTTGGTCCAGCAATTTGGTTCCAAGTTGAATTTCTTCATAATCATTTCTAAGAAGTAGGATCATTACCCTTGCATATTTAGCACCCAAATGCCCTAATTTTTATGCACATTCTAGGTCTGTATAACCCCACTTGATATTCACATCAAATGAATTTTTGCTCTAAAAAAATGCTATATTTATGAGTTTTAATTTGTAACCTATAATTTGCACTTATGAAATTGGATATTTCGTAAGGGTTATGAGTAGTCTTAATATATGTATTTTTCAGAAGTTTATTTGAGACGGTATATGCAGATGAAGATAGATGTTTGAATTTAATGTCTTTAAGAGTATTGATGAAACAAGCGGGTGAGTGGTTCTTTTGTTATGAAACCACAAATTTTTTACCTTCAAGAGTTAAGGATTAATAGACATCTGTTATGCTTTATTGCCGAGAGTTAAGGTTATATATATTCGTAAGTATGTATATATTTTATTTTATTGTTAAGTTGAAGTACTTGCTTTTTAAAATTTATTTGTCTAACTAATTTTAGAATTTTTCGGAATAAAATATTAGCTGACAGACTTCTTTGAATTTTTTTAGAATTGAATTCTATATTTATTTTCAATTCAAATCATATTCAAAACTCCAAACATCATAAAATACACTATCCAAATTCAATCAAATAGTATTTCAAAAATTCACTAAAACCACTCAAACCAATTTTCCAAAGCTAAAACAAAAGAATTTCCAATATCATTCCATACCTATATGGACCCTTAACAATTCATATATATCTAAAATCTAAGATGCGAAAAATTGATTCAATTATCCTAAGATTTTAGATCTTAAATCTAAAATAAATACAAAAAAAAATATAGTAATGGTAATTGTGTTAATTATATTCATAATAATAAATAATATAGCAAGCTAAATAAGGAATGCATTCCTTCATAGCCTTACATCTACTAATTGCTTAGTTCCAACAGATTTATTATCACAACTAACATTGAAATCAATTTCAACATGGTCATTCATTTACTTTTCTATCCATCTAGCTCATAGAGTCTATATCAAAAAGAGAACTAAATAATACCAGTGCAAAATATATCTTTTTACACATCATAGATCAGTATTTGATTATCTAATGCAAAGGAATTTAGCCAACAATTTTTCTTACTTCTATATCTGCATTGCATGCATGGCAACCATTTAGTTGGAACTCGTCTGTATTAAGATACCTACAACTTTTACGTGCCCTTTTGTCTTAGTTAGCACTTTTGGACAGTGAAGTTGGTGTTGTTTATCCACATATTGAAAATATTTTTTATTAAGCTTTCTCGACAATTAGGCAACTGAATCAAGATGGTTTTTTATTGGGCCATTTGATCCAGCAATGTGGTTCCAAGTTGAAATTGTTCATAATCATTTCTAAGAAGTATGATAATTGCCCTTGCATATTTAGCTCCAAAATGGCCTAATTTCTCTGCACCTTCTAGGAATGTATAACCCCACTTGATATTCACATCAGATGAATTTTTGCTCTAAAAAAATGCTATATTTATGAGTTTTAACTTGTTACCAATAATCTGCACATTGGAAATTGTATATTTTCTTAAGTGTTATGAGTAAAGTTAATATGTTTATTTTCCAGAAGTTTATTTGAGTCGGTATATGTAGATGAAGATAGATGTTTGAATTTAATGTTCTTAAGAGTATTGGTGAAACAAGCTAGTGAGTGGTTCCTTTGTTATGAAACCTCCAATTTTTTACCTTCAAGAGTTAAGGATTAATAGACATCTGCTATGCTTTATTGCCAAGAGTTAAGGTCTTATATATATTCGTAAGTTTGTATATATTATATTTTATTGTTCAGTTGAAATACTTGTTGTTTCAAATTTATTTGTCTTACTAATTTTAGAATTTTTCGGCATAAAATATTAGCTGACAGACTACTTTGAAGATTTTTAGGATTGTATTCTATATTTATTTTCAATTCAAAACTCAAACATCATAAAATACACTATCCAAATTTAAATCAATTAGTATTTCAAAAATTCACTAAAACCACTCAAACCAATTTTTCAAAGCTAAAACAAATGAATTTCCTAAATCAGTTCATACATATATGGACCCTTAGCACTTCATATAAATCTAAAATCTAAGATGCAAAAAATTGATTCAATTATTCTAAGATTTTAGATCTAAGATCTAAAACAAATAAAAAAAATATGGTAATAGTAACTGTCTTAGTTATATTCATAATAATAAATACTATAGCAAGTAAAATAAGAAAGGCATTCCTACATAGCCTTGCATCTTGTAATAACATAGTTCCAACTAATTTATCATCACAACTAACTTTGAAATCCATTTCAACATTGTCATTCATTATTCTTCTATCCATCTAGCTCATAGAGTCTATATCAAAAAGAAATCTAAATAATACCAGTGCAAACTATATTTTTTACAGATCATAGATCAATATTTGAGTATCTAATGCAAAGGAATGTAGCCAGTGATTTTTCTTAATTCTATATCTGCATTGCATGCATGGCAACCAATTAGTTGGAACTCGTCCATATTAAGCCAACCTACAACTTTTTTGTGCCCTTTTTGTCTTAGTTAGCACTTTGGGAGAGTGAAGTTGGTGTTGTTTATCCACATACTGAAAATATTTTTTATTAAGCTTTCTCGACAATTAGGCAACTGGATCCGGATGGTTTTTTATTGGGCCATTTGGTCCAGCAATTTGGTTCCAAGTTGAATTTGTTTATAATCACTTCTAAGAAGTAGGATCATTGACCTAGCATATTTAGCTCCTAAATGGCCTAATTTTTCTGCACCTTCTAGGTATGTATAACCCCACTAGATATTCACATCAGATGAATATTATCTCTAAAAAAACACTATATTTATGAGTTTTAATTTGTTACCTGTAATTTGCACTTCTGAAATTGGATATTTTCGTAAGGGTTATGTGGTCTTAATATGTTTATTTTGAAGAACTTTATTTGAGACGGTATATGGAGATAGATGTTTGAAGTTAATGCCTTTAAGAGTATTGATGAAACAAGTTGGTGAGTGGTTCCTTTGTTATGAAACCATCAATTTTTTACCTTCAAGAGTTAAGGATTAATAGACATCTGTTATACTTTATTGCCGTAATTTATGGTTATATATATATATATATATATTCGTAAGTATGTATATATTTTATTTTATTGTTCAGTTGAAGTACTTGTTTTTTTAAATTTATTTGTCTAACTAATTTTAGAATTTTTCGGTATAAAATATTAGCTGACAGACTTCTTTGAATTTTTTTAGAATTGAATTCTATATTTATTTTTAATTCAAATCATATTCAAAACTCCAAACATCATAAAATATACTATCCAAATTCAATCAAATAGTATTTCAAAAATTCACTAAAACCACTCATACCAAATTTTCAAAGCTAAAACAAAAGAATTTCCAAAATCATTCCATACCTATATGGACCCTTAACAATTCATATATATCTAAAATCTAAGATGCGAAAAATTGATTCAACTATCCAAAGATTTTAGATCTCAAATCTAAAACAAATACAAATATATATATATATATATATATATATATATATATATATATATATATATATATATATATATATATATATAGTAATAGTAATTGTGTTAATTATATTCATAATAATAAATAATATAGCAAGCTAAATAAGAAATGCATTCCTACATAGCCTTGCATCTACTAATTGCTAGTTCCAACAGATTTATTATCAGAACTAACTTTGAAATCAATTTCAACATGGTCATTCATTTACTTTTCAATCCATCTAGCTCATAGAGTCTATATCAAAAAGAGTTTTAAATAATACCAGTGTAAAATATACCTTTTTACACATCATAGATCAGTATTTGATTATCAAATGCAAAGGAATTTAGCCAACAATTTTTCTTACTTCTATATCTGCATTGCATGCATGGCAACCATTTAGTTGGAACTCGTCCATATTAATCCAACCTACAACTTTTTCGTGCCCTTTAATCTTAGTTAGCACTTTTGGAGAGTGAAGTTGGTGTTGTTTATCCACATACTGAAAATATTTTTTATTATGCTTTCTCGACAATTAGGCAACTGGATATGGATGGTTTTTTATTGGGCCATTTGGTCCAGCAATGTGGTTCCAAGTTAAATTTGTTCGTAATCATTTCTAAGAAGTAGGATCATTGTCCTTGCATATTTAGCTCCCAAATGGCCTAATTTTTCTGCACCTTTTAGGTATGTATAACCCCACTTGATATTCACATCAGATAAATTTTTGCTCTAAAAAAATGTCATATTTATGAGTTTTAATTTGTTACCTGTAATTTGCACTTCTAAAATTGGATATTTCGTAAGGATTATGAGTATTCTTAATATGTTTATTTTTCAAAAGTTTATTTGAGACGGTATATGTAGATGAAGATAGATGTTTGAATTTAATGTCTTTAAGAGTATTGATGAAACAAGCTGGTGGGTGGCTCCTTTGTTATGAAACCACAAATTTTTTACCTTCAAGAGTTAAGGATTAATAGACATCTGTTATGCTTTATTGCCGAGAGTTAAGGTTATATATATTCGTAAGTATGAATATATTTTATTTTATTGTTAAGTTGAAGCACTTGCTTTTTTAAATTTATTTGTCTAACTAATTTTAGAATTTTTCGATATAAAATATTAGCTGACAGACTTCTTTGAATTTTTTTAGAATTGAATTCTATATTTATTTTCAATTCAAATCATATTCAAAACTCCAAACATGATAAAATACACTATCCAAATTCAATCAAATAGTATTTCAAAAATTCACTAAAACCACTCAAATCAATTTTTCAAAGCTAAAACAAAAGAATTTTCAAAATCATTCCGTACCTATATGGACCCTTAGCACTTCATATATATCTAAAATCTAAGATGCGAAAAATTGATTCAATTATTCTAAGATTTTAGACCTTAGATCTAAAACAAATACAAAAAAAAATATAGTAATAGTAATTGTGTTAATTATATTCATAATAATAAATAATATAGCAAGCAAAATAAGAAAGGCATTCCTACATAGCCTCACATCTAATAATAGCTTAGTTCCAACAGATTTATCATCACAACTAACTTTGAAATCAATTTCAACATGGTCATTCATTTACTTTTCTATCCATCTAGCTCATAGAGTCTATATCAAAAAGAGTTCTAAATAATACCATTGCAAAATATATCTTTTTACACATCATAGATCAATATTTGATTATCTAATGCAAAGGAATGTAACCAATAATTTTTCTTACTTCTATATCTGCATTGCATGCATGGCAACCAGTTAGTTGGAATTCGTCCGTATTAAGCCAACCTACAAATTTTTCGTGCCCTTCTTGTCTTAGTTAGCACTTTTGGAGAATGAAGTTGGTGTTGTTTATCCACATACTGAAAATATTTTTTATTAATCTTTCTCGACAATTAGGCAACTGGATCCGGGTGGTTTTTTATTGGGCCATTTGGTCCAGCAATTTGGTTCCAAGTTGAATTTGTTCATAATCATTTCTGAGAAGTATGATCATTGCCTTTGCATATTTAGCTCCCAAATAGTCTAATTTTATGCACCTTCTGGGAATGTATAACCCTGGGTTTTTTGCACTTTGCACCCCAGATATACAGGAAATAGGCACTTTGCACCCTCGAAACTTAGATTTAGCACTTTGCACCCTCAAAATATGAAAAATACAGCATTTTGCACCCTCTTATATTTAGGCAAAAACTCAAGGACAAAATAGGTAATTCAATTATTAATCTTTGGCACTTTGCACCCCCAAAACTTGAGAAATTGGCATTAACACTTATCACCCTCGAATTAAGAACAAATTAGCAACTTGCACCCCCAAAACACAATAAAGGGACACTTTGCTCCTCGAAACACATAATTAACACTTAAGACCCTCAAATTTAAAAAAAAACTCAAACCCTCATTTTTTCCGACAAAGCTGACCATCGGGGTGAAAAAAATCTAAGGCAAAATAGGTAAGTTTCCGATCTGATTGAACGACCTACATTTATATACATATATACAAATTAAATACCATGAATTTGGAATGATTATATCATATAACAAATTAATTAACAACCATGAATTATAGCTTGTACAAATTAAAAGTGCTATGCAAAACAATTGAATAAGTAAAATTTGGTTAGTTCAACTTTGCCTTAGATCTTTTTCACCCCGATGGTCGACTTTGCCGGAGAAAAGTTTGAGTTTTTTTTTTTAATTTGAGGGTGTTAAGTGTTAATTTTGTGTTTCGGGGTACAAACTTTTAATTTATTGTGTTTCGGGGGTGCAAGTAGCTGATTTGTTCTTAATTCGAGGGTGATAAGCGCTAATTTTATTTTGGGGGGCAAAGTGACAATTTCTCAAGCTTTGGGGGTGCAAAGTGCAAAAGATTTATAATTGAATTACCTATTTTGCCCTTGAGTTTTTGCTTGCAAAGTGCTGTATTTTTCATATTTTGAGGGTGCAAAGTGCTAAATCTAAGTTTTGAGGGTGCAAAGTGCCTATTTCCTATATTTCGGGGGTGTAAAGTGCAAAAAATCCTATAACCCCACTTAATATTCACATCAGATGAATTTTTGCACTAAAAAAATGCTATATTTATGAGTTTTAACTTGTTACCCGTAATCTGCACTTCTGAAATTTGATATTTTCTTAAGGGTTATGAGTAAAGTTAATATGTTTATTTTCCAGAAATTTATTTGAGTCGGTATATGTAGATGAAGATAGATGTTTGAATTTAATGTCTTTAAGAGTATTGGTGAAACAAGATGGTGAGTGGTTCCTTTGTTATGAAATCACCAACTTTTTACCTTCATGAGTTAAGGATTAATAGACATCTGTTATACTTTATGGCCGAGAGTTAAGGTCTTATATATATTCGTTAGTTTGTATATATTTTATTTTATTGTTCAGTTGAAGTACTTGTTGTTTCAAATTTATTTGTCTTACCTATTTTAGAATTTTTCGGCATAAAATATTAGCTGACATACTACTTTGAAAATTTTTAGGATTGTATTCTACATTTATTTTCAATTCAAATCATATTCAAAACTCCAAACATCATAAAATACACTATCCAAATTCAAATCAATTAGTATTTCAAAAATTCACTAAAAACACTCAAATCAATTTGTCAAAGCTAAAACAAATGAATTTTCAAAATCAGTCGGTACCTATATGGACCCTTAGCACCTCATATAGATCTAAAATCTAAGATGGGAAAAATTGATTCAATTATTCTAAGATTTTAGATCTTAGATCTAAAACAAATTAAAAAAATGGTAATAGTAACTGTGTTAGTTATATTCATAATAATAAATACTATAGCAAGTTAAATAAGAAAGGCATTCCTACATAGCCTTGCATCTTCTAATAACTTAGTTCCAACTGATTTATCATCACAACTAACTTTGAAATCCATTTTAACATGGTCATTCAGTTATTTTTCTATCCATCTAGTTCATAGAGTCTATATTTCTAAATAATACCAATGCAGAATATATCTTTTTACAAATCATAGATCAATATTTGATTATCTAATGCAAAGGAATGTAGCCAGTAATTTTTCTTAATTCTATATATGCATTGCAAGCATGGCAACCAGTTAGTTGGAACTCGTCCATATTAAGCCAACCTACAACTTTTCCGTGCCCTTCTTGTCTTAGTTAGCACTTTGGGAGAGTGAAGTTGGTGTTGTTTATCCACATACTGGAAATATTTTTTATTAAGTTTTCTTGATTATTAGGCAACTGGATCCGGAAGGTTTTTTATTGGGCCATTTGGTCCAGCAATTTGGTTCCAAGTTGAATTTGTTCATAATCATTTTTCTAAGAAGTAGGATCATTGCCCTTGCATATTTAGCTTCCAAATGGCCTAATTTTTCTGCACCTTCTAGGTATGTATAACCCCACTTGATATTCACATCAGATGAATTTTTGCTCTAAAAAAATGCTCTATTTATGAGTTTTAATTTGTTACATGTAATCTGCACTTCTGAAATTGGATATTTTCGTAAGGGTTATGAGTAGTTTTAATAGGTTTATTTTACAAAGTTTTTCTGAGACGGTATATGTAGATGAAAATAGATGTTTGAATTTAATGTTTTTAAGAGTATTGATGAAACAAGCTGGTGAGTGGTTATGAAACCACCAATTTTTTACCTTCAAGAGTTAAGGATTAATTGACATCTGTTATGCTTTATTGCCGAGAGTTAAGGTTATATATATATTCGTAAGTATGTATATATTTTATATTATTGTTCAGTTGAAGTACTTGCTATTTTAAATTTACGTGTCTAACTAATTTTAGAATTTTTCGGTATAAAATATTAGCTGACGGACTTCTTTGAATTTTTTTAGAATTGAATTCTATATTTACTTCAATTCAAATCATATTCAAAACTCCAAACATCATAAAATACACTATTCAAATTCAATCAAATAGTATTTCAAAAATTCACTAAAACCACTCAAACCAATTTTTCAAAGCTAAAACAAAAGAGTTTCCAAAATCATTTCCTACCTATATGGATCCTTAGCACTTCATATATATCTAAATTCTAAGATGCGAAAAATTGATTCAATTATTCTAAGATTTTAGATCTTAGATCTAAAACCTATGATGCAAAAAATAGATATTAGAAGATTGATTTGATTTGGGTATAAAACATTAGCTGACAAACTTCTTTGAATTTTTTTAGAACTGTATTCTATATTTATTTTCAATTCAAATCATATTCAAAATTCCATACATAAAAAAATACACTATCCAAATTCAAATCAAATAGTATTTCAAAAATTCACTAAAACAACTCAATCCAATTTTTCAAAATTAAAGCAAAAGAAATTCCAAAATCTATCCATACCTATATGGACCCTTAGCACTTCATATAGATCTAAAATCTAAGATACAAAAAATAGATTCAATTATTTTAAGATTTTAGATCTTAGATCTAAAATCTAAGATGCAAAAATAGATTCAATTATTCTAAGATTTTAGATCTTAGATCTAAAACAAATGCAAAAAAGAAAATTATATATAGTAATAGTAATTGTGTTAATTATATTCACAATAATAAATACTATAGCAAGCTAAATAAGAAAGGCATTCCTACATTGCCTTTGCATCTACTAATAGGTTAGTTCCAACATATTTATCTTCCCAACTAACAATGAAATCCATTTTAACTTGGTCATTCATTTACTTTCATTCAATGGTTTAATGGATATCAGAGCTACCTGGTTGATTAATTGATATTTAGATGTTTGTTGGTGGAGAACTTTTAATTAATTGAGCTAGTTGTTATTTGATATGCTGGTAGCTTGAATTAATTCTATTAACTCCATTGATTGCTATATGGAGAATTACTTAGTGTTGGTTGCTTGGCTTTGGAATTGTGTGATCATAATTCAACTGCTTGCTTGCTTTTGTATTATTCCATTGGTTACCTTAATGAGAATTAGCTCCAGTTATATGCTTGGTTTACTTGTGAATCAAGGGTTCTTCTTTGCTATTGTTTGCGAGATTTAAGGTGGCTGCTTCTTGGTTGCTTTTATTTGAGATGGTTGTTGATATGGAGTTCTCACGAATTAATTGAGATTAAGCTCGAAATTGAAGAAAAAGTAAAGGAGTAAAATCATTCATTTGGTATACACTCAGTGATTGAAAATGTCTGAGCATCGAGTAAATTCTTTTGGTATAACTCTTTGCTCGAAGAAGACTTGGAGCTCGGAAATGTTTAGAGCATGAGTGAAAATCGTTGTTATGACTCTTGACTTGGAAAAGACGCTAAAAAATGTCTAGAGTAGGAGTGAAAACCATTGTAATGACTCTTGGCTCGGAAAAAGACTTATATTTAAAATTCAAATGTCCCGACAAAGAGTGAAAGTTGTTGCTATGACTATTGGCTCGGAAAAGACTTGTTATCAAATTGTCTCGACCGAGAGTCAAAGTCATTGTTATGACCAGGCCCTAATTAGAGGTCGATCCCCTAATCATCCGAAGCAAGGTGGAAGAAAAGAGGTCGATCCGGCCAGGAAAACATATCTCATCGATAAGCCGCAAGAACCCGAATACTTATAGGAGAATGCTTAAGATCCTTGTTTGATTAGGTTACCTTGTAAAGCTAGGATTGTAGACTCTATATAAGCATGGCTCTGTTATTGTATTAGGGTTACGCTAACAAGAAGCATTGATACGCTCACATACATTAAGATACACCTACTATCTTACTTACACTGTATAATATCAGTAGAACAATAGGATAAGCTTCGTATAATAAAATCGATATGTAATTAGGGCCTGGTTAAATTACTCGGGATGATGCAACACAAGGTAAATAGTGTAAAATCAGTAACAAAAACACGGAATAATTGGAGAGTAATAATATCTTTATTGATGTATGGAGATATTCAATGCGCCCCCCTTATTACAATGTTGGATCTTCTATATATAATAATCCTAATCCTAACACTACTGGTGTCCTAAGACGACTAGGAAACTTGCATGGCCCAAGAGATATTCGGGTACTTCTGTCAGGTCGATAAGATAAGAAACTTGCTGGTCGGGCCGAAATCCTATCTTCCGAAGAGATTTGACCTATTGAAGGGATCGGGTCGACCTGGACAAGCTCGGAGCGTCTGATCTGATCAGTACTCCCCCACTTCTCGAGTGTAAGTGTAGTTGAATCTCGAAGAAGTAAATAAATAAGGAAGTGCTGATCAAACTTATCATCTTGGTACTTCATATATGCCTCATTAAAAACCTAGCTCGGAATAACCCCGTGGGACAAAAACCAAACTAGGGAAAAAGAGTGCGTATCAAGCGAAGCCCTAAGAAACTGAATTGATTCCAAGGTTGGAATTATCTCTGCGTAGATCGAAATCCTAGTACCGAGTTGAGACGTATTTACTGTTTTGGATTACCTTGAAATATCCTTCATCAGTCCATATGGGCAATTTTGTAGAATCCAAAGATATTCGTTTCTCGATTATAATGTCCCTGATATATTCAATGATCTGTTCGAAGCAAACCTTACCGAGTTTCCCGAGATGAAGAGGCACAATGAATCTAGATGTTCTGATTTTCCTAAGTATTGCAAATATAACCGTCTTCTTGGGCATTCTATCCATGATTGTTTTGTCTTCAAAGATAAAAAATCATGCAATTAGTTCGTGAAGGCAAAATCTCATTAGAAGAAAACAATGCAATAGCAATGTCGTTTCATGCAAAACAATTCAAGAAAAAGATATATCTTCCAGTGAATTATGTTTGTCAAATTAGAATAACGTTGAAGTTGATCGTTGATTGATTGGGATATGTTTTAGTGATGAAGAAATGTTGTTTTGTTACCAGTTCCATAACCGACCTTTGTTCGTAACTGGATACATTAGTGAGCAAAAATATAATAGAATGTTGATCGATGGAGGTTCCACAGTCAATTTGTTACCTCTTTGCACATTGAAGGAAACAGGAGTCTCTATAGAGGAACTTTCAAACGGTCGTCTGATGATACAGTGATTTAATCGGGGGGGGGGGGGGGGGGGGGGGGGCAAAGAACCATTGGTGTTATAAGGTTGGAACATGTGAATTGTGTATGCCCTTGTAGTTTTACCACATAATTTGTCATGGTTTAGTTAAATATTCATTTAATTATTCGAGTATGTCATTCTCTAAATCAATCGAACGATCTATCGATTGACCATTCCAAAATTAGCATCTCTGCTAATTCGGAATTCTTTCACACTCCATCGTTGATGTTTGGCCACAAGCCCGTGGAGCCCAATCACATGTGAATTAATTTAGTGAACCTTTTAATCATTTACAACTACCATGTAAGATATAATTCTTCCCTTAGTTGTTCTCTTGGTCGAGACTTAAGGGCATGGAGTTTTCATCGGTTCCCTTTCTACGTCTCAACCTTATGTACTTTGGTCTCAAAACTATTTCTTTTGACTTAACATTTATGAGCTACTTTCATAAAGTTGTCAGTTACCTCAGCCGAGGGTTTTAACAGAATTGGTTTATCATAGAGATTCATATGTGAAACTCTCAACCTATCATGTCGGGTCAATGGATCATCTATTGATAATACGAATCTACATATAATTTCCCGTATATCCAATCTGAATACACAGAGACCTTCTGGTACTCTCCAGTCAGTCAGAACTCATATCAAAGCTTAGACGTTCTCGCACCAGATAAACCCTATCATCCTAAGTGATAAGTATCGTTATTCATACACTATTGCAAAAACGAATAACTTCGACCCCGATATGCGACTACTGCTTCCATGGTGAGTTATTTTCTAGTTGGGGTATTAAGTGGGCTTCTCATCCCAGCAAGCCACCCACTTCTTTGTATATCGACTATTCTAGTCATGCTCGTGGACCCCAACATCCTCAAGTTCATCGGAGTATACACGTATGTGAGAGTGTAACCGAATCCATTGATGTACCTCAAATAGATTCTACGACTCTTGAATTCGTTCTAGATCACGGCTTGGAGATCCAACCACGGGTTTTCCCATAACCCTGTGATCTAAAGACTTCTATCTTTATGTTTAGATAATTATTACATAAGATAAAGATGATCATTCATGAATAAAGTGCATTTGTCTATCTAAATTGAATAGTTCCTTATGTATTATAATAAATAGTAGTCATACAGTTGGCTTGCTGGACACTATTTCTATCAATCTTGCACTTGTACTAAAGCCAACTTACTATGTTCTTGAGTCCTATCTTGAACATATGTTTCTCTAATGTCTTTTGAGGAAACGGCTATGTTAGCGGGTCCGTCGTATTAACTTCAGAGTCGACACATTCCATTTTTATTTGTCCTCTACCAATGATATAGTCAAGTGGTATTGTTTTAGCACGTGCTTGAATTTCTGATGAGATCTCAGCTCTTACGCTTGCGGTATAGATCCATTATTATTACAGAAGATAGTAATGGACTCAACAATGCTAGGTACCACATCCAATTCCTAGATGAAGTTTTTCATCCAAATCCTTTCTTTGCGGCTTCCCAAGCCGCAATATATTTTGCCTCGGTGGTAGAATATGCGGTAGTATCTTGCTTGGAACTCTTTCAGCTTACAACACCACCATTGAGACAAAAAACATATCCAGATGTTAACTTGACGTCGACGTCACATTGGAAGCTTGACTCTGTAAAGCCTTCCAATTTCAATTATCCCCCTCCGTATACCAGGAACATTTTCTTAGTCCTTCTCAGATTCTTCGGAATTGCCTTTACGGCTATCCAGTGTAGCTCTCCTGGATCAGACTGATAGCGGGTAGTTATGCTCAGTGCGTACGCTAAGTCTGGCCTAGTACTTAACATACCATACATTATGCATTGTACTCGACTTACGTGATATAATATATTTACGTTAAATCACGATGGTATGAACATTACAATTAAAATTGTGGTACTAAATATTCATTTACGTACCCAGTGGTATCAATGTTGCAAAGTTTCCTATTTTATAATACCAAATATGCAAATTTCGCGAAAAAGTAGCCAACCAACTGCAATTGAAAATTGGTAATGGTAGATGAGTTTGTACTTGGAATGAGTACAAGATCACTCTACTTGGGGAAAATGCATATTACTACCTTGTGATATCGAAAACCTGCAAAAACTACCCTGTGAAATTTGTTTGCACCAAACTTTCTTGTGTTTTCAAAACCCCTGCAAATTATACCCATTCCGTCTCCCTCCGTCAATTTATTGACGTGCGTGTATTCTACGCGCCAAAAATGAGATTTTTTTTGTTTCTGACGTAAACTTTTCATTCAAAATGACAATAATACCCTTGTACATTTGAATCTTTGCAGAAAACTTCCTTGTGTTTTTTAAAGTTTGCGTAAAAGTTTCTTGTGTTTTCCACCGTTTGCAAAAAACTTCCTTGTACTTTTGGAAGTTTGCGTCAAACTTCCTTATGCTTTGAAATGTTTGCGAAAAACTTCTATGTTTTTCTTAATGTTTGTAGAAAATCAAAGTAACTCATATTTTTTAATGTTTGCGCAAAAAATTCTTGTACTTTTGAACGATTGTTCAAACTCCTTTATACTTTTATACTTACCCATAATTTTGTGTCTTTTAAACTTCGCATATAATATCTCTTCTTTTCTTTGTTTGTTCCATATGAGAAGCGAGAGAGGAAAATTAGTGAGAGTTTTTGTAATTGTAAAGATATAATTTTTTATTAATATATAAGGGGTAATTTAGGCAATTCAATTAAAAATTAACGGTGTCAATGATTAACGGAGAATGGGTGTAATTTGCAAGATTTTTGAAAACACAAGGAAGTCTAGTGCAAAAAAATTTCACAGGGTAGTTTTTTGCAGGTTTTTGATATCACAGCGTAGTAATATGCATTTTCCCCGTTAATAAAAATATAATTTTTTATTAATATATAAGGGGTAATTTAGGCAATTCAATTAAAAATTAACGGTGTCAATGATTAATAGAGAATGGGTGTAATTTGCAGGGTTTTTGAAAACACAAGGAAGTTTGGTGCAAAAAACTACCACATGGTAGTTTTTTGCAGGTTTCCGATATGCGATATCACATGGTAGTAATATGCATTTTCCCCCTCTATTTGTGATTTTACGCTCGATAAGCGGCATCCTGTAATATTAGATCAGACATGTATTTGTAATTGAACAGTTTGAACTCGATTAACATGATATAATATATTTATTTCGACCATATTTCGTTACTCGATTTTTACATTAAATCATGATAGTATGAACATTGTAATTAATTAAAATTAAAATTATTGTACTATATATGTATTTGCGTACCCAATTGTATTAGTGTGGCAAAGTATCCTTTTATATGGTACCAAATATGCAGATTTTCCAAAAAAAAAGTAGTCAACCAACTGCAGTTGAAAATAGTTAAGCATCGTGGATGAATTTGTACATGGAATGAGTACATGACCAGAAATAGTTATGGTCTGAGCTAAATAAAATAAACATGATTAAGGTCTAAAGAAGAAGGAGAAGATCCATTAACTTTACAGGGAGATGAAGTGTAAATTCATTATTTTGACTGATAATTAAGAAGGTAAAGAATTGCATTTTTAGTACTGATGTTTTTTTACTTTTGATACTAAATAAATCGGGACCAACACATTTGGTATCATAACTTTATAAATAGTTTCAAATTTCATACCGCACATTTATGTTGGTGACGAGATTGTTAAGTAAGTTGCGATCATTGAGAAATTGATGTCATAATTTATGTTGGCTGATAATTCTATCCCATAAGTCAAATTTGGAGTTATTTTGCAAGCTCGAAATTGTAGTAATCGAAATTGACTTAACGGACACGTCACCAATTTAAAGGTGATTTTTTAACATTGATACCAAATGTGGAATAATTTGTTAAATTATGGTACCAAATATGTTGACCTCAATTTTTTTTACCAAAAGTCAAAATTTACATAAAACTCATTAAAAATACAATTCTTCCATTAAAAAATTAATATGAATACGAAAGAGAGTCAATAGCCCCGAGAGCCTAAGTCCCAGTCGTGGAGTAATATATATCCTTTTAGAAGAAAATACTAGAACAACTGTGCGAAAATTATACGCAGTGGACTTCCGCACATTTGATGGGCATACTCCATCCAATATATGATCTTAAAATGAAAAAATCTTGTCCAAGTTTGGTTTAGCTAAACCCATCCAACTTGATGAGCACATAGCTGAAAAATCGCACATTGAAGAACCTAGCAAAGTTTCACAAGGTCCAATAACGAGAGCAAGAGTCAAACGTTTCAAGTAAGAAGAACTCAATAAACTAATAAATCAAGTGCAACAAAAAGATTTGGATGTGTTCAGAAATGAGCAACCAAATTTTGTCAACATTATCCATGTCCAACTCAATACAATTTCTGAAGAAGGGAGTGGATAAAATAACTAGCATGTTTACTACAAGAATAATGGATCTTAGTGACAAAATATTAAGTGACATTGTTGAAATTGTCACTCTTTGCACATATTTAGTAACAAAAATATTAGTTTTGTCACAATAATAATAGTGACAAATGCAATAGTGACAAAATATATTTTTAAGTTGTCACCAATGCATATTAGTGACAAATCTATGGATCTTAAGTTATCTCTATTGACAATTAGTGACACCCTTTCAGCGACAACCTAGTGACAATAAATATTGTCACTATAATTTAGTGACAACTTTTTAGTTGTTACTTTTGGGGTATCACTAAATGTTAATAGTGACAACTTTTTCACATTTCTTGTCACTGGTGTGTCTATATACATCCCTCTAGTGACAATATTTAAATTCTTGTCACTTTGTCATTTACTATTTTGTCACTAAAATTGAAATTTTTTGTAGTGTTAGTTATCTATAGTGATAAATGATCTATTTTATTTAGTAGTAGAAATTTATTTGTTTCCTAGTTTATTAGTGGTATTTGTTTCCTAGTTGTTTAGGGAGAGTTATTTCCTAGTCTAAGTAGATTACTCTAGAAGTCCTATTCTTATTCTTACTAGGATTTAATTTTCAGCTTATATATAGGCATAATATGTAATAGAAGACACATAACTTGAATCTTATTATTTTAGTGAGAAGGAATTCTCTAGTTTCTTTGAAGAACTCTTTTGAACTTATCAAGGATTTTTCAATTTGTCTAATTTTTGTGGCGTTCATTCATCGACTTATCAAAAGATTCATCCATTATCGTTTGTGGCGTCCTCACAAACTTATCAAGAAGACTTGTGGCGTTCATCATTGACTTATCAAACAATTTAGTCCATAATGTTTGTGGCGTCCCTGAAAACTTATCAAGGCGACTTGTGGTGTTCATCCATCCTAAACCTGATTGTAGAACGATCCTTCAATTCCTTATAATGTGGGTCTCGTTTTTCTTAATGTAGTTCTGATACCGTTTATGCAAGTATGTTTTTCAAACAAGTTTTTACTTCAAAGTTTTAACCCTTTAAATAAAATTCCTCAGTTTAAAAGAATACTTATTTTACGTTTTTACATAGGTTATAAAATATGCAATGCAATAGTAAGCAAGTAAACACATGAATTATTATAGTGGTCTGACAGGTAAGAAACCTTCTAATCCACTCTTCTAAATCACGAAGATTTATGTTATACTAGATCACTCAGTACCAGTACAAGAACTTGTGCTTTTACAACAAATGATAAGCAACAAGCTAACACTAAGTTCTGTTAAGGATATTACTCAGAAAACCTAACTACGAACTTATATCTCACAAAGATTATATATATACTTATCACAACACTCAGTTGAAAATCACTCAGATTTGAAAGTGTTTAAATTTGATCTTCAACGAAAGCTTTGTCAACAAATGAATAGGCTGATGATCATGCTTCTTGAGTTTAGACTTAGAGAATTTTGCTCGTAGATTTCTCTCTGTGTTGTGTGTCTTTAACTCTTGAATCTTGATCTATTTATACTCGAGGTTTGAATTATGTCTGTTGAAGTGAGACAAATTTGCAAGCATGTCCCTGAGCAACAGTCATAATTCTGAACGGCAACCTGCAACTGTTTACTATACACTATGTTGTACGGAATGTACTTTCCTGTCAGTCGCATTTAATGGACTATGCTGATCCGACACATTTTGCATTTATATATCCAATCATTTGCCTTTAATACTATTATAAGACAACATTTATTACACCAAGTGCATTTATTACCGTTAGAATGACTTCTGGCCCTTTTTACTTAGTTGATGGCAACTCAGTTGAATCAATATCGACTTCATTTGACTTGACTCTGTTGAACACCACCAATCTGATCTTCATTGATCTAATTTTACCACTAATCTTATTTGGTCACTTTCTCTTCATGACCGTAATTCAATCTTCCATTGATCTAATTTTTACTTGTCTTTTTCAAATTGAATCTTCAAAGTTTAATAAGCCTCTATTACTTAGCTGATAACAGTATTTGTTATTATCAAAAGCTTCCTCTAAATTCTTCATCATCCAACACTTATACCAAGGGAAAACCACAATCAACAATTGATCGGCAAGCCTCCACCAATTACAATGACGGCAGCTTCGAGAAATTGGTTGAGGGATATCGGTAAGGGGACATAAAAATTTTGAAAATGAATGGAGTGAAAAATTTAGTTATGACGGGGCACTTCAGAAATTTTAAATATTGATTTTTTTGGTAATATCTGATGTTCAAGGTCACATTATCATCCGACATTTTAAAAAAAATGATATGGTCCAAATTTACCCTTGACTTTTTTTAATGGTTAAACTGATGTATGTTTTATATACATTTGTTCCCTAAAATCTTATATAAGAAAAATCAGTATTAATTAGTATTAATATTAGTTAATGGTAGAATAATTTAGTTTCGGTATTTCTTTTTTGTAGGATTTAAGTAAAAGATGACAAAACAACTTATTGAAGTCAACCCTCTTTTTTCAAATATATATACTCCATAGTGTATTGATTGATTGATGTGTATTAAAAAAGATATACTTCTTTGAGTATTATACAAAAGATGTATTTCTTTGAGTAGTATAAAAAATGGTTTAATATTTATTAATTTGTAAGAATAATATAGTTAACAAACCTATTATCTAAAAGTAAAATAAGTCCGACCCGACCCGACCCATCTCACAGGTATAAATAATCTATCCGCCCAATTGCCACTTTTTTGACTCACATCTAAAAACACAAAAACCAGTAATGTCATCAACACCTAAACCAGAAGTAGGGGTGGGAGTGTTTTTGCTTAAAGAAAACAAAGTGCTGTTGGGCCGCCGCTGCACCGCCGTCGGCCATGGGACCTTCGCCCTTCCCGGTGGCCACCTCGAATTTGGTCAGCCATTTACTCATCTTCTTGTACCATAACTGCGTATATGATGTATATTGTGATTATTATTATTCTTGAATTTTAATTAACTGTGGACATGATTCTTTTCTTGAATCTTATTTGATTTTGGGTGTTAAATATGGAAAATTTGCTGCAAGTTTTCAATAATATTCTTGCTTTAAAAGGATATTGGTCCAAGAAGAATTCTCCAATACTAAATCGGAATCTAGAATGTCTAGCCAATTTATAACAAAATATTTTAGAGCTAATGCCAATTTATCCCCGTGATATTCATGATATTCAATTTATCCCTCAGTAGTTTGAAATAAAGAACTTTAACCCCTTCAATCGGAGAAATTTTGAAGGTGCAATTTATCTCTTTCAACGGATAGGATAACTCACCCATCGAAATTGAAAATGAACATAAAAAGTTTTATTGTAACATGGGGGTAAAGTGCAACATTTATCATAACACGGTGGGTAAAGTGCCACATTTATCATAACATGGGGAGACATAGTGAAACTTTTCTAAGATTATAAGGGGTTAAAGTGCTCTTTTGAATTACAGGGAGGTAAATTGAACATTATGCATATCACAGGTAGATAAATTCCAATTAACTCAAATATTTTGTATGAATCAGTTCATGCTCCGAAATGGGTTATCTAGTGCTTCTCCGTCGAGGATATTGTCTTCAAAATAAATAGGGGTGAACTAGGCCAGGGCAATTCAGGAAAGCTCATCCCATGTTTAGGTCATATGTTGAAATTCCGAGAGCATAAACTGAGTATATAAGTTACGAATAATGAACAACTTACGTTTTTTGCATTACCTTGTTGGGGTATATTGCATAGCCAATTTACTGGAATCGTGGAATTGATTTTGGGTGTTGAAATGGGAAGAAATTACTCTAGTTCCTTAAAATGTTCTTGCCGAAGAATTCCTCCTCCAATACTAAATTGGAATCTCTTAATTTTAGCTATTTTTATATTTAAATACAATGCGAAAAAATTAAAATGCAGGTATTTTTTAGTGTTCTTATACCCATATATCCATGATTTAATGTTCCATAATAAACTTTCGAACTATAGAATCATATGGGACTGTTGCTCTTATGAACCTTGTGCTTTTTGTATTAGCCTAATACAAAAATATCCCTTGTGCTTTGCTTACCTATCAAAAATCCTCCCATGTTGTTTTTATTAGCAAAAATCCCCATGTGTTCTTTTTCTACTAGTAAGAAAATCCATTTGAAACTCCTTCATAAATCATAGGGATGTTTTTATCAATTTCTAAGTTAACAGAGAGGTTATTGTCAATTTTCACAAGTATGGGGGGGTGGGGGGGTTGTTATTGATAAAAAATTTAGGTTAAGAGGGGTGTTTTTCTATTATTTGGTGGGGATATAAATGTCATTTCGTCTTGGAAGAGATTTTTGGCTAATAAAAGTAAGCAGGTGGGTTTTGTTAATAAAAATAACACAAGGGGCTTTTGATAATTAGGCAAAGCATGGGGGTATTTTTGCGTTTCATTACCCCCAAATTAGGCTAGTTTGGTACTAGAAAGAATCTGGTTAGAACAGAAGAGGAAAAAGAAGAAAGAAAGAAAAAAATTGTTACTCAAAATAAGATGGTGACTATGAGAATCAGGATGTACTGAAGTAGGTAATTTTTCGCAATTCGGAATTCATTTTATTTTTTTACTATGTGCAGGGGAAAGCTTTGAGGATTGTGCTGCAAGGGAAGTTAAGGAGGAAACTGGATTAGATATTACTGGGATCGAGATTATGACCGTAACTAACAATGTACTTTCAGAACCAAAACTGGTACAATTGATTGCGATCCTAATGCGTGCATCGCTTATAGATCCAAATCAGATCCCGGTCAATCTTGAACCTGAAAAATGCAATGGTTGGGATTGGTATGACTGGAATGATCTTCCGAAACCATTATTTGGACCCCTAGAAACCGCATTTAGAAATGGTCTGAATCCCTTTTCTCCTTCTTAGATTGTAAATTAACAACTTTTCATTCGTAATTTGCATGTCTGGTACGATTTTTGTTGTGTATTCCATGTTGGATGGTTTTGGCTGGTCTATGTTGTATGTGCTAAGTTTGATTTATATTGTTTATGTTGAGTTTGGTTTGATTTCCGTTGTCTGTCACTCGGACCCCGTGAGATTTACTTTAATTCCAAAAAAAAAAACCTTGTGGTTTCAAAAATTACAAGGGCATCCTCACAGGTGTTTTTGTAAATATTTTCAGAAATTATAGGGGTGTCTTTGTAGAAATTATTGACGTTGTAAGAGGTATTTTGGTACGTAGTTTAAATCAAAGGGGGTTTCTCATATAATATTTGGAGTAATCTTTAGAATTGCAAGGGTTTATTAAAGGGTTAATTACAGGGACCTCCCCTGAGGTTTGGTGAAACTCGCGTTCATTCTCCTCTAAGAATACTAATTACTCGGACCTCCCCTGAGGTTTGCAAAACCTTACAACCGTTAGGGTTCCGTTAATTTTTGCTTACGTCATCATAAAATTTTTGAAGATTGCCAATTTTGCCCCCGACTTACTGTAGCAAATATGTATGGACTAGATTATCCCTCTCAACAAATGTTATATTGTTGCATGAGAATGGATCTAGTAGCAATGTCAAATTACATTTGTGGACTAAAATGTTGTTAAATTTATATAAAATGTGTAATGACTTTATTAATGTATATTTATATTTAAAATAACATTTTAAATATTTCTAAAGTATTTTCTTATTTATTGTAAAATATATGCAAAGAGAAATACACTACTAACTCTTACAAAAAAATTATTTTTATTCAAATAAATATAAACATTGAAATTTATTTTTAATGTATAGATTTCCACATCGTCCCTCTTATTTGTGTCTATAAATTCAAATAAATATAAATATTCAAATTTATTTTATTATTATTTTTAGTGTTCTTATATTTTACTTTATAGAAAAATATTGAAAATACTCAAGTTTAAATTTTATGTCTATAAATATAAAATTTTATAATGGTCAATAATGTTATAGAAAAAAATATTAAACATGTTTATAAAATTTTATATTAGCCAATAATATTTTAGAAAAAATATTACACATATTACACATATATCAACTCAAGTTTTATTGATATGAAATAATTAAAGAACTTATTTGTTGGGAAATTATTATTTTTTAATTATTCATAAATATAACATAACAATTTTTAAAGAAAAAAAAATATATTCAATAATATTTTAATTTTTATAATAAAAATAAAAATAAAAATATAATTTTTTTTTAAAAAACCATAAAATCACCCCACCCCAAACCACCAACCCCGCGGCCACCACCTTCCCAGGCCGGCAACGACCTGGAGAGAATATCCCAGGCCGTCGCCAGCCTGGAACCAGCGATCCCAGACAATAATTTATTGATTACTTAAACCCAATACTATTAAATAATATTTACTATAAAATACTAAAATAAATCTTGTTTACATAATTAATAAATTATTTTTTACGTTATTGATAAATTATACAGTATTGAAATATGTATTTTATAAAAATTTAATTAAAAAAAATCCATAAATATTTTTTTCACAAAATTTAAAGATACTAATTCAAATACCCTTTTATAAAATAATTATCTATGAGGTATTAGTAAATAATTAAATTTATGGGTTATTTCAGTTTTAAACTTAAATATATATATATATATATATATATATATATATATATATATAAAAGTGTTTAATATTTTCAACAATGAAATCATAAATTTATATCTTACTTAAATACAATACAATTAAATAGTATTTTATTATAAAATACAAAAATAAAATCTTATTTACATATTTATTATTACTATTAATTGCATAATTAATAAACTATTTTTTTTTCTTTTTTATTTGATATAAATCGGGGTGGGGTTAGTTTTTCTTTTCTTTTTATGTGTAAATTTAATTTTATTAAAGTTTGGGGACTAATAGGCAAAAATAAGTTTTTGTAAGGTTTTGTAAACCTTAGGGGAGGTCGATGTAATTAAAATTAATGAGGGCAAGAGGGTAATTTCACGCATTCCATCCACTTCTGTTAGTCTCCGTTAGGGTTTTGTAAGGTTTTGCAAACCTCAGGGGAGGTCCGAGTAATTAGTATTCTTAGAGGGGAATAAACGCGAGTTTCACCAAACCTCAGGGGAGGTCCCTGTAATTAACCCGTTTATTAAAAGGATTAAACATCAGGGGTTGGATAGTAAATCACCTTTTAAACTAAATTCAACTTGTGTTTTAGCATCCATAAGGCGGAACATTAACAAGGCCTAGGATATATGGAAGGCTGGGGGTGGGGGTGGGGGTAAATATACTCGCGTTATATTTTTTAAAAGTTAATATATTAATTAAATAAAGGTGAAATACAGTTTCTTCTCTTAAAATATGTGGGTGATATCAGTTACCCCTAAAGTATTGATTGTAAAACATACCCCTCTCTTATAGTTTTGTAGATTTTATTCCAAAAATATGTCCGCCCCTTACATAAATAATGATTTTCTTTATTAATTTATAAAATAAAATTGTCTTTATTAATTATGAATCCATCATCCACCATATAACATTATGCTTTAATTTTTTTTATTTCTTTTGTTTCCTTCAGTTTTATGGTCTCAAAATTTTCTTTATTTTCATTTCATTTTTTTCTTTATTTCTCTTTCAATTTGTTTTCTTGATTGTTTCAATTTTTTTATTACTATCTTAATTTTTCTTTATATTTTTCTGAGTTTTTATTTGGTGATAATTATCTCATTCATTTTCGATACGAATTATTATTCAAAATGTTGAGTAATCATCATTTAAATTCGTTCTCGTAAGATTCAAGTTTAACACCAACTAATTTTATGTTTTAATTTCTTTATTTCTTTATCAAAAAATAAAATATTTATTAATTATAAATTCATCAACTCATCCACCAAACAATATTACGTTTCAATTTCTTCATTTTTTTGTTTCCTTCGGTTATAAAAATGAGATGAAAATGAAGAAAAAAAAATTGTGATCGAAAAAAGAAAGGTAACCAAATAAATGAAAAAAAATAAAACATAATAATGTTGTTTGATGGATGAATGAATTCATAATTAATAAATATATAATTTTATTTTGATAAATTAGTAAAGAAATTTATTGTTTATGAAAGGGCAGAGTATTTTTTGAATAAGTACTATAAAACTATAATAAAGAAAAATAAGTGTTACAATTGACACTTTAGGGTGGTAATTGATATCACTCTCATGCTTTAAGGGGGGAAATTGTATTTCACCCTTAAAATAATTATAATTCCATCACAAACTAAATATAGTAACTATAAAACCGAAACTAGATATCATAAACCGAAACTAGGTATCACAAACTAATTTATAGTGAGTTTGTTTCAAGTTAAAAACTAAAGTTTTTTATATGAATTAAAAAGAGGAACATTAACTTAGTTTCATTGTAAGTAAATAAATTCACTATTTTTGAATAAAATAATTAAAGTTTAAACTTCAAAATACAAACAGATTTGTATATTTATATGAAAATGATAGAAACCTAAGTGCAGAAAAGTCACAAATTTTTTAAAGAAACTGATTATGTTTGGTTATAAGAAAAAGGATTTTATACTATAAAATTTATGCTTTAAAAATAGAATGAAGTTATTATAAAACAAAATGAGAAAATAAAATATAGTAAGACTGAGGATGCGGATGCAATCCCCTTAAGACAATAATTCCGACTTTATACTATAAAATTTATGCTTTAAAAATAGAATGAAGTTATTATAAAACAAAATGAGAAAATAAAATATAGTAAGACTGAGGATGCGGATGCAATCCCCTTAAGACAATGATTCCGACTTGCCTACCGTGAACACAGTCAATCCTCAGTATTCTCTCAAGATACAACATTTTGATGCTCCTTATTTGCACGAAGAAAGAACGCACGACAAACTGTGAACACATAGAACTTCGACATATATTTTAAAGTGAATAATGGAAGAAAGAAAAGAGAGTATTTCTTCTTATATGCTTAAAAATTTGGAGTAAAGAATTTGCAAGATTCTTTTCTTATTTATAGCAATTGAAAGGTTGTATTTAAAGAGGTGTATATGTTCGGGTATAACCATTTGGTCCGAACATGTGCAAATGATAGGGTTTGAGCAGAACCGACACACCATTTCACTTAAAAAAGGCGCAGCTTCTCCATTGAACCGGGTCGTCAGCGGATCTTATTTGACCGGATCACTCGCGGATTTATTATGTTGATTTTTGGACTTTTAGTTAAGTGGACTTTAGTATTTTGATCATGATATTAATTGTTTTTTCCTCTAGAAAATTAAATCTTTTGAAGCCCAAAGCTCGTAACTGTGATGGTGCTGAGCCGAGACAGCTGGTCGGATGGATGGAGTCGGCGGCGCGCGCTTGTGGAGAACCTTTGATCACCTAGGTCATCACCCTGCTAAAATATATGGTACCCCAAGAGGACCCAACCCTAATACCAAATCTTAGTTATATACTCCCTCTGTCCCACATTATTTGTCGTTTTACATGTTTTCACAGATATTAAGGTACCTACTAAATAGTCACTGTTTTAGGGAAAGAAACAAATTATATATCTAAAATACCTTTATTATTTATTTATCCTACGACTATTCATACGCTATTCAAGTTTTACACACACTCTCTCTCTCTCTCTCTCTCTCTCTCTCTCTCTCTCTCTCTCTTACTTTCTCTCTTACATACCTAAAAATACATAATTAATAGTGTATTGAAATCATAAAGTGACAAATAATTTGGGACAAATTTTTCTCTCTAGAATGACAGATAATTTGTGATAGAGTGAGTAACTAGCTAAATTTTTACTCTCCAATTCAATGTGGGATAATATCTTCTTCCCTCGATTTCATTCACACTAAGTTTTTTGTGGGGTCAATCCAGATGAGCTCAAAACAATTGGGTTCTACATAAAAGCTCCAACAATCCCTCACATGAATGAATTTGTTATTCATGTCCCGTCTCATCGAACATATCATGTCCACAGGAGAAATTTCCAATCTATCAAGTCGGGTCAATGGATCCTTTGTTGATGATATGAACCTGCATATGAGTCCCTCTATACCCAACATGAATTCTCAAAGACTTTCTGGTTACCCCCAGTCGGTCGGAACTGACATCTAAGTATAGACGTTCTCGCACCAGATAGACCCTATCACCTCAAGTACTTGGGATCATTCCTCGTATACTATTGTAAATTGGAATAACTTCAACCCCGATATGCGACTATCGCTTCCATGGTGAGTTATTTCCTAATTGGGGTATCCAGTGCACTTGCCATCCTAGCAAGTCACCCACTTATGTGTATCGACTATCTCAATCACGCTCGTGGACCCCAACGTTCTCCAGTTCATCGGAGTATACACATTAGTGAGAGTCTAACAGAATCCAACGATGTCCCATCTCGGTTGGATTCTACGACTCTTGAATGTGTTCTAGATCACGGTCTTGGAGATCAGTCAACGGGTTGTCCCATAGCTCTGTGATCTAAGGACTTCTATCCTTATGCATAGATAATTATTACATAAGATAAAGTTGACCATATAATAAAATGGATTTATTAATCTAAATTGAATAGTTCCTTCATTGATTACAATGAATGACAGCCATACAATTGGCTTGTCGGACACTATTTCTATCACCAGGATTAATTAAAGAGAAGACATTTTAATTAATGAGTTTTGCATTAATTAAATGGATTAGCCCATTTAGAAGTTAAATCTTGTTAAAAATCCTAGGCTAGGATTACAAGATCTATAAATAAGTCTCATTAAGTCTTAGAAGAATACACAATACTAAGTATACACTTTGTATAACTCTTCAAAAGCAAGAAAAGAAAAACTCTCTCTTCCAAAACCCTAGCCACCGCCACCGCCCCTACCCTGACAGAAGTCGATCAACTTCTGTCTTTTCTTCTCGAGTTTCGTATCTTGATTTCTTCTGTGTTCTAGCCGATCAGAGATGTCAAGGTTTTCGTGTGTATATAGTGTACTGAACCGTAGAGACGCAACATGTGGGGCGTTTTATAAAAGTTGCAAATCCACTTTACGGAGAAACAAAGAAGGCGATTTTGCTATCAAAATTCTACACAGATCCAGATATATAGAGTTGCTTTGGATTAGCAATGAACGAGGTATAAACTAGATTTGTTTATATATTATTCTTTTATATTAGTTTCAATATATATTGGATTGTATACTGGCAAGATTCTCAATGGGAGCCTAACAGTTTTTTATTTTCGCTGCCTGAGACTCGTTTTTCTATATGAATCTCAACACTCTTGTGTCAATATAGGCTGAATAATAATTTCCCTTTATTTCTATTTTTACAAATGTTGAGTTTGGATTTCTTCTATTCTGAGTCTGATGTTTCATACTCACATTTCATTTGTAACATATAAAAATCTTATAAGTCTTATATATATGATTCTATTGGTTCTAGATTCTTTTAATCATCTATTTTTAATATTTTTTTTTCTTATTATTTTTCTTTTTTGGCATTCGTCTGCATAATGTCATTATTCTTTGCATAACCAACATATACATTGTGTCTTTCCATCTGGGCAATATTTTTAAGGTTGTTTTTTTTTTTAAAATGAATCTTTTTTGTTTTATTTTAAACATTTCTTTATTTCTGTAACATCCATATTATTGTTGCAACACATTTTATTATAAGGTTAGTTATTTTTATTTCATTTATTTCTGTACATTTTTCTGTTATGTATTTTTTTCATATTAAAATTGATCCTCCGAAGGTATCAGCAATATTTCCTTTTTCGATTCCTGCTTTAAATTTATCTAAGACTTATTTATTGGATATGGTAATTTTGATAAGAATAATCTTTTTCATTTGATCTTGATCAGGTTGACATGTAATAATATTTAGAAAATTCACAAATATATTTTTCATATTTGTACATATTACATATTTTTATGTTATCTAGATGACATAGGGCTTTTTGCCTAGTTCATTGAGTTGTTTCTTTCCTATATTCATTTACATCTTGACCAACAAATTATTCCTACAATTTTCCTGAAAAAAATCTTGGTAATTTATAAATGCGTCTTTTAGAAAAAAAATTTCTAGAAAGATATATTCAAATACATAATTAAATGCAATTCCTTTTGTTTTGTATAAAATTAAATTCCAAATAGTGTCTTTTGTAGCAATTCTAAATATTTCATCTGTTTGTAATAGTATACTAATTTGATTTGACCAATTTTATTACTATTCAATGCTTTTAACGCAATTCATATCTAATACTCATTGTGCTACTTCTTGATAGTTGGGGTATATATTCTTCTGGTATCTTTTTATACTTCCCATATTTAATTTGATAATAACCATTATTTTTTCTATTATTTTTAAATTAAAATGTATTCCTTCCCACTCATGCCATTTTGTATCATTTTCCGGGTTTTATATCTGGCACTTATTCTTCTTTAGTTCCACTATAATCACCTTTTTACATATATGCTGATATTGACTCATATGATTCGTATCCAAAGATTACTTCTTCGTTTTCTATTTTTCTACAAACTCAATTTGTTCTTCTTTTTGTTCATCTTGTATTATTTTAAACTAATCTATCATTCTTCTAATTTCTTCTATTTGTTCCCCCATTATTTTAGTAAATTTCTTGGTGGTCGTAGTTCTCTAGATGAACAAAATGTTTGAACCTGCTTGTTTATTAAAACAAGGTCTTTGTTATGTTGTTTAATTTTTTTAAATTCTTAAATTAAATTTTTAATTTTTTCTTTAGGTATATTTTCTTTTTCTTTGAATTCATCATAGTCAAAATATTATAAATATCTTCCCTCTTTAATATTTTATTTATTATAATTAATTGCTCTTTTAATTCGGCAACTTCTTCCGTTATTCCTATTAGCAGGGCTGGCTCAGGTGCTAGGCAACTTAGGCCGGCACCTAGGGCCCCTAGTTCGGAGGGCCCCAAAATTTATATTTAAGTCTTTAGGGAAAATAAAAAAATTAAATACTTTTAATTTTATTAATTTAATGAATGTAACATGTATCATGGCTCACTTGGTAGGACTTTCTCATAATAAGTAGGAGGTCTATGGTTCAAATCCCTATATTGTGTTTTTTTTCGTAGATTTTGATTGTTTATGTTATTTAACTTTTTTATTTTAATAATGTTCGCCTTTTTTATTTTCCTTTCGTTTCCTTTTCTTACTGAATGATTTCTTGTTAATTTTTTTCTTAATAAGTACTTCAAAAAAATTCTTTCATAATTATTATAAAAAGAATACGGTTTTTTTCTTTGAAATATAATTTTTCTGCATATTACTTTCTCATTTAGTACATTACAAAAAAGAATTTCACCCCCAATAAAATTGGTCTAGCCCTATCCATATTTTTATATATATGTGTATCTTTTCTTAGTTTTATATATGATGTATCTTTTTCTATACATGATAATATATAATTAATAGAGTTAAAAATGTCACGAAATGAAATAAAGTCAAACAATCAATTATGATACTTGTAAAATAATGAAATATAGTTAAGGATGTACATATACTTGTAAAATTTGCTTCGGCTAAAATAATATTTTTAATATTAAAAATTATACTAAAAAATTCACGGTTAAATCTTTTAAAAGTTAAATAAGTTTGTTATTTAATTATCTATCTAAAAACTAATATGTTAAATTTAATTATCTTTCTAAAAATAATATGTTAGAGAAAATAATAAGTCAATATTAAATTAATATTTTTGCCTTTTAAAAAATAAATTGATTATATATTTTTTATAAGAATAGGCCCCAAATTTGAATTTCGGCTAGGGCCCCCAATGTCTAGGGGCGGCCCGGCCTATTAATTGTTTTTTTTTAAAAAAAGGTTAAATTTTTAAATCTGAATCTCTTATTTAGTTGAATCTTTTGAAGTCAATTCAATTCAGTATATTTTTTTTTTCCCTTTTACTCATTCTCTTTCACGCCATGCCCTCAAGGAGGACGAGGAACCGAATTTATTGATTTAATTGTTGATAGCTATGGTGTAAATATGTGCACAAAGTAAAAAATCAAATAGCAAGAAATAAAAAAATATTTTATGTGTTAATCTATTGCTAAGAGGAGGGCGGCCGGCGGTTCATGTACGTTGATGGTGGGGAACCCTTGAGCTGTGTTGGTTGACCATGAAAGAGAGGAAGATTTAACTATGAAGAGAGATAACTACATTTATTTATTAGTAGTTTTAAAATTAGCAAAACAAGAATACTAATTACTACATAGGAAGTATTTAATGACAAGGGCATATTTGGAAAATTATTAACTTTTTTCTAAAATTCATCACATGGATTGTGTTGGGATTCGGTAAGATAAACAGCCTTAGGCACAACGGAATATAAAAACTTTTAGGGCCTCTTAAGGAATCTTGCCAGGATATTCTCTAGTTGTATATATATGAATATAAATAAACGACAGTATAAGTTTTCTCGTTTATACCTGTCTCCTTGCAAATCCTCGGCTAGCAAAACGAGCTCTGAATTCTGCTCCAGCAAAATCGACCCACACCTTTTGAGTAGCACCCCACGTGTTGCGCCTCTACGAGTTGATACACCACAATATCACGAAAATAATATATCTCGATCAGCTAGAACACAAGATATATTATAAACTAGGAATTAGGAACGATTTGGAACAAGATCGAAAACGAAAAATTCTTCCTTGCACAGAAGAGGGTTCGGCCGATCACACAGGGAGAGGGAGAGAATTTTTGCTCTTGCTTAATTTTGCTTAAGGAGTTGTGTGAAAAATAACTATAAGATAGCTACTTATAGTTATCTCCCTAACCTAGTCCTATTAGGACTAGGGCTCTTCTCTCTCCTACATGGGTCATGGCCCTCTTTAATTAGAAGACTTAGTCTCCTAATTGATTCATGGCCCAGTTAATTAATTTGACCAGGCCTAATTCAATCTCCCAATTAAATAGCCCAATTAATTAACTTAATCTCCTATTTAATTAAATCAGACTCTAAGCCTATTTAATTAAATTCTTTTCTAATTAATTAAATCCAACTTAATTAATTATTCCACAAATTAAATTTCAATTTAATTTATGATCCTGATCCAATTCCAATTGGATCCTATTTTGTTCCAATTGGGTCGACCCAGTCGATTTTTCACCCAGTCGACTCGGTCGTTCTTATTTCCTCGCTTTCGCTACTTGTGTATTGTGTATGCCCCCGTAGGTTCACCACATAATTGGCCGTGGGTTATAATTAAATATTATTTAATTATTCGAGTAAGACTTACTCTAAATCAATCGAACACTCTGTCGATTGACCATTCCAAAATTAGCATCCCTGCCAATTTGGGAATTCTCCCACACTCCACGGTCGATGTCCAGCCACAAGCCCATGGAGCCCAATCACTGGTGAATTAATTCAGTGAACCTTTTATCATTTATAATTTCCATATACGACATAATCTCTCCATCGATCAATCTCCCAGTCGAGACTTAAGGGTATGGTCTTTCATCGGATTCCCTTTTCTTTTGTCTTGACCTTATGTACTCTGGTTTTGAAATAAATTCTCTTTGACTTAATCTTTATGAGCTACTTACATAAAGTCGTCAAATACCTTGGCCAAGAATTTTACCAGAATTAATTTCTCACAGAAATTCATAGGAGAATTTCCCAACCTATCAAGTCGGGTCAATGGATCCTTTGTTGATGATATGAATCTGCATACGGGTTCCTCTATACCCAACATGAGTCCACAGAGACTTTCTGGCGATCCCCAGTCAGTCGGAACTCATATCAAAGTATAGACGTTCTCGCACCAGATAAACCCTATCACCTCAAGTAGTTAGGGATCGTTCCTCGTATACTATTATAAATATGGAATAACTTCAACCCCGATATGCGACTACCGCTTCCATGGAGAGTTATTTCCTAATTGGGGTATTCAGTGCGCTTGCCTTCCCAGCAAGCCACCCACTTATGTGTGTCGACTATCCCAATCACGCTCGTGGACCCCAGCGTCCTCCAGTTCATCGGAGTACACACAACAGTGAGAGTCTAACCGAATCCAACGATGTCCTATCTCGATTGGATTCTACGACTCTTGAATGTGTTCTAGATCACGGCCTTGGAGATCAGTCCACGGGTTGTCCCATAGCCCTGTGATCTAAGGACTTCTATCCTTATGCGTAGATAATTATTACATAAGATAAAGTTGACCATTTAATGAAGTGCATTTATTAATCGAAATTGAATAGTTCCGCATTTATTACAATAAATACTAGCCATACAGCTGGCTTGCAGGACACTATTTCTATCAATCTCCCACTTGTCCTAAAGCCAGTCTTTTATGTTCTTGAGTCCCATCTTATGCAGATGTTTCTCAAATGCCTTTTGAGGCAGAGGCTTCGTTAGCGGGTCCGCCGTATTATCTTCTGAGTCGACACGTTCCATCTTAATGTCTCCTCTACCAATGATATCTCTTATCACGTGGTATCGTCTTTGTACGTGCTTGGATTTCTGATGAGATCTCGGCTCCTTTGCTTGCGCTATTGCCCCATTGTTATCACAGAAGATAGTAATGGGCTCAGCGATGCTACGTATCACATCCAGTTCCTGGATGAAGTTCCTCATCCAAACACCTTCCTTTGCTGCATCACTCGCAGCAATGTATTCTGCTTCGGTGGTTGAATCCGCGGCTGTTTCCTGCTTGGAGCTCTTCCAGCTAACCGCACCACCATTGAGGCAGAACACGTATCCTGATGTCGACTTGAAGTCGTCTACATCACATTGGAAGCTCGAGTCTGTATAGCCTTCCAATTTCAATTCTCCTCCGCCGTATACCAAGAACAATTCCTTAGTCCTTCTCAGGTACTTCAGAATTGCCTTTACGGCTATCCAGTGCTGCTCACCTGGATCAGATTGGTAGCGACTTGTAACGCTTAGAGCGTATGCTACGTCTGGTCTCGTACATAGCATACCATACATTATGCTTCCTATCACGGATGCATATGGTACTCGAGACATATTGCTTCTCTCTTCAGGCGTCTTTGGGGCCATAGACTTAGAGAGTGCAATCCCATGTCTCATTGGAAGCAATCCTCTCTTGGATTCTTCCATACTAAATCTTTTCAAGATTTTATCTATGTACTGGGATTGGGAGAGGCCCAGCAGTCCTTTTGATCTATCTCGGTAGATCCTTATACCTAATACAAAGGATGCTTCTCCCATATCCTTCATCGAGAATTGTGTAGATAATCATGCTTTAGTTTCGGACAATGCTTTCACATTGTTTCCAATGAGAAGAATGTCGTCAACGTAAAGCACCAAAAATTCAACTGTACTCCCACTGATCTTCTTGTACACGCAAGGTTCGAACATATTCTTGATGAATCCAAAAGTTTGGATTGTCTCATCAAAACGGTTGTTCCAACTTCGGGAAGCTTGCTTCAGTCCATAAATGGACCTCTGGAGTTTGCACACCTTGTGTTCATCTCCTTTGGATGCATATCCTTTTGGTTGCTCCATGTAGATCTCCTTATCAATGTCCCCATTGAGAAAGCCAGTCTTTACATCCATCTGCCATATCCCGTAGTTATACCACGCAGCTATGGCCAGCAAGATCCGAATGGATTTGGGCATTGGGACGGGCGAGAAGGTCTCCTCAATGTCGATACTTGGTCTTTGAGTGTATCATTTTGCCACTAGTCGCGCCTTGTAGGTAATCACCTCTCCGTTCACTCCAAGCTTTCGCTTATAGTTCCACTTGCAACCCACGGGAGCCACTCCCACTGGTGGATCTACCAAGGCCCATACCTTGTTTGAGTGCATGGAGTCCAATTCGGATTCCATGGCTTCGCGCCACTTTCCCGAGTCTATGTCTAGCATAGCCTCTTCGTAAGTCCTTGGGTCGGTTAGAGACTGTCCAGTCTCATGCAGCAGACCGTAGTACCTCTCGGGTTCTCTACGTTGTCTTTCTGACCTACGAAGTATCGGTGTACTTTTTCATGCTAATGTTCTCCCACTGCCTGTGGTGACGGGTCAGCTCGATCGACCTCTTCGGCCTTTTCAGCTTCAGTGACCTCATCTAGTTCTACGTTATTTTCTTTCTTGTCCACCAAGAAATCCTTCTCCAAGAAGTGAGCGTTCCTCGAGACAAACGTTGTTTGTCTTGTAGGATCGTAGAACTCGTATCCTATTGAGTTTTCTGGATACCCCACGAATTTGCACAAAGTGGATTTAGTTTCCAATTTATCTCTCACTAGCTTTTTAACGTAAGCGGGAGATCCCCATATGCGCATGAATGCGTATGAGGGTGCCTTGCCAAACCATAATTCTTATGGTGTCTTTTCTACGGATTTAGAAGGTACTATGTTTAGTATCTTCGTTGCCGTGAGGAAGGCATGTCCCCAAAATGAAAGAGGTAAGTCAGTGGCACTCATCATTGATCGAACCATGTCCATCAAAGTTCGATTCCTTCTCTCTGCTACTCCATTTAATTGGGGTGTTGCAGGAGGAGTCCACTGCGATAATATTCCATGCTCTACAAGATAAATCAGAAATTCGTTACTAAGAAATTCTCCACCTCGGTCAGAACGAAGAGCCTTTATCGTATGACCAAGTTGATTCTCTACTTCCATCTTGAATTCTTTGAATCACTCAAAGGCTTCAGACTTGTGTTTCAACAAGAACACATATCCATAACGACTAAAGTCGTCAGTGAAAGTGATGAAGTAGTCATAGCCACCTCGGGCGCTTTTTCTTAGTGGTCCACATACGTCAGTATGTATTAAGTCCAATGTTTGCTTGGCTCGCTCAGGGTTTCCCTTAAACGACAACTTAGCCATTTTACCCTTTAAGCATGGTTCACATGTCGGCATTTCATCAATGCGATTGATTTCAATCGCGCCAGATGATGCTAACTTTTGAATCCTAGACTTAGATATATGTCCAAGTCGAGCGTGCCATAATTGGGCAGATGTTTCATTATCTTGTTTCCTTTTGTTTTGTTGTACATGCATCACTAACTTAGGTGGTTCAATGGTATATAGTCCATCCTTTAACGTACCAGTGAAAAACATAATATCATTCATGAATAACGAAAAAGAACCTTTATTAATAGTTAAATTAAAACCTTCATTATCCAAAACAGGAATTGAAATAATGTTTTTCACCAAACCAGGTACATAAAGAACGTTCCTAAGGACTAATTTATTACCACCTAAATCTAACTCCACTTCGCCTATGGCCTCGGCAGCAGCTCTAGCCCCATTGCCAAATCTTAGGATCCAATCCCCTGGCCTAAGTGGCCTTGTTGCTCCCATCACCTGTAAATCATTACAAAGATGAGAACCACAAGCAGTGTCTAGCACCCATGATGCACAGTTAATTGATAAATTAACTTCAATAAGGAATATACCTTTCGAGCTCTCCAAGAACTCTTTGCAGTTCCTCTTCCAGTGTCCAGGTTTCTTGCAGTAGAAACATTTCTGTTCACCAGACGAAGCTTTACGCTTCTTTCCCTTCCCTATGGGCCCAGATGGTGCTTTGTTTTTGCTTGAAGAAGCATTTCCTTTCCCCTTCCTTTTCTTTGTCCTTTTGGACTTGGATTGGGTCGAGGTAGCAACCATCACTGGCTTCTCTCTTTTCATGGAAGCCTCGGCAGTGGCGAGCATATTAGCCAACTCGTGAAGTTCAACATTCATCTTGTGCATGTTGTAGTTCACTACGAATTGCTCGAATGATCTTGGCAACGACTGGAGGATTATATCCTGGCAGTAGGTTTTGTCCATCTTTACCTCAAGATGATCAAGCTTTTCAATAAGCCCAATCATCTTGATGCAGTGAGATCGAACATCAACACCTTCAGCCATCCTCGTTTGTTGCAAAGTCTTAGCAGTTTCATACCGCTCATATCTACTTTGCACCCCAAATAAACCATTCAGGTGCGTGTAGATTTCAAAAGAAGACTTCATATGCTCGTGCTGCTTTTGAAGCTCATTCGTCATGGATGCCAACATGAGACAACGTGACTGCAAGTCATCGTCAAGCCATAAATCCACGGCTTCTTTCTCAGTATCATCGGCATCCTTAGCAAGTTCGGGAGGGGGCCCATCAAGGACAAAACCTCGCTTTTCAGAAGCGAGAATGATCTTAAAGTTCCTGACCCAGTCATGGAAGTTGGGTCCAGTTAATTTGTTTTGTTCAAGTATGATGGAAATCGGATTCTTAGACATTATATCTACAAAATGACGATAGAAGAAATAAATACGCGAAAGATTAATTTAAAATGCACAATTTACAAACATGGTTTTTATTTGTAAATTACTCCCACTATTTTAATCAAAATCTTATGCCCCCACATAAGTTTCGGGAATTTAAAATATCCTAGCGGGCTTAAGGCCCAAATGCAATCTCCTAGTACCCACGACTCGTTGGCCATACTATTTGATTCACTTGGTGGTCGAATACGTCGACGGTTAACCATCGCAGCTAACCCTTAAGTTCATTTAGCCTCGATTTTCGATATGGACCCACGACTCGTGAGACATCCATACTTACTAGCGTTAAATCATGTCCAATACTCGTGGAGAGAAATAGTTCAATCCTAGACGCCCCACGACTCGTGAGACAGCGCCTAAAACCTTGCTATCCCCTCCCTTGGCACTAAACTCGTGCATCGAGGCAATAGACATATTATCTTCCTATAGCTCGACCCACGACTCGTGAGAAATCGAGATACATTCGTACAATATGCCTAAGACCTAGTAATTGGATAGGCTCGGACCATAGACTCCATTCATATGCGCCCGTTATTCGATTTAATATTATAATTGAATTTTAAGTTCAATTGGAGGTTTTAAAGTTTTCTTGTGCGAGGTCTCATCGGATTATGCTTATCTTGTTTACGTGATCTATTCTAAGCATGCATGACATACATCAAAGAATAACAGTAAACATACATCACCTAGCAGGATATGATTGATCGATTGCCCATCCTATGCGATTCATCACGAGCCAAGTGATGAATCAATTGGTCAGTCTAGGGTGGAAATTAAATGTCCTAAACTATTACAATTTGCAAACCCATACATCATGGGCCTTCTTGTAATATCCAGCTTGATTGGGCCTCCATGTAATGAATTGGGCCTCCATGTCCTCCAAGGTAAATGGGCCTCCATGCGGATCTCCAAGTCTTCATGAGGTCTTCTTGGCTCCAAGCCTAATCTAAGCCTAGCTTACATAATTTAAATGGTCCTATTCTATTACATTCGTTTGCACAAGCAAGGGCACCAATCAGGCCCATTTAATTACAACCCAAAAATAAATAAACCAAAAACTACACAGGGCTTAAGGGCAAAATCGATCAATCCACACATTCATCAAGAACATGCATAAATTCACATAAGGGCATAAATGTAAATTTACCGGCTTCATTAATTTTAATTCGCAAAAATTCATCCAAGTTAATTAATTTTGAATTAACAATTAATCTCTAAGATTAATTAGCTCTTACTTGAGCTCTAAGTAATCTAAAATTCTTATCTTGATTAAATTGGTTAATTAAGGTAATCTAAATCTCTAAGATTCTTACCTTATCCAAAACTCTAAGTTTCCCAAAATTCTCAAATCTCCAAGATTCTCAAGATAATCCTATTTTGACTAGATTAGTTTAATTAAGGTAGTGTTCACATCTAACAAGATAACTACCTTATCCAAAAACTCTAAGTTTCCTAATCTTCCAAAATTCTCCAAGATTTTCAGGACTTTCAAAATAGGCAGAATTAGAGTCCAACCAAAAATCAACCAGACGAGGCCAATCGAAGACTGCCACGTGGACAACATACGCGCGGATCCGAAGTCCGCGCGTGGCTGTTCGCGGCAGCCGCTGCTGCGCGTGACAGCGTGCGGCAGCGCGCGGCTGCGCGTGACAGCACACGGCTGGCAGCCCGTAGGCTGCTGCCGTGCGCTGCTCGCGCGGCCAGCGTGCTGTTCGCACGCTGCCGTGGGCAGCAGCACGCGGTGGCCGCCCAGCCGAGGTGCGTTGCCGCGCACCGCCGCGTGCCACCGCGGTTGGATCCAATAAAGAAAAAAAAATTTTGTTTCTTCGATTACTTTAAGATTTAATTAAACAAACCCAGTCAATTAAATCCCAATCCAAAAATTAAAACTAACATGATAAAATTTTCGAACCCAAAATTAAACATTAACTCCAAGTTAATTAAACATACGTCCTATAACATGCAAAGTTAAAGAACTAGCCTCATAAATCAAACATATGATTTAATAAACACAGAATTTGCAAATTCATATATATACAAAGCCTAGAGTTGGCTCTGATACCACTGTCGGGATTCGGTAAGATAAACAGCCCTAGGCACAGCGGAATATAAAAACTTTTAGGGCCTCTTAAGGAATCTTGCCAGGATATTCTCTAGTTGTATATATATGAATATAAATAAACGACAGTATAAGTTTTCTCGTTTATACCTGTCTCCTTGCAAATCCTCGGCTAGCAAAACGAGCTCTGAATTCTGCTCCAGCAAAATCGACCCACACCTTTTGAGTAGCGCCCCACGTGTTGCGCCTCTACGAGTTGATACACCACAATATCACGAAAATAATATATCTCGATCAGCTAGAACACAAGATATATTATAAACTAGGAATTAGGAACGATTTGGAACAAGATCGAAAACGAAAAATTCTTCCTTGCACAGAAGAGGGTTCGGCCGATCACACAGGGAGAGGGAGAGAATTTTTGCTCTCGCTTAATTTTGCTTAAGGAGTTATGTGAAAAATAACTATAAGATAGCTACTTATAGTTATCTCCCTAACCTAGTCCTATTAGGACTAGGGCTCTTCTCTCTCCTACATGGGCCATGGCCCTCTTTAATTAGAAGACTTAGTCTCCTAATTGATTCATGGCCCAGTTAATTAATTTGACCAGGCCTAATTCAATCTCCCAATTAAATAGCCCAATTAATTAACTTAATCTCCTATTTAATTAAATCAGACTCTAAGCCTATTTAATTAAATTCTTTTCTAATTAATTAAATCCAACTTAATTAATTATTCCACAAATTAAATTCCAATTTAATTTATGATCCTGATCCAATTCCAATTGGATCCTATTTTGTTCCAATCGGGTCGACCCAGTCGACCCAGTCGACCCAGTCGACTCGGTCGTTCTTATTTCCTCGCTTTCGCTACTTGTGTATTGTGTATGCCCCTGTAGGTTCACCACATAATTGGTCGTGGGTTATAATTAAATATTATTTAATTATTCGAGTAAGACTTACTCTAAATCAATCGAACACTCTGTCGATTGACCACTCCAAAATTAGCACCCCTGCCAATTTGGGAATTCTCCCACACTCTACGGTCGATGTCCAGCCACAAGCCCATGGAGCCCAATCACTGGTGAATTAATTCAGTGAACCTTTTATCATTTATAATTTCCATATACGACATAATCTCTCCATCGATCAATCTCCCAGTCGAGACTTAAGGGTATGGTCTTTCATCGGATTCCCTTTTCTTTTGTCTTGACCTTATGTACTCTGGTCTTGAAATAAATTCTCTTTGACTTAATCTTTATGAGCTACTTACATAAAGTCGTCAGATACCTTGGCCAAGGATTTTACCAGAATTAATTTCTCACAGAAATTCATAGGAGAATTTCCCAACCTATCAAGTCGGGTCAATGGATCCTTTGTTGATGATATGAATCTGCATACGGGTTCCTCTATACCCAACATGAGTCCACAGAGACTTTCTGGCGATCCCCAGTCAGTCGGAACTCATATCAAAGTATAGACGTTCTCGCACCAGATAAACCCTATCACCTCAAGTAGTTAGGGATCGTTCCTCGTATACTATTATAAATATGGAATAACTTCAACCCCGATATGCGACTACCGCTTCTATGGTGAGTTATTTCCTAATTGGGGTATTCAGTGCGCTTGCCTTCCCAGCAAGCCACCCACTTATGTGTGTCGACTATCCCAGTCACGCTCGTGGACCCCAGCGTCCTCCAGTTCATCGGAGTACACACAACAGTGAGAGTCTAACCGAATCCAACGATGTCCTATCTCGATTAGATTCTACGACTCTTGAATGTGTTCTAGATCACGGCCTTGGAGATCAGTCCACGGGTTGTCCCATAGCCCTGTGATCTAAGGACTTCTATCCTTATGCGTAGATAATTATTACATAAGATAAAGTTGACCATTTAATGAAGTTCATTTATTAATCGAAATTGAATAGTTCCGCATTTATTACAATAAATACTAGCCATACAGCTGGCTTGCAGGACACTATTTCTATCAGATTGAGCTACGTTTGTTTAAATGATTTGTGTCTAACTCAACCTCAAAAACTTGGTTGAACGTGAAAGAGAGGAAGGTTTAATTATGAAGAGAGAGAACTATATATATTTATTAGTTGTAAAATTAGCGGGTTTTTTGCACTTTGCACCCTCGAAACATGGGAAATAGACACTTTGCACCCTCAAAACTTAGATTCAGCACTTTGCACCCTCGAAATATGAAAAATGCATCACTTTGCACCCTCTTTTATTTTCAAGCAAAAACTCAAGGGCAAAATAGGTAATTCTATTGTAAATCTTTGGCACTTTGCAACCCCAAAATAAAATTAGCACTTAACACTCCCTAATTAAGAACAAATCAACAACTTGCACCCCCGAAACACAATAAATGAACACTTTGCACCCCAAAACATAAAATTAACACTTAACACCCTCAAATAAAAAATAAAAAAAAACTCAAACCCCTCGTTTCTTCCGGCAAAGATGACCATTAAGGTGAAATTTTTTAAGGCAAAATAGGTAATAATTTATGGGTCTTTGATATTTTGAAGTAGACAATGAGTCTTCGAGAATCTTCGAGAAGTTTACTTGTACTTTATTTAGTTATTTATGGTTATATTTTTGAAAAGAAAGATGAAGAGAGAAATGAGTATTCGAGTATTTATAATTGTATTTTGCAGAATTTAAGGAAAAAAAAATGAATTACCTATTTTGCTAGATTTTTTTTCACTCCAATAGTCAACTTTGACGAAAAAAATGAGGGGTTTGAGTTTTTTTAATTCGAGGGTGTTAAGTGTTAATTTTATATTTTGGGGTGCAAATTGCCCATTTATTGTGTTTCGGGGGTGGAAGTTGCTTATTTGTTCTTAATTAAAGGGTGTTAAGTGCTAATTCTATTTTAGAGGTACAAAGTGCGAAATTCTCAAGTTTTGAGGGTGCAAAGTGCCAATACTATTGAATTACCTATTTTGCCCTTGAATTTTTGCTTGAAAATAAAAGAGGGTGCAAAGTGCTATATTTTTCATATTTCGAGGGTGCAAAGTGCTAAATCTAAGTTTTCGGGGTGCAAAGTGCCTATTTCCCATATTTCGGAGGTGCAAAGTGCAAAAAACCCAAAATTAGCAAAACAAGAATCCTAATTATATATGAAGTATTTAATGACAATGGCATATTTGAAAAATCATTAATTTTGCTCTGGAATTCATCACATGGATTGGACTAAGTTCGCTTACATGGCTTGAGCCTAACTCAACTATAAAAGCTTTTGAGATTGAGTTAGGCCCAAGTCATGTAGATGGACTTAGCCCAAATCATATGGTAAATTTTGAGAGTTTTTGATGTTGAGTTATGCCCAAATCTAGTAAATGAAATTGACACAATTCATGTGGTGAATTCTAATATGGTATCAGAGTCCATGATAAATTAGGTCACCTCCTTCCATGATGGGCTCCTCCTTATACGCATGATGAGATTCAATATTTACCCACAAAATTCATCCAGGTAATAAAGACATGGGTTGTCATTATTCTTCTAGTTAATCAAGGCTTGGAGTGTCATTATTCCCCCGATTAACAAAGGCCCGGTGTGTCATCATTCGTGTGTTGGTTTTGTTGGTTTTAAACAACATACATGCTTCAAATTCATATATTCAAAGCAAATAAAGTAAAATGATCTTACTTAACAATTGGAACCGGCAATTGAATCACGAACTCTTCTTTCTGACTTCTGGTAATTCCCAATACTCTGGTCGATCTCCAATCACGAACGAAAAGTAGATACTAATCACAGCCTAAGAACCCTGGACTTCAATGTTCTTGATTGATCAAATTTTATCTACCCCAAAAGTGTTTTCTCTCTGATTTTTCTCTCTGTATTTTTGTTTCTCTGATTTTTCAATTGAGTTAACTGTCTGATAGAAAACAAAACGTCTTCTATATTAACTGATCAGGAGAGAAGAGAGGGGGGAGGTTATCCCTTAATAGTAGGATTGGGGAGTTATTTAAAACTCCCCTTAACCAACTGGATCCGGATCCGGTTCGGGTCGGCCCACATGGGCGCACCAGATCCGATCCGACCCAATTGGATCAGTACAACATCTCCCACTCGGACGTGCGGGCTGACCCCGTGCTTTCAGTGATCAATTCAATTTACATCCGAAGTTCCGTATGGGCAAATAGGCCGTGTGACCCGGCGAGTATATGAGCACGTTGCTATATACCTGTTAGGGTGATATAGCTGCTCAAGGAAACAAATTCCAGAAGAGGACTATTCTCGCTATTCCCTAGATATCTTTCGTACTACACCAGTCGACGTATCCCTTATCCCTCCAACATTGGTTATAGGGCATACTCGACTCTTTGGCCAATACTACTCTGTATTCACAATTACATCTCAAAACAATTAAGTTTAATGTAATTAGCTAGTTGGTGAATGCAAGTAGGGTGTATGTCGAAGATAATCTTCCTTTCCTACAAGTATCTTCTGATTTCACTTTAGCAGCTTTCCTAGACACGCACCGCATCGCCGTATGATTCATGGCTATTAGTAACGTGCTAAAGTAGCAACACCAATGAGAAACCATAAGAAACTGTCAAAAGTCTTAAGGGCATTAATTTGAGATTCCCTTGAACCTCAAGGTCTCACATAATGAGAAAGCAGGGATACATTTGCTCATTAACCTTTGTGGTCACCTTGCACACGTGGTATGAACACACGTGTTATGATACTTTTCTTCCCGAGCAGAAGCGTATGTCATTTACAAAGGGATTTGTAAATCTGTATCGTACAGATCTCAGTGTAAGTATTCCTTGATACCCAAACCCGAGTTTTTCTCCTTTCGTCGTCCTCGGCTCAACTCTCAAGAAAACTCATATCTGGCTTAAGATGAGTACAATGGATAGTGGGGAATCCATTTCGATTACTTTATATATAGTAACCTCATCTCTGCATATTCCAAAATATCAGAGGTGATATCTCATGTGAACGAGCCAATTTCATCTGATTGAGAAAATCTCATCTCTACACACTTCCAGTGCCAGAGGCGATTGCTCATGTGAGAAAGTCAATCTCTACTTATCCGACATACCTTTTAGTGAAGACATTTTAAAAATAGATCTCAAAATATGTGTATATTCATAAAACATTAGTACATCAATGTTAGTGGCAATAACATTCTCAACAGAATCCAGTACATTAAATTCTACGCAGTCCTAAAGACTTGGTATGACCTATGAAAGCCTTTTTAGCTATAGGTTTAGTGAAAGGATCAGCAACCATCTGATGCGTAGATATGTACTTGATAGTCACCTCTTTCTTCTCAATGATATCTCTTACAAAGTTATATATTGTGTCAATGTGTTTGGTCAGTCCATGATATTTGGGATCTCTAGTGTAAGTCATAGCTGCTTGACTATCACAATAAATAGTCACAGCTCCTTCAGAGTTACTTACTATCCCTAAATGCAGGAAAAATCTCCGCAACCAAACAGCTTCATGTACTGCAGCTGAACATGCCACGAATTCTGATTCCATGGTTGATAGTGCTACACACTTTTGTTTCTCGCTGCTCCATGATATGGCGCCATCATTTAGTAAGAAAACATATCCGGAAGTGGACTTACGACGATCCAAGTCTCCACCCCAGTCAGCATCTGTGTAGCCTTTCAGCGATAATCCCTTTCCTTGAAAACAAAGGAAATAGTCTGCAGTACCCTTTAGGTATCTGAAAATCCTCTTCACAGCAACCCAGTGCCTTCTTCCGGGATTGGATTGATACCTACTGACCAGACCTACGGCATAGCAAATGTCGGGGCGAGTACACATCATAGCATACATCAAGCTCCCTACAACACTGGAATATGGTACTTTTGACATTTCTTATTTCTCTGCTAGATTCGTTGGACACATCTCCAGACTCAGGCTGTCGCATTTCATCACAGGAGTATCTATTGGCTTGCAATCATTCATCCTAAATCTTTCTATGATCTTCCTTATATAAGATTCTTAAGAAAGAGCAAGGAGTTTCTTTGAACGATCTCTGTGGATCTTAACGCCTAGTATGAAATTTGATTCACCCATATCTTTCATCTCGAAGTTAGACAATAACCATTCCTTGATAGTGTTTAAGAATCCTTTGTCATTTCCGGCTAACAAAATGTCATCGACATAGAGAGATAGTATTACAAAAAATTTGTTTGAACGTTTGACATAGACACAGTGGTCTTCATCCATCATAACGAAGTTATAAGAGATTACAGCCCGGTGAAATCTCAAATACCACTGCCTTGATGACTGTTTAAGACCGTAGATTGATCTTTTCAATTTACACACTTTGTGTTCTTGGTCTTTAAGAATAAATCCTACTGGTTGATCCATGTAGATTTCTTCTTTTAATTCTCCATTTAGAAAAGCAGTCTTAACGTCCATTTGATGTAATTCTAAATCTAAGTTAGCTACAATGGACAAAAGGAGACGAATAGAGGCAAATCTCACTACAGGTGAGAAGGTTTCTTCGTAATCAATACCCTCAAGTTGAGTATATCCTTTAGCTACTAAACGAGCTTTATATCTATCAATGGTTCCATCTGCCTTCTGCTTAATCTTGAGAATCCATTTATTTTCGATAGATTTCTGCCAGGAGGAAGATCGATCAACTCCCAGACTTGGTTCGATTTCATGGAATCCATTTCTTCTTTCATTGCTTTCTTCCATTCGTCCTTCTGAGAACATGATAGAGCTTCATCAAAAGATTTAGGCTCTTCATCTTCTATAGAGGAAATATTAAAAATATGTCCTTCTACGTCGTAATGACGTCTAGGAATATTTCCTCTAAAACTTTTCCTAAGTTGTGATTCAATAATATCGTTATGGGGTAAATTACTCCCACTTGGATCAAGTGGTCCAGTCGTATCATTTTCCACCAACGATTCGTCTAGCTCAATGCCATTCGCTGAAACAGTTAATTCGAATAGAGGTTCTCGACTTTTGATCTCACCTCTTTTAGGAAATTCGTTCTCTAAGAATGTCGCATCTCGTGAGCCGATTTCAGTGGTGCTACCCTCTTCATTTTCTCCTATGAACACGTAACCCTTAGAGTGTTGAGCATATCTTATGAAGATACATTTCTTTCCTCTGGGGCCAATCTTGCCATATTTGTTCGACGAGTCGAGCACGTAAGCTGATCCCCAAGGTCTAAGGTTACTTAGATCAGGTTACCTACCTGTCCAAAGTTCATATGGAGTGGTAGCCACTGATTATGATGGCACTTTGTTCGGTATTTAGGCAGCAGTTAACAAAGCATCTCCCCAAAAGGAAATTGGTAAGTTAGCTTGCGCCATCATGTACCTAGTCATTTCTAGCAATGTTCTATTCCTCCTCTCAGCAACTCCGTTCTGCTGAGGTGTGTCAGGATTAGTTAATTGCCTAGTTATCCCCTTTTCTTTACAAAAGTCCTTAAATTGACCTGATAGATATTCCCCTCCTCGATCAGTTCTCAAGGATTTGATCGTTCTGTCTAGTTGGTTTTCTACCTCATTAAGGTAACGTCTAAAACACTCCAGTGCTTCAGACTTGTGCGAAATCAAATAGACATACCCAAAGCGAGTGAAGTCATTTATGAAAGTAATGAAATAGGAGGCTCCATGTCTCGCCATAACACTAATCGGACCACAGATGTCTGAATGGACTAATTGCAATGGAAAATCAGCTCTAATAGCCTTACCAAAAGGTTTACGAATAGATTTTCCAGCAAGACAATTTTGACAAGTAGGTAGATCGATTTTAGATTGGACCCAATAGTCCTTCTCTAGCAAGACGATTCTTTCTATCTTGTCCTATGTGACCTAATCTAGCATGCCAAGTATTAACATTCACTATAGAATTACTGGAGGAACAAGCATTCAAAACAGAACTACTATTAACATAAAAGTTAAAATTATGTCTGTTACAATCAAAAACCATAAAGCCATCTCTAAGATGTCCAGAACCATAATAAACATTGTCTAAATAAACATGAACAGAATTACGACAGAAGTTCAAATTAAATCCTAATCCTAGAAGAGCAACAACTGAAACTAAATTCCGTCGAATTTCTGGAGCGAATAAGACATCTTGTAGGATCAGGGTTCGTCCACCATGCAAATCAAGTTTGCAAGTACCAATCCCTTTAACCTCCACTCTGCGTTATTTTCTACATATATCCATCTTGTTCCAACAGGGACTCGACGAAACTCTACCAACAATTCACGGTCTCTAGTCACATGATCTGTTGCACCTGAGTCAACAATCCACACAGGATATGATTCAGTTAATAAAACAATACTAGATACATGAACAAAAGACAAAGACGAGTCATAGTGTGCTACCTTATCCTTCTTAGGATTGGTGCACTCTCAAGCAAAGTGCCCGAGTGCTCCACAGTTGAAGTACTTCATCTTGTTCTTGTCTTTCTTCTTTTTAGGAAAACGCTTACGTTTACCGCCATGGTTGGGGTTGTTGTTCTTCTCACCAGTCTGCTTCCCAGGGTTGCCTTTCTTCCAGTTCCTCTTACGTTTGAAGCCCAAAGCTTTTTTGGAACTAGTCTCAGCAATGTAAGCACTTGACATGGATTTTGCAACTCCAAGTCACTCATCCTCAAGTTCAACGTGGTGAGCTGCATCAGCAAAGGTTTTGATGCTATCATTATGAGTCAGATTGATTTTCAAATGTTCCAACTTGTCAGGAAGTGACCGGATTAAGGCTTGAACTTGCTGCTCATCAGAGAGAATATGGCCAGCTGACACAAGCTCCCTAATCATATTAGACATCACCCTAATGTGTTGCTTAATGTTATGATTGGGCAATTTCTTATAAGTGTCAAACTTAATTGTCAGCTGCCTCAGACGAGTGATTGTCGTACCCCCATATTTCTCCCTGAGAAACACCCATATGTCATGAGCGGTAGGGTGCTGCTCACACTCGTAAATCAAATCATCAATCACAGAGCTAACCAGGATTGCACGAGCAGTGGAATTTTTCTTTTTCCACGCCTGGTAAGCCTCTTGATCCCTTCTCTGTTGGACACTATTTCCAACACCTGGGTCATCCATGATTCGGTTGATGTCATCCAAAGCATCTTGCTCATCGAGCACATACCAAATCTTATGACGCCAGATGTCATAGTTGTCACCGTTCAGTTTGTCACCTTTGTTAAGGTCAGCAATTATTGATTTTGATGCCATAGTCTGTTATGTAAGAGGAATGTTAAAACCCTTATACACATATTTTATACTAAGTCAATTAAGCTTCATTAAGACTTGACACAAGCAATGGATTCGAAAGTTCACGCAATGTTCCCAATCATCATCCATTTACAAGTATCTCATAATTATGGACTTAATATCAAAAGTATAAAAACTAAAGTTCTTGGTGATAGTCATTCTAAAACCTAAGAACTCCCACTGGAAAAGATGATCAAACATGCTAAGGCAAAACAGTACATACATGACCATAAATATGTAAGCAAACAGAGCATGCATTATGAATCAAAACAACTAAGATCCAAATAAACAATTATCAAATTCAGTCTCATATAGAAAACAAACAACAACATAGAATATCTTTAAATGGAAATAAATTACAAAAATCATTCAAATCGGAAAAATCGACCCTCTGGTTCGATTGATTGCCAAGACTGAACAAAAGCTTCATTGGCAATGGCTTGAGACAGCCTGTCACAAGGTGCTTGCTTCAAGGACCGATGAGTTGATTTCTTCCTCATGCCGGACCTCAAGTTGCGAAGGTTAGAGTTCAGACTAAGAAACAAAGTCTTTTCAGCCTTTTTCTTGAGGTATAATTTCCATTCATTATGCATGTTGTGAATAAAGTTTTCTATCGAGTTATCTCTTCCAATATAGTTTCTCGCCTCTTCCCATACTTTATGAAGTTCAACCGGAAGAGATTGCTTGTAGACATCACACCGTTTCTCAAACGGATGAATGTCATTATTATAATAGCGAACGCGGCGGTGTAACTTTCTCATTACCCTCCAATGTTCTTTCAGAGAGTGTTTGGGATCCATTCGGTACGACACCAAATTTTCTATGACTCCCGGTAGCTCATGGATACGTCGCTCAAGGGCTTCTCCCCGAAAAACCCTTTATTTGCTATAGATCAAAGGCATACCTGAAGGATGAGGGTAAATATTAAAGTTTGCGGAATTTTAATATTTTCAGTGATTGAAATACATTTTGATACTTTCAAGAATATTTTCTTTGCCAAATTTCAAATAAAATACACGAAAAACAAATGCTCAAGCGAGAATAAACGAGCTTAATTTTCTAAAGTATCACAAAATTCAATCTCAGTAGCCACCCATGAAGGACAATTTAATTTAAATTTTCTGGAAAAAATTTGAAATTTTCTGATGAAGAATTTTATTTTCTGTGAATTTCTAAAGGTTTAAAATTCAATAAATCAAAATAAATTTTAAACATTGCTCAAAAAATTATTTTAATTCATAGATAAATCACAAATAAAATTTCGAGTATACAGAAAAAAATCCGGTCGAAACCAGCCGCCGGAAGACACCTCACGCGCCGACACGCGCCGGCGGTGAGTGTCAAAAAAAAAATTTTTTTTTTTTAAAAGACAAAGCAGCTTCTGCCACGTGGCCTCCCCAGGACAGGTCACATGGCAAGTGCAGCAACGTGGAAGTCCACGTCATCGACACGTGGATACACACGTGGCAGTGACGTGGCAAACCAGATCTCGGAATCCTACGTGGCGATGACGTGGCAGCCACGTGTGTCTGACGTGGTCGCCACATGGATGCCCGCGTGTGACTGAACAGTTTAAACTGTTCACGGTTTGTTCCACTCGCGGTGGTGGCGCGTGTACCACACATGCCGCCTTCTGCTCGTTTTCCGGCGTCGTCCTTCTGGCTACCCCCCCCCCCATTTTCGTGCCTTCTGAATCCATTGGTGCAATCTATTTTACATTTTGAGCTCTTGACATTGGAGTTTGTGTTACAACCGCTTAGGAAGAGAGTGGCGAGTGAATTATGCATTATGTGTGTTATGAATTAATTTCCAGATTATTTAGGTAAATATGCAGAGGCTTAAAAACTTAATTTACGTACAAAATACTCAGCCAAAAAATAATCTGGGCACATATCCAGAAATATTATTTCGAGACGAACGTAAGCATATATGGTAGATTACATAATTCTAAGTAACACATCGGGAAAACGCATAATACGATTTTAAGAAAACAATTTTTTCAGAACTGATTATACATCAAAAAATTCTAAAAGAATACAGATAATTACTACATCATATAAGCATGCTTCAATAAAAGTTTCAGCATAATCCGGCCAGTACAGCATGCCTCGAAAATTAAAACACTATAACCATAATTCCACAAATTCGAAAAATCACTAAGAAAAATAATTTGACAGGAATTACAAGGCACATACATTATGAATTATGAACATAATCAAAAATCAAAGAGTTTTGAACTCAATCACAACAATGGCTCTGATACCAATGTTGGTTTTAAACAACATACATGCTTCAAATTCATATATTCAAAGCAAATAAAGTAAAAGGATCTTACTTAACCATTGGAACCGGCAATTGAATCACGAACTCTTCTTTCTGACTTCTGGTAATTCCCAATACTCTGGTCGATCTCCAATCACGAACGGAAAGTAGATACTAATCACATCCTAAGAACCCTGGACTTCAATGTTCTTAATTGATCAAATTTTATCTACCCCAAAAGTGTTTTCTCTCTGATTTTTCTCTCTGTATTTTTGTTTCTCTGATTTTTCAATTGAGTTAACTGTCTGATAGAATACAAAACGTCTTCTATATTAACTGATCAGGAGAGAAGAGAGAGGGGAGGTTATCCCTTAATAGTAGGAGTGGGGAGTTATTTAAAACTCCCCTTAACCAACTGGATCTGGATCCGGCTCGGGTCGGCCCACATGGGCGCACCAGATCCGATCCGACCCAATTGGATCAGTCCAACAGGTTTCATGACCCACATATCAAAAATTCAAAAGGTTTGGCTTTCATATGTCACGTGTTGGGCTCGTTTCACCCACACATTCTGTCCGCCCACACGTGAAAGGGAGTATTGAGACTAAATGTTCCACATTGGTTGAAAACAATAGTTAAGTCCACCTTATATGGTCTTGGGTAATTCTGAAGTTGAGTTAGATGCAAACCATGTAAATAGACTTAGTAAAAATGTCTAATTATTAAGCTTCTTAATGTGTATGAAAAGATCAAATTAATGTTAATAATTGTTAAATCGAAACGAATGGAATATATTTTGTTATCTTAAATTGTACGAGAGATCCTTAAATGAAGTATTTTTAGTAGCAAGTGATTTAGAATTAGATATTGATCCTGACACATCATATACTCATTATTAACTAAAGCAAACCCAGTTTTAGGTTCATTTAGTGGCTACGTAGAGATCATCATGATTAGTTGATCCATAGAATTTTGAACCCATCAAAGCATATTTTATAACTTAAATTTGAATTTTAAAATCAAAATTCAGAAGATTTGATACTTTTGAAAAAGAAAGATTGAATAAGATTTTACCCTTTTGAAAGATTAATAATACACGGTCTATTTGCAAGTTAACTCCCTATTAAATGCTTAATAGGTAGTGTAACTTCATATTAAATAAAAATAAGTAAGTTAGCTCCCTGGAAAAAAATAATAAATAGCATTTTACATTTATCATCAGTCTCATGATGTTGAAGACACACTTTCTATTGATGTTGAGGTTCCAATGTGATGTATATAATGACTAATTTAACTATATCTTGGTATTTTAATGAGGATTTACCTACTATTGATATGTTTAATGAATATTTTATATTTCTGTAATATGTTTAAATAGACATTTTACTTTCCTACAATATTATTAAATTAGTGTTTTACCTCCCCATGATATGTTTAATATATATTTTATTCTATTAATTTTAATTATATATATAAATGAGGGTGATTTTATTTTATTTTTACATTTTCTGGAGATACAAAAAATAGAATGAGTGATATGTTTAATGAATATTTTATATATCTGTAATATGTTTAAATAGACATTTTACCTTCCTACAATATTCTAAAATTAGTGTTTGACCTCTCCGTGATATGTTTAATATATATTTTATTCTATCAATTTTAAGTATATATATAAATGAGGGTGATTTTATTTTATTTTTAAATTTTCTGGAGATACAAAAAATAGAATGAGTCGGTGGACTTATTTTATAAAAGAAAGGAAGGTAAATTGCCATCTAAATTATTACAGAGAGTTAAGTTTCTTTTAACAAAAAACACATAAAGTTAAATTGCTATTCAATCAATAATATACATGTGGTGCATATGGAGGGGCAGATGGAACAATTTTTTTTTAGATTTTATGGAGATACAAAAAATAGAATGAGTTTATGAACTTATTTTATAAAAACACGTGAAGCTAAATTGTCAGTTAAATTATCTCATGGAATTAAGTGTCTTGTATTAAAATCATAGGAAGTTAAATTGCTATTAACTCAATATATACATGTGGTGCATATGGAGGGGCAGATGGAACAAAATCTTTCTCCTTATTTAATTGGATCTACTTGTTTTGTTAAATTCAACAATTAAGACTATGTAATCATTGTTAGCTAGCTGCACTATCTATCAAATTATTTTGGTGGGCTAAGGTTTATTGGCTCAATGTTAATTGTCATGATTACACTTAACTTTCACACCGAGTTGTTGATATTAATTTTGGCTTTTATAGTGAAATTATGCGATTTAAATTAAGGTATTATTTGTCTGGTGATTTTGTTTACGGATTTGAATCTTTTCTTGAATAAAATATTTTGCGTCAAGTGAGATGTGATGCATGGAAACTGAGGATTTATTTGGGTGGGTTTTGTCTCTGTTTCATGTGTTTTGGTTTAGAAAAAATAGTTTGATTGGTTTCGATGAAATCTATGATATCTCATTTGGATGAATTTTGTGATTTGAATAAGTTGAAACTCCACTTAAATTAGATTTCGTTGTAGGGTTTAGGAAAAGAATTAGGTGGTATATATCAAATCAATGTATTTTTTTAGTGAGATTTGAGAAAAAAGTAGGTGATAGGTGTAAATTCAATATTTTATAGGTCTGAAGAGTTTGAGCGTGAATTTTTGAATATGTTGCTGATGATTTTATGATTTTGACGAAAACTTAATTGAAATAATTTTGACTCGATCTCGCAAAACCCGCGAAACAGAGCCAAAACTCATCCACATACGACCTGAGATCTTCAACCGTCTTCTCATGAGTTTATATTTTTCGTACACACGTACATATTTGTTTACCTATTATTATGAATTGTGGACTCTTTTCTACCATAGTTATATGATTATTTAAATTTTGTTCATATATTGCAGCTACTAATTTGATCAATTCAAATGAAATATGCTATTAACGTTGAACTTATTATACTAGAATAATATTCATAATAGACGTAAAATAGTTTTATGATATAAGAAGTTTTTGAAAACCTAATTTAAGAAATTTGATTTATTGTGTCCCAAGAAATATTAAGTGGATTAATTTTTTATATATTTAGAGAAAAAATGTTAAAATTTTTATAATATTAAGATTTAATCAATCTTTTTGTAATATGAAAACATGAAAAATTACATTTATATAAGATATAGAATAATTTTTCATTTAACGCGATATAAGTCCTCAAAGCCCAAAAGTTTGATTTGATTACATTGGTGATACTTAGAACAAATTAAATAATAAATCAGTAATTGCTCTGGGTATGATTGTTTGGTGTTTGGGAGAGTAGTGAAAATTTGTAAAATAATTTCGATTTGCATAATGTTATGTGTTTGAGTTTTGAGAGAGTGGTTTGAGAGATACAGTAGGTGTATGTTATTTTTGAAAGAGTTAGATTGTAGGTGTAAGATGTGTAAGACTTAATGTCAAATCTCAAATCATGTTTGTTATGTGATATAAATTGTGTAAGAGAAATATTACTTTATGCTAAATTAGAGTAGAATTTGTATATGTTTTATTTAGAGATAATAAAATTGTTGTTTGTTTGGCTTTTGAGAAAGTAATTTGAGAAAATTGAGAGATGAAAAATTTATTTTAAAAAGTAGGAATCATATTTGTTGGGCATTTTTCAAACACGAAATTTTTTTGGAAATGCCAAACAAACAAGCCCTTTGTGTTTATATATAACATGAGAACCAAAGTTTAAGAAAAATTTACAGATATTATGATTAGAAATGACACCACGTTATTATCACATTATTTATAGTGTTATTAAATGAATAAAATAATTTTCATTTCTAGCCACAAAGTCTAAAAAAATATTTAAAGCCGAGTCTATGTAAAAAAAATTTAAAATTTATACTACTACGTAAATTAGAATTGCACTTTTCTAATAAAACAAAATTAGCTCTAATTATTTTTTTAATCAGCAAGCATACACGTATAGTCTCATAGAAAACTCAAAAGCAAAAGTACCGGCTAATGTCTGTAGTTGGCTGTATAGCCCACAAAGAAGAAAGAAGCATTAAATGTTTGTACCCATAGTCATTAATGGAGTGGTGAGAATTGAGGTGATGTGGGAATCTTTTCTTTAGCAACGCATAATTGAATTTACAAAAACAACATTCCCTGTGTTTTGTCTAACCCTTAAAATTTCCCTTATGTTATTTTAATTCTCAAAAAATTTTCCGTGTTTGATTTTAAATACTGCACTCGATACAAGTATTATATACTTATAATTTTATTTTTGACTTTTGGTGGAATGACAAAATTACCCCTATATGTTTGTTTATTTTTTTAAATTTATTTATTTAAGTATATACTACTTCGGTCGAGTGTAAAAAATAAGTATATACTATTTGTGTCGAGTGTGGTATATAAAATCAAACACATGAGGGTTTTGGGGATTTAAAATGACACGTAGGGGGTTTTATGGGAGTTAAATAAAGCATATGGTGTTTTTATCTTTCAATGTCAGGGGTAAAATTGTCATATCAAAAGCAAAATGTGAACAAATACTTGCAATTTTGGCGTTTGAAACACACTCTCTTTTTTGGGGTGTATTTGGCACTTATTTGAAATCATAGGGGGTTTTTTGGGAGTTAAAATATCACAGGGGGGGTTTTTTGGGAGTTAAAATATCACAGGGGGGGTTTTTGGGAGTTAGACAAAGTATAGAGGGTGTTTTTGTCTTTTGCTAATTTGTATTAGGGTTAATATCATGTTAACTCTCTCTCGCAGAACTATGTCATCCGTGCACATTCCTATATTTACATTCTTCCTGGTAAAGAGACCTACTCCCTTCGTTTTTTTTGTCCTTTTAGGATTTCAATGTAAAATTAATATTATTTTATTAATTTTATCCTTATTACTAATACTTGTAATTAATGCTAATAAAATTCTAAGATTATTTGATTAAAATGATATTTTAAATTTTTTTACTCTTTATGACATTCTTTAACAGATTTGCGATCTTTCAAAATGACAAATAAAAAAATTAAGGAAATATGATACATGAGGAGTTTCTCTTTCGAAATTAACCAAAAAAAAAAAAAACTACAAATAAATTTGATTTTTTTTCTCAAGGGTTTAATACCTTTTGAGGCGCGTCGATACATAAAGTGGGAACCTCTTCCAACAGATATTTGAAGATGGAGTATTTTGTAGTGACTAATCTCCTCCACTAGATCAATCACATGTTGATATAAATTTGATTAATAAAAGTCTCAACCTAATAATTTCATAAAAGAGCGTCTTCCCCAATATAGATGGTGGCTCTCCTCAATATGTGTGCACTCACACAAACACTATAAACATTAAATATTGGTTGTATATTATTGAATTGAAAGGACTTAAAGGACTGTTTGGTGGGGGGTCCAAAGTTGGTACAGTTTGGTTGTTTTGCTTTACCTATCCTCCCTTTACTCTTCCCGATGAATAAATTTTGAGGGGTTTTATTGCACTTCACATCCCCCAAAATAGAGAAAATAGACATTAATCATTCTCAAGAAATAAAAAAGAACTTTACACTATCGAGTTAATAATAACCCAATAAGTTGCATCCTCTCAATAAAGTCGAGGGCAAAATAAGTTATTAAATTTTCATTCTTCTTTAAAATCAAACCTTAATTTTAAAGTTCTCGTCTTAAAACCCAATTTTTTATTTCTGAACTTTATCAAGATGTACTTATTTGAGCAACATGCAATCAGAGTTAACTCCATAAGATGACGTGTATCATCTCAAAATTCTTTACCCGGGCAATTATAAAATTCAACATTTACCCCTTTTGCCCATTTCTTTTAGCTAGAGTTACCCAATTTTACCCTTAAATATTATGTTTGTCTTACGTGCTTACTATTACGGAGAAAAAATAATTATTCTATTGATTTTGAATAAGAATGAAAATTTAATTTACCTAGTTTTCTCATGACTTTGTTGACTAGCTTGGTCAATCTGGGTTATTATTAATTTGAGGATGCTAAATGCTATTTTTGAAATTTAAGGGTGTAAAAGTATATTTTTCCTATTTCGGGTGCAAAGAGAAAAAAAGTTCCCCATTAAAATGTTGCATTAAGTTCTTTATTCAGTCAGTCAAGGCCTCACTTTCTCCCCTCTCTTGCCCCACCCTTATTGCTTCAAAGAAAAATATATTCAAAAAATAAGTCCTTTCGCCCCCTCAGATTCCAAACATCTCCTTCTCTCCCCTGATTGTGTCTCCCCTGTGAAATTTACTGTTGTATTTTTCCTTGTATGTATACCTAGCTCTCTCTTATTTTTATTATTATTTTTATTCTTATTTAATTGTTAATATTTTCTTGATTTGGTGGGGGACTTCTTTTGTCAGGATTCTTCCTGCTTGTAGCAGTTCTTCCTTCAAACTGACAAAAGGGACTAGAAGCATACAAATTTAAAAAAATTACATCACCCCTTTAACTTTTCCTTTAGATTTATTAATTATCTGTCTTTATTTATTTTAATTTTAATTTTAATTTTAATTTCATTCCTTTATAAATATATATATAATCTTTATTTCCATCCCACCACAAATGAAATCAATCATGGCTAAAAACCCACAAGACTCGTTCTCATTCTCCAGGAGATATTTCCCCTGGAAAAAGAAATTTGTTTTCGAAGAAGAAGAAGAAAATGAAATCGAAGAAAATAAAGCTCCAAAAATCCCAATAATGCAGCAACGTTCATTCTCCACAGGCTCAATCAAAGCTCCAAGAAAGAAAATTTCCGTCGTTGCTCTGTCATCCAAGCTCCGTTCCGCTCTTTCTTTTAACAGGGCCCGAACCAACTTTTCATCGGGCCTGGGTACAAAAGTTGTGGGTACCCTTTTCGGGCCCCGGCGTGGTCATGTTCATTTCGCATTTCAAGAAGATTTTAAACTGAGCCCTGCTTTTTTAGTTGAATTAGCTACTCCAACAAGCATTCTTGTGAAAGAAATGGCATCCGGGCTGGTTAGAATTGCTTTGGAATGTGACAAAAAAAATAATAATAATAACTGTAAGGTTTTGGATGAGCCAATTTGGAGGACTTATTGCAACGGGAAGAAATGTGGGTATGCGATGAAGAGGGAGTGCGGCCCGAAAGAGTGGAAGGTTTTGAATGCTATCGGCCCGATTTCAATGGGGGCAGGGGTGCTGCCCGGGGCAGAATCGGAAGGGGAAATGATGTATATGAGAGCTAAGTTTGAAAGAGTTGTGGGTTCTAAAGATTCTGAAGCTTTTTACATGATGAACCCTGATGGAAATATTGGAGGCCCGGAATTAAGCATTTATTTGCTTAGAGTTTGATTTTCTTTTTAGTTTTTGTCAAGAAAATTGGGAGTAAGATTCTCCATGGGAGGAGGGGTGAAGGGTAAAATGGTAATAGACAGTGATGGTGGGAGGGTATATCTGTAAATAGGTTCTTAGTTTCAGTCTTTTGTTTATCAATTTAATGATGAAAAAGTAGAGGTAATTGCAGTAATTGTTGTCTCCCTATTTTAGTTCTATTGATTTTGCCATTTCATTATTTAGTGCTCCTACTATCAAACATCTTGAATTTACATTTCATTGTATCTCCATCTTTTTTAGGTAATGAATAGCTAATAAATCTATGTGATATATTTAATATGTATTTTATCCCATTATCATAAAGAAAGTGACAAAGAGATACCTATTTTTTTAAATATTAAAAATGCCTTTATTATTTTTTTATAACGTTAAATCTTCCACCTAGGAGTTGGATTTTAATTTTACTTTTTCCTCTATTGTATGAGCATATTTAAAAAATATATAATTAACTTATTATTGTTTAAATATATATTTAATGTAAGGATATTTATTTATTTAATTTTTTTTTTTTTTTTGAGTGTCTCCATGCACTTTATGTGTGTAGACAATGAGAAATTATGTAGTGCAATCCCTGCACTACATGATGTGGTACAGCCCATCAATTCACTTTTTACATATGGAGTGAGAATTCAAATCATTTGAGTCTATCCGAAAAAATAAGATTTTAAAAATGCGCCACATTGACTAGAACATGAGTGACGTTGATTCTCACTGCACATGTAAAAAATGCATTTGTGATAACACTACGTATACATGATGACGTGATGCAACGCTTGTACTAAATAATTTATCCTAAACAACACTGCAAGCCATCTAATTTTATATGGTATAGAGTTTTTTTGTTTTTTAGTTTTTTTAAGAACTTAATGAAAGTTTTCATTTAGTCGAATATATGTTCTTAGAAATACAAAAAATTATTTTGGTGAAGGGTAATATATCTAAATTCATATGACTTAGAGTTTTTTTGGTTTTTTTAGAACCTAATGAAAAGTTTTCATTTAATTACATATATGTTAAGAGCAAATAATATATTATTAGGAAGTTTTCTTACACTCCATTAAAATGTCCAAAAAAAAAAAAATTTGGGATTGGATAGCAACCAAAAGCCCCTTATTTAGTTGTTTTATAGTAAATAAATTGAACCGTATGTTTTTTTTCAATGGGTTGCTTACTTTCTTGTTACCAAATTGAATGAATGGATTTCTCCAGAAGAATTTGAGTTTACCCTTAGCCAAGAATTTTAGCATAATATATATAAACAAATTATAGTGTTTTATCTTTGATACATCATACACACGTTGAATTATTGATGGAATAAACAATTTCATAATGTTTATTTAAACTAAGGTTAAGTTAATGACACAAAGAAAGAACATTTTCAATGATGAGGCATGATTTGGCCACGGGTTACCCAACAATAATGTTTCTCCTCATATACCCAACACGTGGTGATGAATATTTTTGTTTCTTCAATTTGAAGTTTCTATTTTGCAGCAGTCGGTTATGATTACTTATATGATGAGCATAGACTCATAAATTAAATTGAAATTTAAATTAAATTACGAAGAACTTAATCAAATTTCATCCAAGAAAAATTAAAAAAATAACTTATTTAAACACTTCTTATCTATATAATAAATTTACGGTATTGAAGTTTCGCCAAAAGAGATAAAACTATAAACTAATGAAATATACGTTAGTCCATAAAAATATTCGAACTTCACACATTTTCGACTCAATTAAACTAAGTTTATCAACAATTCAACCATGTTAAAGTATAGACTAAAATTTGATTTAAAAAAAATTGAAAATCACAATCAAACTATATATAATTCACTCACCCATCTACATTATCCTATCCATAAAATGGGGTAAATGCAAAATACTCCCTTGTGTTATACTAAATCTGCAAAAAATTATCCTGTCAAATTTTTATTGCGCCAAACTTTCTTTTATTTTAAAAAACCCTGCAAAAAACACCCAATTTTGTAAAAATAGGTCATTTTGGATCAACATTCTTCAAGAAATCATTTCAAAAATATATCACGTGAAGTTGTAGGGACCAAGTTGAAGTGTTTTAAAAATGATTTCCTGAAATATATCGATCCAAAACGACCATTTTTTATAAATTGGGTTTTTTTTGCAGGGTTTTTGAAAACACAAGGAAGTTTGGCGGACAAAAATTCATTTTTGGCATCATAAAATTAGGCGTTTTTCAATTTTGGTACCATAGTATCAATTTTGCTACCAATTTTGACTGCAATTTTCAGTTTTGGCACTTCCATCAGTTGACCGTTAAGTCAACTGACGGAAGTACCAAAATTGAAAAGGCCAATCAAAATTGGTGCCAAAATTGACACAATGGTACCAAAATTAAAAATCGGCTAGTTTTATGGTGCCAAAAATGAATTATCATTCATAAAGGTTGAATTTATTAAAAAAAAAATTATATTCATTCATAAGTTTCATAATACTTCTAATTTTAAATTAAGGGAATATCTCTTGAGATAGAACAAAAAGATAAAACTAAGATCAACTCCATTGGCTAAATGTAAATTTGAGAATATAAATATATTATACATTCTCATATAATAGTTTGCGTACTTATTTAAAGTATTTTATTTTAACTATGAGTATATAAAATTAGTTTCTATATTATTTTATTTATAATTTTTTTAAAAAGCACATCAATGCAGTTTATTGATTTGTTCATTTATTATTTCAACCCGACTTTCAAATATGGTTTAAAAGTTGTTTATATAATTTCGAACGATTTAAAGAGAATCAACAAATAATCGCTTCTAACTCTTCAAAATGAGAAGAAGTAATGCAGCTGAGAAACATCTACGTTATTGGAATAATAAGGAGAAAAAGAAAAAGAAGAAAATGAGAAGAAGACAACTTACAATTGAAAGAAAGATAGAACTGAAAAGTGGAAGTTCAAATCAGAAGATAATTGTATATTCTTATTCAGCCAAGTGATTTTCATCTTTAAGTGAATACCAAACTGAAGACTTAGAAGACGTTTTTAGTTGAATGTTTTGTCATCATAAAAAAAGGAAATTGTTTGATGAAATTGAGTCAATGTAATAAGGAGTGGTTTTGATGATAACATGTGTAGCAAAAAAAATATTATTATTATTGTGTACCGAAATATTTTTTATAAAATAATTTTTTTACTATTTTGTTATTATTATTATTATTATTATTAAAATGGGAGTGACATAAATTGTGAATTGAAAGTAATTGGTGAGGGAAATTGGCAAAAATTCATTTTTGGCATAATAGAACTAGGAGTTTTTCAATTTTAGTATCATTGTGTTAATTTTGACACCAATTCTGATTGACCTTTTCAATTTTGGTACTTTCGTCAATTGACTTAACGGTCAACTGACGGAACTGCCAAAATTGAAAACGATATTCAGAATTGGTACCAAAATTGAAAAACGCTTAGTTCTATGGTGCCAAAAATGAATTTTTACCAAGTTTGGCGCAATAGAAATTTCATAGGGTAGTTTCTTATAGATTTAGAATGACACGGGGGAGTGTCTTGCATTTCCCCCCATAAAATGTGATTATTTTCAATGTAATCATTTATCTTGGAATAATATTGCAAACACTTTTGATGGTCTCTTAGGCAGGATTCAAATAAGGACATCCCACTAAATATGTTGCCTGAAGTGGTCACACACACGCTCACACAATTCATATGATGACAATGTTTACTAAGTTGGAACTATCACTAGATAAGACTAATTATTACTTTATTAGAGGTCAAAATTGCATTTTTAGTTTTATGTGGTCGGATTTCAGCATTTTCAGTTTCAAATGTTTAAAAGTAATAATTGTTTATCCATATTTAAAAAAAAATTTCTCTTTCTGTCCTATTCATTTAACATATCTTAAAATTTCGTCTGATAAAATAATTTCTATCTAGCACTTTTTGTTCCATAAGATTGTCTTATTTAAGCAATTTTGATCGCAAAGAGGATAATATGGGACTAAATGTATAAAATATTATAGTCATTGGGATTAAAAGTATAATTTTATAAAGTATAAGATCAAATCTGATGAAAGTCCACTTTTATATGACCAAAAAAAATACAAATTTCATTAATTAAAATATTTTCTATGTCCTTAAAGGTTCGAATGTTTTACTATATAGATTTCCAAAAAAAATTGACAACGTTGAAGAATATTACACCATCCATTCCTAAATACATATCATTTAAGGTTGTTGCACAAGAATTAAAAAATCTATTAATTAATTAAATTTTAGGAGAATAAAAGTATAGTTTAAAATTACCTTGAAAAGGAATAAAAAAAATTGCAACTTCCCAACATTATCATTAATGAGAGAGGGTAAAATTATCAATTAATGAATGTCAAAAATAATTTCAGTCTCTCTTGAAATTCTAAAACCACATGTATTTTGGATTTTTTTTTTCTTTTACTAAAATGACATTGTATTTAGGAATGGAGGGAGTGAAAAGCTATTGTAGTTAAAAAGAAACAAATTTAGAATTTTATGAGATATGTGTACTCAGACAAAGAGTGAAATTACGAAACTTTACAATAATTTTTTTTTAAATTTTAGTGACAAAATATTAATGACAAAGTGATAAAAATTTAAATTATATCATTAAAATATTGTTTGTCTAAACTAATGATAAGAAATATGAAAAAATTGTAACTATTGATATTTAGTTATATTCCAGAAAAAACAACTAAAACATTATCACTAAATTATTATCACTAGATTATTACTAAAAGGGTGTAACTAAAATTTATTTTTGTAATATGGACAATATTTTAATATTTGTATGATGTAATATCATATCCATTTAGATTGTTTAAAAAATTACCAAAAATATAATGTCGGCTTACTAATCAAGAAACAATCCTTCAGCAGAGAGTCACAATTCACTAGTCACTTCCTGAAACATGAAACACACTGTGAATAAAATACAAAGGTTGTCTAATTCTAAATAGAGACCAAGGCAGAGAATGTACAGGTCAGGAATTGTTGGTCACAGCAGGGGCAAATATGTCCATTCGTGATGTGCACTATATTAGTCAAGTCTCATTTCTTTGATTCACTATTTTCAAAAGTTATTTATTCTTTTTATGCACACCAAGCTTTGATTGCTGCTTTACACATCGATTATGTCCTTAGTCCTTACATTTCATTCCTTTTTTCCTAGGCACTTTTTCTCAACATCTCAAAATCTGCTTAAATAATGAAAAGTAAAAAATTTGAAAACATCGCGGAAAATGTAAGATACTCCATATGTTATGCTAAACCTACAAAAAATTACTCTGTGAAATTTTTATTACATCAAACTTTCTTGTATTTTTAAAAATTCTGCAAAAAACATTAAATTTGTGGAAAAATAGATCGTTTTGGATCGATATATTTCAAGAAATAATTTTAAAAAAATATCACGACCATCTTGAAGTATTTTAAAAATGATTTATTGAAAAATGTCGATACAAAACGATCTATTTTTTATAAATTGGATTTTTTTTGCAGGATTTTTTGAAAATACAAGAAAATTTGGCGCAATAAAAATTTCACAGGGTGATTTTTTGCAAGTTTAGCATAACACAGGGGAGTATTTTGCATTTACCCCGAAAACGCCATACCTAAAAAAGAAAATACTTTCAAGACAAAATCGTAATTTTAATCCCGCAAGATTTCATCTTCACCACTTCTGTTTTCGAACGTTAGAAAGTTTTACTTTTGATTCAATATTTCAAAATATTGTAAATTTAGATTCCCTTTTTAAAAGAATATTTTGTATTTTTATTCCATACCAACTTTGGTCTCGTAGGATTTTATCGATAGATCACTTTTGGTCATAAAAGAGGCGATGAATAAAAAATGTTAAATATTTTACAAAATTGTGGCCTATGACATAATTTCATAAACGAAAGTATCAGTGTTGAGTGTCTTATCTTTCGAGACATAACATACAATTTTCATGAATTAGAAATACATATACTAATTTTTAAATTTAAAGTTGTTTAAATTTTTGCAAAAAGAGAAAATTGAATATATTTTTTATGCCATCATTTTGGTCAAATAAAGAGAATATTAGTGTATGTATTTTTAAAACGATCTAATAAAGAGAAAATTGATATATTTTTTTCACTTATTTAGCAATTTAAACAGTTTTCGACCAATTAAAAGTCATTTTCTCACCAATATTCATCGATATAAGTCATTTTTTTTAATTAGACACGTTATTCACCAATATTAATTGATTTAAACCATTGGTGACCGATTTAGTTTATTATTCAATGGATTTCATCTATTTTTAATTACTTTTATCGATTTAAATTATTATTTTACCGATTTAATTAACCCAAATTTTCAACCAACTTTATCAATTTAAAATATTTTTTAACAATTTCACTCCTTTACCATTAATTTTATCAAAATTTCACTAATTTCATTGATTTTTAATTTTTTTAACCTTTTATCACTATTGCATCCATTTTCACCAATTTCATCCAATTAAAACCATTTTTATCGATTAAAAGTTGTAATATGTAATAAAATGAAATTACTGAGAAAACGACAAATCGATGAAAATTGGTTGAATAGGTTAAAAATGAGCTAAATCAATGAAATAAGGCGATGAAATCTAAAAGAATAATAGGTTAAAATCTTTTAAAAGTGGGTAAAGTTAAAAAAAGGATTAAATTGGTGAAATTAGTGGAAAAGTTGGTGAAACCAATGAAATAACGTGTTAAATTTGTTTGAAATATGTTAAATTGGTGAATCCAATTAAAAACATGGTAAAAAAGGTCTTAAAGTAGTGAAAATTATAGGTGAAACCGGCAAAAAAGCAAGTCAAACCAGTAATAAAAAAAAAGTGTTAAATTGATGAAATACTATCTATTACTCCCTCCGTCCCCTTTTTTTTGCCCCATGGTATAATTGACCAGTCGACTACTAAAATTGTAAAAATTATAATAAATAATTTAATTAATATATTTCACTAATAAGTTGACAATATCTTATGACACTATATATATTAATATTTAAAATGTTTAATACACCACAAATGTAAATAATTTAATATGATAAGTCACCTAAAAGATTGAAAAGCTTGACCAAGTACTGTAGCAAATGGAGCAAAATAAATGGGACGGAAAGAGTATATCTATTATATCAGTTAAAATGGGTTAATGCTGGTCCCAAGTGGTCAATTAGATCTAGAGGACGGATGAATAAACTTCTAAAACTTTTCGAAGTTTTCTCAAAATAATCTTAAGTAATGCAGTTTACTAAGCTGTTCTTTGAAACAGAGTAGTAAGTCACTTGCCTATTAGCACTTGTAAAGTACCCAACTCTTCACTTGCCTATTAAAGAACACATAATTTATAGTAGGTGGTGTAATCCTTCTAGTCCATTCTTCTTAACACGAAGGACGGTTTAATACTACACTTGGCTTTTTACACACAATAAGCTCAAGAGGAACCTTTACACAAAATAAGTACTTGCCTGTTTGAACTTAACACACTAAGCTTCCACAACTTAGTTGTTTCACTGGGCTGATGACTTTTACTTAGCTGCTTCTGAGTTAATGATTTTTGTTTAGCTTATTTTAACTTATGGAATTTGTTATCATCAAATCCCCTTTAACTCTCTTAGCTGATCATCAGTCTTAGCTGTTACTTGAGTTAATAAATTTTCTTCCAGAAGTTAAACCGGTGAAATTAGTGAAAAAATGGGTGTGATCAATGAAAAACAAGTGAAAATTCTTAAAATGAGTTAAGTCGGTTACTGATGGGTTAAACCGGGGTAATATCGATGAAAACGGTGAAATATGGGTTAATTTGTCAAAAAAAGGTTTAGGGTGAGTTTGGCCTAGAGGTTAGAAAAATAATTATAGGAGAATTAATTTTACTAAAATAAATTTTGACAATAATTTATTATAATAAAAATTAATTATAGAATAATTGCCTAGTAAAACAACTTTTGTAAAAGTAACACTTTAGGAGCTACTAAAATAAGCTGATTTTTAGCTTCTGGGAATCCCAAAAGTGATTATAACATTGGTGGTCAAACACCATGAAAATTACGACTGACCAAAAGTAATTTTAATAATTGGGGCCAAATAATTTAAATTTCACAATAGAGATCTAGGAATACTTCCATCGCTGGGCCAAACTCATCCTTAAATCGACCAAAATAGGCTTAAACGAGTTAATTTGGCAAAAATATGGTTCAAATCGGTGAAATTAGTGAAAAAAAATGAAATCGATTATTATAAAATGATTGAACAGATATAAAACAGCTTAAATCAATGGAAAATTGGTGAAAACGGGTTAAATCGGTCTAAGAACCTATATAAATCGATGAAATTTGGTGAGAACCAAGTAGAATTGGTAAAAAAATTGTTCAAATCGATGAAATGTAAAAAAATATAGATGAAATTGGTTAAAAAAATGGTATAAACGATCAAATCAATGAAAATTGGTGTAAAACGAGTTAAATTGATCAAAAATGATTTAAAACGAGTTAAATTGATCAAAAAAAGTTTATATCGATGAAATTAGTGAAAAAATTGGATGAACTTAATGAAAAATTGGGTTAAATTAGTCAAAAATGGCTTGAATCGATGAAAATCGGCTAAAAAGCAAGTTGAATCGATAAAAAATGGTTTGAATCGATGAAATTTAAAAAATATTACATTCACCCCCCTTTTTAAATATAAGATCTACAATTACCCAAATGATGGAAATTTCGTTCATAAATATTTCATGTCATTTTTATAAACCTTACAAATAACCAATATGGGCAAATTAGAAATTCATAGAATATTTCATGGAATATTCCCGCTAATTTGAGAGATAATAATGCAGGAGGTTAATTGTTTGACGGCAAAATAGCAATTTACGTCCCCTAACTTTCACTAGTCCGCATAATTAGGACACTTAATTTTCCAGCAAGCAATTTACGTCCCTTAACTTTCACTGGTATGCAAAATCGGGACACTTAATTTTTCAGCAAGCAATTTACGTCCCTTAACTTTCAGCGGTCCGCAGAATCAGGACACTTAATTTTTTAGCAAGCATTTTAGGTCCCTTAACTTTCACTGGTCCGCAGAATCAGGACACTTAATTTTTCAGCAAGCATTTTACATTCCTTAACTTTAATTGGTCCGAAAAATCAAGATACTTAATTTTTCAGCAAGCATTTTACGTCCCTTAACTTTCACTGGTCTGCGAAATCTATAACTTTTTTATACCTACAATTTTAGTCCACTTGACCGCAATTTTAGTCCACAACTCGCTGAAAATTCCATAATTGCCAACTGGACAATTAATTTGGGGATTTGAATTAATATTGATGTTGTTAAATAGTTGTAGACGGTTTGTTAAGTGATTGTCAAGTGGGTGTTTGTTTTGTCAAGTGGAGTAAAATTGCGGGTATAGAAAAGTTAGGACTTATTTTGCTGGTCGTAAAACTAAGTGTCCTGATTCTGCGGACCACTGAAAGTTAAGGGACGTAAATTGCTTGCTGAAAAATTAAGTGTCCTGATTCTGCATACCAGTGAAAGTTAAGGGACGTAAATTGCTTGCTGAAAAATTAAGTGTCCTAATTCTGCTTGCTGAAAAATTAAGTGTCATGATTCTGCATACCAGTGAAAGTTAAGGGACGTAAATTGCTTGCTGAAAAATTAAGTGTCCTAATTCTGCGGACTAGTGAAAGTTAATGGACGTAAATTGCTTGCTGGAAAATTAAGTGTCCTAATTCTGCGGACTAGTAAAAGTTAGGAGACGTAAATTGCTATTTTGCTATTGTTTGACGGTGATAAACCAGAGGGAAATTCCATAATCCCGAATATGCGAGGAGCATTTTTATTATTTAATCTTAGCTCGTGAGAATATATTGTAATTTACACAACCCCAACCCCAACCCCCACCTCATCAAATAAGTTCATGGTCATAGTTGATCACTTAATTGCTAACAAGGTTAATGCAAAATACAGATAAAAGAGAATAAAGAGAGCGTGTGCTATAATATTTCATTTATTATATATTATTGGATTTTTATTGAGTATTTGGATTAGACCCAATATTTTGATAATCGGATCGGGTCGGTCGGCCAAACTGATTCAATCGAGAACCAATGTCTATTCGATCATGAAGCACCCTATAAACCATTGAGGATCGGACCGGAGATGAACCGTCCAGAACCGATTGAGAATTCACTACCAGTGAACCAGGTTGACCCGTAGCTAGTTTGGAATATTATTTTATTTTCAATATTTATTTTGAATTTTTTTTATTCAGTTAATAATAATTAAGATAAAATATGTTGTGAGAGAGATTTGAATACCTAAAATCTTGAATGACCTAAGATATTGTAGCTACTTGGGCTTTACAATTTACAAATGTATAAATATATCAAATAGAAAACTGCAACCCAATTTTTCATGGATTAATTTATGAATAGTTAACCTTTAAATTAACGACCTACACATTATCATTTAAAATTAATAATTTAGTTTTACGACACAAAATTTTTATTAAATGTTTTTCTTAGAACATACATACAATGAAATTTTTGTTTCTTCTTTCTTCTTTTTCAACTAAAATATTTGAATAAGAATATGGCAAAATTTGAAAACCACATTGTTATATTATGCAAATTTAATTTTTTGAATATTAGAATTTAATTTTGAATATTCCATAATTATGTTCTATAATCTCTTATTTTATTGTACTTTAACTTACATTTTTATATTTTCAAATGAATATGAACATATTATAATTTGTATGGATTTATTATTAGTATTATATTTACAATACCATTAAATGATTTAATTTTAATATAATTAATATTTGTATATTTTCATTAGTGATAGGATATTATTTAAAGTTTTATGTACATAAGATATAAAAATTAAATATATGTATTTCGAATTATGAAATAAAATTAGTGAACCAGTTATTAAAACGGTTCAACAAGTAAAACTATAAACTAGTTGACTTTTCAGTTCTATCTTCGTTTGGATTATGAAAACATTGATAAGACCTCGACCTTATTTAAGTGTAGGATGATAGACACTAGAAGATTCTTAGGACCTTTTTGTTTGGTGATTGGTAGAGTAGTGAAGGTTTGTGAAATGATCACAATTTAGGCAACGTTGATTGTTTGAGTTGTAAGATGTGTGTAAGACTTTATGTAAAATCATGGACGAATCTAGGGTCAGAGTGTCGGGGGGGGGGGGGGGGGAGGGGAGAGGGGGAGGTTAACTATCGTCAAAACTAATTGATATAATATTCAATATATTATATTTGTGTAAGAATAAATTATCAATGAGACTCATGTTGGATTCAAAATGCTAAAGCAATTTCATTAAAAAAGTATCGGAAGGACATAAGAATTTTGTAAGAGAATATGCGATTCATAACAGAACATAAATATTTGAACGCAAATAAGTCGTTTTGTACAGAAGAAAGAGGTAGGATTTTATGCCTTGCTAATTTTGCATAACTTATACTATATACTATATATAAAAAATATGAGACTAAAAAAACTAAACTATCTTTGATGTCCAAGCTTTTTTCTTTTTTCTTTTTTTTAATACGAAGCTAATGGGACTTTTAATTGACTTAATGAGGTTTAATTGTTAAAAAAAAGACTCAAATTAATTCGTATTAAAGATTATTAGGCCGATGAACTTAAGGAAAGAAAACAATTCAAAATTGGGTCAGTGGCTCTTGGCTCAACAACGTATAATATGTTGAAACTTTGGTGAATATTTAAAAATTAAATAAACCTGAATGACTAATTATCTACTTTGTTACTCACATTTTTTAAAAGGGCTAGAATTAGTCAATAACCAATCCCATTTGTTGCTACATTTGAATTGATCAGCCTAAGTCACTTTCACACGTGAACGATTTCAAGGTATTTAGTTGATTTCAAGGTATTCACTAAAGCTATACTTGTTACAATAATATAAACATAAAAAGGAAAACAGAGTTATATGAACAATTAAATTAAATATAGAAACTGTATAAGAAAATAAAACTAAGTTCGGAAATATAAAATTGAAGCAAACCGAGGCCCGTGTGAAAACAGAGTGTCCTTAAGACGAATTCGCTCCCTCACCCTTCTAAGGCTTGTGCTCGAGGTTCCGTGAGCGTTTGTTTCCCAGGATACAACGGTCCCAACAATCAACCTTTGCACCAAAAGCTTGCTGGACGAACTGAAACACTTGCACTCTACGAACTGGAATTGGAAGGAAGGAATGAAGAATTGTTCTTCTTTTGTGTGTCTAAACAGAAAGAGGAAAGACTCTATTTATAGGGTTGGAATGAGGGCAAAGTCGGAATAAAAAAAATTAATGGCACCAATTACAAATCGGAGATTCATCCGTTTCAACAGTTATGGGTTTTTCAAAATTGAATTCAGCAGTTACAAAACATTTGTAACAATTTTTATTTGTTTTAATTATTTGGGCAAAAAAGAAATGGTATTTTTCTTCTTTGGGCCGAAAACAAATAGCAAAATTGGGCTTGTCCGAATAGGCTTTTCGGGACGACATTCGTGTCCGCAGGTCGCGAGCACGCACAAGTCTTGAAGGGCCGAGTGTAAATTCGATCCAAGATTTGCACCCCCCCTTGCGCGCAAGGAAGGAGCCTTCTAGTAATAATTTCTTAACCCTTATGGTTTAGAAATCATATATAAACCCAATTTTTCCTTATCACACTTCCAATGTGTGATAAGTTCATTTCTTTTGAACTTTGAGCTTTAATTTCTCATTCATCCGTACTCCGATTTGGACGTACCATGTACCGTTTTAATCTACTCACGGAGATTGGCTAGACTTACCATTGTACATTTTACTCTGTGCTCTTCCAATCGCAGATTGGCTATCACAATAAATGCATACTGCTGGCACAGGTTTAGACCATTGTGAGAATACCCTCTAAGAATTGGCGTAACCACTTAGCCTCTTCACCACATTTGTCTAGAGCTATAAACTCAGACTCCATTGTGGATCTGGCTATCACAGTTTGTTTTGAGGATTTCCAAGATACAGCTGCACCACCTAAGGTGAATACATATCCACTGGTAAATTTTGAATCTTTTACATCAGATATCCAATTTGCATCAATGTATCCTTCTACAATAGCTGGATATCTTGTATAGTATAGCCCATAGTTACGAGTATACCTTAAGTATCTCAGTAACCTCACTATGGCTTTCCAGTGGTCAGTACCAGGATACTAGTATATCTGCTTAGCTTACCTACAACGTATGCTATATCCGGTCTTGTACAACTCATAAGGTACATTAGACTTTCAATAATCCTTGAGTACTCCACTTGAGAGATGCTCTCACCTTTATTCTTTGATAAATGTTGACTTGGATCTATAGGAGTTTTAGCCTCATTAGAGTCATCCTTATTGAATTTTTCAAGGATTTTTCCAATATAACTGGACTGATTCAAAATGATGCCATCTGATTTTCTCGTGATTTTAACTTCCAGTATCACATCTGCTAGACCCATATCTTTCATTTCAAATCTAGCATTCAACATATCCTTAGTGGATTTAATCATCTTATCATTACTTCCAACGATAAGCATGTCATCAACATAGAGACAAAGAATGACATAGCCATCTTTTGTTTCTTTCACGTAACTGCATTTGTCGCATTCACTGGTTTTAAAACCTTTCTCCAACATGACATCATCAAATTTCTGATGCCACTGTTTCGGTGCCTGTTTAAGCCATACAATGACTTAACCAATTTACAGACTTTCTTTTCTTTCCCTGGAGCAGAAAAACCCTCAGGTTGTTTCATGTAGATTTCTTCTTCCAAATCTCCATTTAAGAAAGCTGTTTTTACATCCATTTAATGTACTTCCAAGTTTTATTATTTTGCAAAGCTGCGATAGCAAGTATCATTCTAATGGAACTTATTCTCGTCACAGGAGAATACGTACCAAAGTAATCAAGGCCTTCTCGTTGCCGATAGCCTTTAATCACTAATCTGGCCTTGTATTTTTCAATTGTTCCATCTGGTTTCATTTTTCTTTTAAAATCCACTTATACCCTAGTGGTTTGCATTCTGGAGGAAGATCAACTAACTTCCAGGTATGATTTTGTAAGATGGAATCAATTTCACTATTGATTGCATCTTTCCACAAAGGTCCTTCAGAAGAAGTTACAGTTTTTTTGAAGGTCTGAGGTTCAGTTTCGAGCATATATGTCAGAAAATTTGGGCCAAAAGATTTTTCTATCCTTGCTCTTTTACTTCTTCTTGGCTCATCCTCAGTTACATGTTCAGACTCATGGTCTTGACTATGAGTTCTTTTGGATGATCTCTCTTCTTTTCTAGTTTTAACTGGAAATATATCTTCAAAGAAAGATGCATTTTTGGATTCCATTATCGTGTTTTTGTGAATCTCAGGATTTTTAGATTCATGCACAAGAAACTGATAAACATTACTGTTCTGAGCATATCCGATGAATATGCAATCAACAGTATTCGGTCCTATCCTTTCTTCCTAGGGTGTAGGTACTACCACTTTGGCAAGACACCCCCACACTCGCAAGTATTTGTAGTTCTACCTTTCCATAATTCATATGGAGTTTTCTCCTGATTTTTTCTGGGTATCTTATTTAAAAGATAATTGCTATATAGGATAGCTTCCCCCCACACGTTCTTTGGTAATCCAGAACTTATCAACTTTGAATTCATTATTTCTTTCAATGTTCGATTTTTCCTTTCCGAAATTCCGTTTGATTGCGGTGAATAAGGTGCTGTTACCTCATGTATGATTCCGTGTTCAGCACAAAATTCACTAAATGGAGACACATATTCACCACCTCTATCACTTCGAAGTACTTTGATCTTTTTATCAAGTTGATTCTCAACTTCTTTTGTGAATAGAATGAATTTATCTATTGCTTCACTTTTTGCTCTTAGCAAATATACATAGCAATATTTAGTACAATCATCAATGAAGGTAATAAAATAACTATAACCTCCCCTTGATTGTAGACATTTAAGATCACTTATGTCGCTATGTATCAAGTCGAGTGGTTTAGTATTCCTTTCAACCTTTTGAAAGGACGATCTCGTTAATTTAGCTTCAGTACAAGTTTCACACTTGTGCTTTTTATCAATTTGAAATTTAGGGATATGTTTCAAATTAATTAATCTACGCAGGGAATCGTAGTTAACATGTCCTAGTCTACCATGCCATAAATTAGGACTCTCAAGCAAGTAAGCAGAAGCATTAATAATTTTATTAATTTTCTTTGGCTTAATAGCCATTACATTGAGCTTAAACATTCCGCCACATTCATACCCCTTTCCAACAAACATACCACTCTTGGTTAAAATAAATTTGTCAGACTAAAAAACAAGGCGAAAACCATGCTTGTTCAGCAGCGTCCCAGAAACCAGATTCTTGCGGATATCTGGCACATAGAGGACATCCTTCAGAGTCAGCTCCTTCCCAGAGGTCATTTTGAGAATTACATTCCCTTTGCCTTCAATAGCTGACGTAGCCGAGTTTCCCATGAATAGTTTTTTGCCATTCTGGACCTGCTCAAATGTGGTAAACATTTCCATGTCAGATCACACATGCTTTGTAGCCCCTATATCTATCCACCACTCTTTAGGATTAGAGTCAACCAAATTTACCTCTGAAATAACAGCACAGAGGTCCACATCACCATTGTCTTCAACATCATTGGTTTCATTAGGTTTCTTCTTTTTCGGTAGCCTGCAATATGCCGATTTGTGCCCCATTTTGTCACAATTAAAGCATTTCCCTTGAAACTTGGTTTTCTTGGAAATACCGCCTTTTGGCCCCATCTTCGACCCTTTGTTATTCTTATTGAACTTTTAACTTTGACCATGTCCCACGACATTAGCCTTAGGTTCAGTAGAAGTGAGCCCTCTTTTCTCAGATTTTCTGTTATCTTCTTCAATTCGGAGCCTCACAACGAGATCCTCCATGCTCATCTCCTTTCGCTTGTGCTTTAGGTAATTCTTGAAGTCCTTCCACCCAGTAACTTTTCAATAACACAAGCAACCTGGAAGGTTTCACTGAGTTCCATTTTTCAGCTTGGATCTCATGAAGAATTATTTGAAATTCTTGTATTTGAGCTATTACTGTTTTGGAGTCCACCATTTTGTAGTCCAAAAACCGACCCACAACAAACTTCTTGGTACCAGCATCTTCAGTTCTATTTTTGCGGTCCAAGGCTTCCCAAAGTTCCTTTGCAGACTTTTTGTCAGAGTATACATCATAAAGTGAATCACTCAGACAATTCATAACGTAGTGTCGGCAAAGGTAGTCTGACTGGTTCCAGTCATCAAGAGCAACAAGGAAGGCAGTATCTTGCTCCCCTTCTTTCTTGGGTGGATCCTCGGTTAAAAACCTCGCCAGGCGCAAAGTGGTCAGATAGAACAACATTTTCTGCTGCCACCTTTTGAAATTCAATCCGTTGAACTTCTCGGGTTTTTCGCTTGGCTAATTGGTGCCACAACAGGCATTGGAACTGGAGTTCCAGATGAGCTCCCAGTTACCATAAATTCAGTGTTCTCATTGGTTGCCATTTCTGAAACCAAAACACAAACTGTCAATTTCCACAAAGGAAATTCAGAAATATTCAAGTGAGTATCTTAACAAGATTACAACACTAAATTTTCTGTCCCAAAATTCGTTATGTTCGAAAATGTTTTTCAATCTTGCAAACCATTTTTTTTTTCTATCCCAAGATAGATATGTAACCGTACCAAAATTTAATAACCAATTTTGAAAACAAATTAGAATTTCCCAAATCAAATTTTCAAGGACTTCCAAAAATTTCCTGTTCAAACTATGTAAATAATTTTGGAAATATATTTTAGATGGAGGTCCTATTAGTGCTAATACTTTACAATCAATTTTATGTGGCAAATTTTTGTAAACTATTTTTGGATATATCTATCCAAGCAGAACACCACCAAACTATTTGTAAAACTTGTCACCAAATAATGTATACAAAGGTACGTACTGTACCTTTAATATAATCACAAAAATTCTTTCTTTTTCCTTCGCCGTAAAAGATTAAAATCCAGTAAAACGTTTTATAATCTCCATTCAACAGTTTCTGAAACAAAGGTTTTTTTCCAAGCGTTTCCCTTTTACGAAGAACCAGAGTTCGTCTTAAGATTGTTAAAATAATATAAACGTAAAAAGGAATACAGAGTTATATGAATAATTAAATTAAATACAGAAACTGTATAAGAAAATAAACTAAGTTCGGAAATATAAAATTGAAGCAAACCGAGGCCTGTGTGAAAATACAGTGTCCTTAAGACGAATTCGCTCCCTCACCCTTCTAAGGTTTGTGCTCGAGGTTCCGTGAGCGTTTGTCTCCCATGATACAACGGTCCCAACAATCAACCTTTGCACCAAAAGCTTGCTGGACGAATTGAAACACTTGCACTTTATGAACTGGAATTGGAAGGAAGGAATGAAGAATTGCTCTTCTTTTGTGTGTCTAAACAGAAAAGGTAAGACCCTATTTATAGGGTCGGAATGAGGGCAAAGTCGGAATAAAAAAAATTAATGGCACCAGTTACAAATCAGAGATTCATCCATTTCAACAGTTACGGGTTTTTCAAAATTGAATTCACTAGTTACAAAACATTTGTAACAATTTTTATTTGTTTTAATTATTTGGGCCAAAAAGAAATGGTATTTTTCTTCTTTGGGCCGAAAACAAATAGCAAAACTGGGCTTGTCCGAATAAGCTTTTCGGGACGACATTCGTGTCCCCAAGTCGCGGGCACGCACAAGTCTTGAAGGGCCGAGTGTAAATTTGATCTAAGATTTGCACCCCCCCTCCTGCGCGCAAGGAGGGAGCCTTCTATTAATAATTTCTTAACCCTTATGGTTTAGAAATCATATATAAACTCAAATTTTCCTTATCACACTTCCATTGTGGGATAAGTTCATTTATTTCTAATTTTTCCCATTACATATGTGAACTTTGAGCTTTAATTTCTCATTCACCCGTACTCCGATTTGGACGTATCATGTACCATTTTAATCTACTCACGGAGTAGAATATAATTCCGCAAAGACCCGACTCTTTTCTCAAAGTGGGTCCCACTTAAAATACGTCCAAAATAGTCCATTAACTTACTTTTTCCAACAATACATATAGCAACAAGCTTAATATGTCGCTAAAAACTACTTTAGCCACGATTTTTGGATGGTCGTTGAGATTGAGTCATGGCAAAATATTTTAGATAGTCGCTAACCATAGCAACCTGTTTAAGATGGCTGCTAAACATATATACTAGTAGGAACAATTTTAAGATGGTCACTGACCTGTTCTCAACAAGTTTGAGATGGTCTATAGAATACTCGATAGAATTATTTTCTTAGCTATAAGTTTAAGAAGATCATTAACAAATTAATATGCATGGCAACACATTCAAGATGATGTTTAAGAATATACATATAACAACACTTAAAAACTTAATTTTCTACAACAACCTCATATTGAAAACTAAATCTAAAAGTTTTAAAAGAACAAATTCAAATATGAAAAGTAATATAATTTAATATATAATTCATTATAATGTAGTTCATGTATAAATACAATAATAAGAATTTCATATTATTTTTTTAAAATGATACAACTTGAAGATTCATTTGTGCAATTTAATTATTAGTAGTAGTTGTCAATTATATCAATATTTTTTTGAATTTAAAAAAAAAGTTATATAAATTAAAAGCATGAATGAATTGGACTAAGTGCATAACTTAAACATAATAATAAAATATCATACATCCCCAAGTAAATTCAAATACAAAACGCAACCGAATCCATCACATCAACATGAATCCAATTGTAACCTGTTAAAATTTCTTATCCACACCAAACACATTCAATAAATTTTTTGTAGATGACTTCATTAATACCAAGTGATCAAATATTATTAACATTTGCAAAATAAATCGAAGTGATCAAATGTCATTAACATTCGCAAAATTAATTGAAATTAAAAATTCTGGTTCATTTGGAGTAACTAGAGAAATCATAAAATAAATATTGATGATCATAAAATAGAAATCATGGTCTTAGATATTGTGCAGTTCATTAAAAATTATCAAATCACGCTCCACTTCAAGATGGTATATCTGCATGGAAGAATAAAATGAAAACACGAAATTAATAATGATTATATGAGTGCAATAGTTTAGTTAAAACTTATAGTAATAACCTGAAGCAAAAACACATATGATTATCAGATATGCTTTCTCCGGTCATCTTCTCTAAGAATTTGAAAAGAGTGGTCATTGTATTCTTTTGAGCTTCTATCTCTGCTTTTGCATTTGACAGTTCTTCTTCCAATCTTGCTTGATGTAGATGATTCAAAAAGTGAAGTATTCTCGTCAAGTGATTTTTTTTCTTTAATCCTTTTGACTTGATATACGATGAGTTCTCCCCAAGGACAGCAACACAAATTTGCTCTTCATTCATGTGAGTAGCGTCTTCAGGTAGAGTGTTTTGTTGTTCACACAACTCTTTCATTTTAACCTAGCATCAAAATCAAAACAAACAACTATGTTCGTAGAGTGTTTTGTTGTTCACACAACTCTTTCATTTTAACCTAGCATCAAAATCAAAACAAACAACTATGTTCATATATATGACATAAATTACTCCAAGCAATATGAAAAATCTAATAAATAACCTCCAAAAATAAAGTAAAATAATATTTGCACGTGCATTATTACGCTCGGCCTCCTCATTAACCCATTCATTCTTCTCATTATGATATACAATTTCATACATGTCTATGTCATCAAGATTTGTTTTATAGAAGCAAATATTCTTAGTTTAAAATTTGGTTTTTTATTCATAAAAAATGTAAAAATACTAAAACCAACCTTCTCATACTGATGAGCCGCACGGGATTTAGTCCCTAGTTTATGTTGGGTTTTCAACTTTGCTATATTCTTGGATTGGGTCTCTGAAATTTTCTGCATATATTAAATAATACATACTTTCGTCAGCAAATAGACATTCATATTTTTCTAAATATTGAATTGAATAAATAATAATCTAATTTAGATTTACTAAGATTGCTAAATCATGTCAAGTGATAGCATGCATATACCTGAAACTTTTCAGTCTCCCAAGAAACACATAGCCAAAGCCAATCTTCCTTATGCTCGATAAGTTTGTCATAAATGACCTCCTTTGCTAGTGCTACACCACATTCAGCTTTCATTGCCTTGTACTGTTTATAAGCATCCGAACGAAAATTGGAGAATGATTTCGCAAAGGATATATAAATGCATTTCATTACATGTGGCTTCTCCACCTCGTAATTGAGCTTGTTCTAGCACGAGTAGAAGATGTAATGATTCTCATAAGAAATCGTGTATATTATTTATTTATATAAAAATAACAATAATGAAAAATAATATAAGCACAACACTTACAACAAGGTCTTTAAAAAGCTCTTTCTTCTTCTCATCTGGAATCTTTGACCAGTCATCCACTTGCATTGGGGCCTCAAGCTTAATGAGAACCCCAATAAGTGAAGCGTGTTTCAAAGCATGTAATCCAACTGGCTTATTGAGTCCCTTTGGAATTATGATAGTGGGCTTCTCTCCATTCTTTCGGGTATATTTTTCGATATTTAATCCTATAGTAGGCCCACGCTTTCCTTTCACATTCAATTGATCTTTCATAACAAATTACATGAAATTAAATCATTAAACATCATAAAAAACATAAAATTCCAAAATTACCATCAGGTGCAACGGAGTTATTAGTCGTTAGATCTTCATATTTGTAAAGATAATTCATTATTGACTATATAACAATGACTTATTTGTTTAGAAAACCATCATGTTTATTAAAGGTAACTCTAGCGTGAGAACTAATGTGCTCGTCTGAATTACTCGATACATTCTGAATATGAGACTCGTTCGTAGGAACTAAAGTTACAAAAACTAGTTTTAAATATAGTTGAGAGAATATATGAAATAATAATTCACGACAACTGAGATAAATTACCTTGATCTCTAATGTTATCATGTATTACACTCTGTCTGAATGATAAACTTGAAATATTTGAGTTGGTAAAAGATTTGCTTGAAGGAAACACCACCCTTTTCTTTCTACTTGTACCTGTAAAACATAAAATTCATCAATATGCTATAAATGTGGCATACAATTACTGCTTATCTAAATTTTAAAATATTACTACCGGAGCTTTGTGGCAAATTAGGCTCAGTAGTGTCATCAACCATGCTATTGGCTTCAGCTAAAGCACTTGACAATGTCATCTTGCGCTTCAAATCAGCAGTCCTATTTGCTGCCGTTAATGCACTTGAAATCTCCTTTTGACGATTTAAAAATTTATTCATGGTGGAACCTTATAAAATAAGAATAAAATATCAATTATAAAACCGTCAAACTTAAAATGAAATTTAATTATGTAGAATTAAAAAGGATAGATACCAAACTTGACTCAAATAACTCTCATATAATATGATTATTCACCCAAAAGGGACAATTAAATTTTGACGGAATGAGTTGTCATAACAACCAAACGTATCTTATACTATCGTCATGGAAAATATCAAATTATATCCACAATCTACAATATATACTTTGACTTATCCCACAATATATATTAACATGTTAAACCAGTAGATCAACTAATACAACTCGTGAAGATTTATTTTCTTTAAAAACAAATTTTGTCACGATAGTTAAGAAAAACCATGTATTTTGAGAAACTATACAATAATATCTCGTTTCGTGGAGGTTTTATCAATATAGATTGCTAAGATTATATAAAACCATGTTTTAAAACTCAAAATTTAATGGTTCAAATTTGGATGGATTTACATATACTGACTCAAACTACCTGAAGAATAAACAATTCCAGCAAATTTCTATGAACTATAGTTAAACTTGTATAGAGGAAGTAGCTACTTAGGATTATCATCACACCAATTGCCAAGCAAAGTTAATTATACAAGCCAATCCAATACTAGCAAATTACCTTATCGTATAATAACAACAATAAAGGACAAGTACCAATCAAAATTCAAAATTCTGATCCATCACACTGAGCACGCACGCATACACTGAAATTAATGATTCATATGTAGATAATCACAAAATAAAGTGGATTGGATATTAACAATGATAATCACAAACCATTAAGAAACTTAACTGAGTGGGAGTGAGTTCTTCGTTTCTTTTATCACTTAGGAGCAGTGCAAGATTGAGTGGAGGAAAAGAGAAAAAAAAAATTGTGAGAGCAATATGATGTACAAAGATCGTGCAAAGGAAGAGAGAGATGGGGATATGTTTTTATTATGCAAATTGGATGAGGGAATTAAATAGGATATTTGTTATATTAGATATACATGTTAAATGGAATGATAATCTTTTGAGGGAGGAAATTCGTCACCCAAAATTTGGCAACTAATTCTTCTTTCCCTTTGTGATAATATTTTGGCAGAAAAAGGAGGGAAAAACAAGCGCCAAATTTTTCAATGGAAAACAAGGATGAAGATGGTGTGAATTTTCTACAGTATGTGAGATTAGTAGATGGCTCTGATAACATAAAAGGGATTTAGTCAAACGAATTGAATTTATGTCACTTAACATTATATAGTTGCAATTTTGTTTAGGATATTAATTGGTTAATGGCAATTCTGTAATATTCATAATGTTTAATTTACCCCTTGTGATTTGAAAAAGAGCGATTTATCCTCCTGTAAAAAATTTAAAGAAACAGTACCCCCCTGTACAAATTTAAAGAAGCAATTTACCCCCTTTAGTCGGAGAGTGTAACTCACTTGCCGAAATTGAGAGTGTGGATGTAAATTGCCACATTATCATAACACAGGGGATAAACTGTAATATTATCATAACACAAGGGTAAAATGGCATGTATAAAATTGTCAGGGATGCGGTGTGAAACCTTTATAAAATTATAGGGGGTAAAATGCTCTTTTTCAAATCATAGAAAGGTAAATTACATATTATGAATACTATAGGGTAAGTTGCCATTAACTCGGATATTAACTAAAAAATATTGTCGAAATTTTGAATCAATGGGTGTCAAAGTAAACAGAGAGGGTAAAGTAAAACTTTTGAAACCTTGTGCGATCTATACTCTATCCCAAAAGGAGAGGCAAGGTTTTTGTGAATTCTTGAAAGGTGTGAAACTTCCCGATGGGTATGCTGCAAATATCTCTAGACGTGTGAACATTAAAGATGGTAAAATAACAGGTTTGAAAAGTCAATATTGCCATGTTTTACTTCAGCGATTGCTTCCTATAGGGATGCGTGGTTACCTACATAAAGATGTTCTTACTGCCACAAGTGAGTTGTCAAGTTTCTTTCGACAACTCTGCTCTAGGACACTTAAATTGAGTGTCCTTGACGATTTGGAGAAAAAGATACCCGTGATACTATGTAAGTTGGAAATGATATTTCCACCCGGTTTCTTTGATGTAATGGTCCATATATCAGTTCATTTGGAGCAAGAAGCTAAACTTGGTGGACCTGTTCATTATAGATGGATGTATCCTTTTGAAATGTAAAAGTTTATTCATTTTTTCTTTCATTTCTATTTATGATAAAGTTGAATTGCTCACTTTAGACCCGTGTTTACTTGTTTTTTTATTTAATCCAAGTATAGGTGTCTCGGTGGTCTAAAAGGGATGGTTCGAAACAGAGCTCGTCCAGAAGGTTCAATTGCAGAGGCCTATATTGTGAAAGAGTGTTTGAGTTTTTGTTCGATGTATCTTCATGGAATTGAGACAAAGTACAATAGAGTTGAGCGTAATCACGATGGTGATGAGCATCCAAATGCAACCATTTTTGTATTTAAAACTAAAGTTCGTATCATTGGAGAAACACGTTATACCCCCATGATGCGTGAAAAACACAGTACAATGCATTGGTTTGTCTTGAATAATTTTCCAGAGATAAAACCATATTTGAAGTAATAAGTTTTTTGTTTGCAATATCTAGCTTCCGTTTACATATCTAACATCAGTTGTGATCATTATAATTTTATTCTTGTTTAGGGAGCACGAAGATGAACTGAAACAAGAAAATTTTATTGGTTGGGAGACAAGACAAAAGAAAGAGTTTGCTTCATGGTTCCGGAATCGAGTAAGAACCTAAATTAAAAATGTTCAATTTTATTAATTGGGAAGGAATGACTTCTTTTATCTATGTTCTTAACTCAAATAAATATTTCATAATAGATTCAGGGATTGCGACAAATCTGATCATCAGAAGCTAGTGATGAGCTTTTTGCACTTGCATCAGGTCCCGATTTTCATTCGACTAGTTGTAGTGGGTGCATAGTAGAAGGAGTCAAGTATCTAATTAGTGAAAGAGACAATCGACACTTGACACAATATAGTGGAGTGTGCACGGAATCTACACATAAGGGTAAAAGGATGAAACTTTATGGAGTATTAGAAGATGTTATTGAGTTGAGCTATGTGGATAAATATCGGTGTGTGTTATTCTGCTGCAAATGATTTGATCTAGATTGACATAAACAAGTGAAGATAGATGGCGACTTCACAACTATAAATGTAAGCAAACTATGGTATCAAAGTGAACCATATGTATTAGCAAATCAAGTAAATCTGGTCTTCTATGTCAACGACACAAAACTAGGTAGAAACTGGAAAGTGGTTCAAAGTTCACAACATCGATATTTGTTTGATCCGTCTCTTCTTCAATCTAATGTTGGAGAAGAACGTGATGAGAATTATGCATACCAACAAGATAATTGTGCATATATTCAAGTTAAAGACAATAATCGTGAGATAGGACCAATAATTCGCAATGATGAAGCTCCTTTAGAGGTTGAAATTGCTGAAAATATAATTTCCCCAAGCACAAATAATTATAATGAAGGTGAAGATGAAGAATTTGATGAAGGAGACGATACATGTGTTGAATATTTTAGCAGTGACGATGAAGAGCCATCTCAAGCTTACGTGGATAGTGATTTGGAGTATTAAAGATGCATGTTGCCGCTGATGATGTACAACATTGCCAAGATTGTTCATCAGCCGAACTTCATAAACTGCTCCATATATCCTCTAGGTAATCTGTTTTGTATTAATCTTAATATTAGTTAGATTTATTTTATATATCTTTGAATTAAATTGCTGATCTTGATTTGAATGAATTGGTGGGACTTATTAAGCGTTTTACAGTATTTTAGAAATTTTTTGTGCGCAATTCAATGGCGAATGCACATGCTGCAAATGACAAAGTTAGCGTATATTTCATCTTCTATCTACTGTTATATTAATTTATACATGCACAAGTGTGTTAATACTATAAATGGTGATTAAAAGGTTTGTTCTTTGTAGGTGAGTAGATGAATGAAGTGCTTGTATTTAAAACATGTTGATGACATGGAATATGTGGAAAATTGATGTTTGCAGCTTGATTCATTTAAAGGGACGTGAATGGATTGTCAATGGAACATGATGCATAAACATTGGATGAAAATTAATAAATGAAAGTTAAATATAGAAGTCAACTACTTTATGTGAGGATTGGGAAATTGAGGTTTTTTTTTTTTTTTTGCTTTTCCGTAGTTTTTTTTAATCTCTGTACTGTAACAAAGTAATCGCTCCGTGTAACTTTTTATGGTTTTTCTTGATTAATATTAATAGCTAGTTATAAAACTTTAGCGACAACAATTGTATTATGATTTGATAAAGTCTCTTTTATATAGTTATAATTGGTGTATCTTTTTATTTTTTTTATTTTTTCATGATTAAATTATAAAAGTTAATTATAGTTAGTTTCCTTGATAGCAACAAATAACTATTCTTTTCTTGTCACTAAATCATATTAGACTGAATTACAAATTTTGCAACTTTATCGAAACTTAGTTCAATCAAATTATGTTGTAACTGAACATAACATTTTAACAACAATGAATGATGACTTTAGCGTGTGAAATTTTTTGTTGCTAATACATGTATCTTTATAGACCATTAATTCCTTGGTCACTACACATAACATTTTAACAACAATGAATGATCACTTTAGCGAGTGATAAAAATTGTTGATAATACATGTATCTATAGAGACCGTTAATTCCTTGGTCACCAAACATAAATTGTGGTTGCTATTTTTATAGATATAGCAACCAAGACAATGTTATAGTGTCAACGAAAACTCAGATTAGCGAGTTCAAAATTGTTGCTAATATTGACATCTTTAGAGACTATTACTACGCATGTCACTAAACATAAAATTTTGGTTGCTATTTGTATAGGTACAGACAGGCACCAAGAGAATGTTACAGTAACCATAAAAATTTCATTAGCGAGTAAAAAAATTGTTGCTAATGCTTGTATCTTTTGAGACCATTAATTCCTTGGTCACTAACCATAAATTGTGGTTGCTATCTTCATTGATATAGCAACCAAAACAATGATATAGTGACTATGAAAACTAACATTAGCGAGTATAAAATCGTTGCTAATATCGACATCTTTAGAGACCATTACTAGGCTTGTCACTAAATATAAAATTATGGTTGCTATTTGTATAGTTACAACCACTAAGAGGATGTTATAGTGACCATGAATATTTCATTAGCGAGTAAAAAAATTGTTGCTAATGTTATTATCAATAGAGACTGATAATATTTGGTCGCTAAAACTAACACTTTTAACATCTAATTTAATGATTGGTCGCTGCGGACTTTTAGTCGCTACTATGAGTGACTGGTCAAGTCTTAGTCGCTATAACTTTTAGAGACCATTTTCTTTCTTTTAACGACCAATAACTACAGTCACTGAAACCGATTTTTCTTGTAGTGGTAATTTAGTTATGACATGTTTAGGTAATTTAGTTATGACATGTTAAAATTTTGGTCGAATAACTAATTATTGTTACATTTTATCCTTCCTTTATTAGGAAGGGTGTTTAGGTAATTTAGGTTTGAAAAAAAAAAATGTCATGCATGTTGACAAAAAAAATTGTGTCAAAAATTGAACGGATGAGATCATTTTTTTTTAATTCAACGCCTATTATAAAAATGCCTCAAATGATATCTCACCATAGAGCTGTCACCGGAAAAAAATCCAGGTAAATTTCATCGATTAAGTAACTGCTGAACTTTGATAAAACGATAAATGCTGTATTTTGATTAAGTAATTGCTGGATTTTGATAAAATGATGAAATGTCAATTACTATGTATTTGCACTGGCGTTAAGGATATTGCCCTAGCACTATCGACAACTTTTCAAAGCCTAATTTAATTTATTATTCTTTAGCCTTCGTGGACTACAAGTCATACAAAAACCAAATTACTAAATTAAACATATGGTGCACCATGATGAAAGTCAAACACATAATCTAGGTGACAATAAACATGTCTAAGAACTTGTTTAGTAGTGGCAAATTCAAGAAATGAGAAGCAAACATAACAAATTAAATTCGCCCGTTGGCCATATGGAGATCATATCATCATAAATTTCAATATGCTATAATAATATTTATTAGTACATAAGCTCGATTGAAATGAAATTTCGACCAAAACTTTGAAATTCAAAATCCATTCATATAACGAATTCATTTACATGTATTTTTTTTTAATTTGGTACAAGATATCAATAACGTCAAGACTTGTAAATTCAAACCCACTAATAATAAATAAAAATCATTTCAAAAACCCACAATAATCAAGGCGCCTTAACATTAATTCATGTTAGGCTACTACAAAATTCCATTAAAAAAAAAAAAAAAAACTTCAATCATGTAATAGTATATATATACCAAAAAATAAAAAAGAATATTCAAACTCCGTCATCAAATAAATCAATTTGGGTAAATACGTAATCGATGAAAAAATGTGCACATTTTAATTTCAATTTAGGGGTGAAGAATTGTGCCTTTGCGATGGACCAGATGGAGGAATAGGGTCTCCTTTCGGTAACTTCGTGAAGAAGAAGCCATGATCGGTTAACTTATTCTTCTCTATAAAAGTCTTCAAATCTTTTGTAGAGACACCATTTTCCTCTTCCATCATTCTCCCTGGCCTCATACCGCAACAACAATTGATCACAAGAATAATAACAATGAAACGTATTGAAATACTCATTATTCGCCAAGAAGAAGAATAAGCCATGAGAATATGAGATATTTTTTCCTTCTTCTTCTTTTAAATATTTCTTTCTTTTTCGTGTAATTTCTTTCTCGCCTTTCTTTTGAAGAAAAACGTGTACAACTTTACTTGAATAGGAAGAAGTGGTTATATATATATCAATAAAGTGTGTATGTATAAATGGGATATTGTCAAGAGTTGAAAAATTAAGATGAAACTTAGTATTTTCTTTGGGGGCATTTTACACGCTATTGAATTTTTAGTGTCAACGGTTCATCAAAATATAGGGGAGTTCTATTGGATGCGGGGAAATTGCAAGATACTCCCCTGTGTTATGTTAAACATGCAAGGAATTATCCTGTGAAATTTTATTGGGCCAAACTTCCTTGTGTTTTCAATAACCCAGCAAAAAACATTCAATTTATAAAAAAATAGGTCATTTTGGATCGATATATTTCAAGAAATCGTTTTTAAAATAATTCAAGTTGGTCCTTACAACTTCACGTAAAATATTATTAAAATTATTTCTTGAAATACGTTGATCCAAAATGACCTATTTTTTTTTATAAATTGGATGTTTTTTTGTAGGATTTTTTAAATCACAAGAAATTTACGCAATAAAAATTTCACAGGGTAGTTTTTTGCAGGTTTAGCATAACATAGGAGAGTATTTTGCATTTACCCCATTGGATGCCGGCTAGCTCGTTTGTTCTATTTTCAGTTTCATATTAAGGGTTTAGAGGGATTCTTTGAGCTAAATGCAAAACTAACCCTTGTGCTTTGTCTAATTGAAAAAGAAAATCCTTATGTTATTTTTATGAACAAAAATTCCCGTATGTTCTTTTTTTATTAGAAAAAACCCTATTTGAAATTTTTTCATTAACCAATAAGGAGGTTATTGCTAACTTTTTTAAATAAATAGGGGGTTATTGACAATTTTCAAAGTTAACAGGAGGATTATTGTCAATTTTTAGGTGCATAAAAATGTTTTGCATATTTAGGTTGGGTAATTATCATTTTTCTGTAAAATATGTTCTCCAGCTTGGGACAATTTTTTCGCTAGTAAAAAATAGCACAAAGGGGCTTTTGAGAATAAAAATAACATAAGAAAGTTTTTGCTAATTAGACCAAATATAGGGGATATTTTTGCATTTTGCTCGATTTTCTTTAATTGAAATTTTATGTCCTTACGGCTAATCTGTCATAAACTAGGTTGAAAATCTAGAAATATTGGTAAGATTGCGTTCACGTTTGGCATATGAAGTGTGCCAAGTTGAGAGCTTGAACGCCCCTATATGATTTAAAATTTTCACGAAATTAACTTGAGAAATATTTATTGCACTAAGTGTCATTGTACTATTAAATAATCAACATAAAATCTCCTCAACTTACTGGATACGGAATTAATCTGTTGGGTAAATTGAATACCAAAAAAAAAAAAAAAAAAAATGAAGCATGAACATGAATATGAGAAGATAAACTCTCAAATTTTTTCATTATCAATAATCAACTTATAAGATAAATCCACAAGCCGGACTTTTTTTATAGCCAAATTAAAATAACTAAGTAAAAATATATTGACTCATAAAGAAAACGAAATAAACAAAAGATAACAACTTAACTCCTAAGTAAAAAAAATATAAAGATTATTGTTTGCATAATAATCGTTTGGCTAGCTCCGATGTGAAAAGACTAGATTTAAATGAGTAAAATGAGAGCAATGCGTGTCAATATCTCTGCTTCCAGATATAACGGAAAATAAATAAGGCAAAATCGATGGATTGATTATAATGTCTCGATAGGACTCTAACTTCTAATCAACCGATTGTGCGGAGTAGGCAATCACTATCCCTAGTTCCTTCCAATGCCTATTTGGCCGTATGACTTAACATTTTATTATATCATTTAAGTAAATGCCAAAACTTTTCTAATTTGAGCTAGTTAGTGGTCTCTCATCATATCGGGTTAAGTATTAAAGTAAAATGTTATCGAGTAGACTTTAGCAAGAAATATCGGACAGTCAAATTATATCAGGACACTTCAAAAAATGTATATTCATAAATGTCAAATGACCTAAAAATAAATCAAAACCATTCAATAAAGCGTGCAATAAAAAAAAAGACCAATTCTGTAACATAGTATCAAGGGTCGATTTCCCAGCCAATTTCGGACATTTAGAATAGCATATCAGAGCATTTTACAAGAAATATATTTGCATTTATAAAACAACTAGAAATCAATTTAAAACCATTCAATAAATACATAAACAGTCAAATCCAAAGGAACATACATATTTTCGGGAAATTCTCCGAAGTTTGTATTAGAACATCGTGCTGTAAGATTATACAAAGAAATTCATGAAATCTAGCATATTCTTTTTTTTTTATTACAAAACTGAAGGATAGATACATGTTCCTAATTTTGCAACAAATTTGAATAATTGATGATATTTAAGAAGCTTTTGATTGTTGTCAAGACTATAGAACACATGACAACAATGCGAATGTTATGTACAAGCAAAAAACGTAAATTTGGTGGAAGAAAACTACCAACCAAAGGATCACCCCACTCAACAAATAATCATCGAAAGGGTTCCATATCATGAGGTGATTTCATGTAAATACGTGGGCACTTACATGAAGGAGAACTATGTGCAGAATGTACAGATTAGCAGCTTACAATTAGCTTTTACGATCTACTATTTTTCCATCACAAAGTAAAAATGACTGAGTTGTTGTTGATTGATTTGAGTTGTGTTTTTTTTGGTTCGCATATGTCCTCTTTAGATAGATTTTAGAGTCCTGATGTGAGGGTGCTTCTTTTCACGCGAGCTAAAACAGTCCATCTTCAAGTAAGATTCTTCAACTGTTGAGTTGCACTTGATTCTTAGAGTCTTGATCAGTTGGAACTCTATTGCCAGCATTCATCTTGTGTTCACATTATGATGGTTATCAAGTCCATCCAATCAAATGAATTTAACTTAATGAGATATGTTTGCTTTTATCTAAATTATAAGTTTTGATTAGTTATGGCTCTAAATAACTGCAAATGTAACCACACAATTTAATTTAATTAAATTCACATGGACTTATCGACCATGTGTTCGCCACCAGGCCCTAGACCGTTCGAAATAGACCCATTGGGAGGATACCCGGCTGCCCTCGAACCTTTTAGATGGTCGTCCAAGAAGTCCACCATATCTGGCACCGTTCTTTCTGTTCGGCAAGGAGCATTTTATGAGTTCCGACCAAAAGGCATTTTCCTCCTCTTCGCCTCGGGGAAGTCACTATTTCGTTTTCGAGACATCCTTTCTCTAAGCCCCTGTTTTCCTTGTATCTTCTTGAGGGAATACAGACTATATTCTACATTCGACGAAGATGATGGATCGAAAGTGCCTCCCGGAAATACCAATATTCTCAAGAGGTGAATTTCCACTGATCGGATTAACAGGTTCCTCCTCGGTCGAATTGGCAGCTTGAGTAGCACGGTTTCTTCTTGCTCTCCTTTGCCTCCGAGGTTTACCGTGAGTCTTCTTGGAAGAGGAAGCAACGTTCAGCCGACCACTGAGGCACGAAATCCTTCAACTAATTCACCTAATAAAGGGAGGGCAGTTTGAGTAAAGATAATTCGAGATTATATAAAGGAAACTATTCAAGTAAGATATGCCTTACTTAGAGTGGGAGGTATCTTCGCAGCTGTGGCGTCCTCCGAAGTTCCTTCTTTCTGCCCCTTAGAGTTTTTAGGTTCCTGGCCCTTTATGATTTCTTCAGCAGAATAAACTGTGCTGCTCAAACCAGCCATCCTCAAAATTTGTTCTTGAACAAGGAGCGCCAATTGGTAGAGATCGGACCGAAGGGGCGCAAGGAATTCCTTACTGAGAGCGGGTTTGATGCATGTCTAACTTTTCGCCTACCATATACCCTGTGCCTTTGACCTTTCCAGGGGTAGGGCACTAATTCCGAGCTTCCCTCAGAGATCGGGACGTCAGGACCCTTAACGAAGAAGAACTCCTTTTTCCAGCTAGGAGTGTTGCTCATAACCATATTCGACAATATGGATTGGTTCGACCTTTGGGAAAAGTATACAAATCCCATATTGGAGGTCGGAGAGTTGATCTTGAAAATCTGCCAATTTTTTGAAAAATATCCTCTTTTCCCTTGGCCTTCATCAAGACGCTGAACGCAACGACGTATCCGATAGAGTTCAGAAGAATTTGGGCAAGAGCAATAGAGAAGACCTCCAGGACGTCTTCAAGCAAAGGGATAAAGGGAATCCCGAGCCCATATAAAAATTGTTTACTATAGAAGGCTTGACACCCAATTGGGGGATCAGTGACCCGTTGCTCAGGGGTAGGAATCACTATCGAAAAACCCTCGGGTAAATATCTTTCGAAGTCCCTATCTAGGATGGCTTGATCTTTCTTCGGGTCGTAGATGCAGACAGTCTCGTCAGCTCTATCCTCGGTTTTATGATGGCTAGCGCTAATAGAAGTTTCGTCCAGTTTGTAGATGCTCACGTAGACGCCATTGTCGATGCAGTACCTATTAGTTTCGTTTTCCGACAACAGAAATTCTTCTCCTTCTTCTCCTAATCACCCTCATCTCGGGCTTCGGTTTCATTTCCGACCTCAGTATTAATCTCTGCCTCTTCTGTTTTGGAATTGTTGGTTTCTTTTGAGTTAGCAGTGGTTTTGTCATCAGAGGCTCTATACGTTTCTATCTCCAACATGTCGGGATCAAATTCTGATCCCTCTCGTACCTTGGATTTGCCTTTGTAGTCTTTGGAACTAGACATTTTGAGTTTGTTTGCTAAGTTTGATCGGATTAAAGCGGTTTTTAATATTTTTGATCAAGGAGCTCTGATCTAGGGTTGGAAAGATTATCGTGAGCAAATCTTCAGAGGTCAACGTATATATATAAGGTTAAAAAGATAAATTGCAAATCGGACCCTGAGTAACCGTTACGGTTAAGCTTCCACACAGTAAATTCAAATTTATCTTCCCAATAATTGCATTTTCGGTCCTTACGCTCGAGAAGTGGGGGAGTACCGATGAAGGGTACTTTGGATTTTCTATTTCGGGAACCATCTTTGATCGAAGACCAGGAAATCCGACCTTGAAGAAGTAATTCCAATCTCCATATCATGATTTTCGATCAGGCCCATCCTACAGCTCGAAGACTCTTGGCAGGAGAGGGCTCATCTTCGGAATCACCGTTGGGCCAACCCCCAGCCCAGACCCTTGGGCTAGGGAATGTATCCCTGTGGAAGGTTCACCTAGCACGCCGCCATAACTATAAATACCACTCGCATTTATGACAACAGACACACATTCCCAGGTGCTCCTAGATCGGCCTAGCTGCTCGTATTTTCCTCCGAAGATGGATTAGTTCACTTATTGTACTAAATTTACACTCTTGCTTGCACGGTATTCTGTAATGTTCGAATAGGCCCATTGTAATTATTGTACCTTGATTGGAATATTTATATAACATTGATTGATCTACCCATATTACTGTGTCCTTTATTCATATTTTCCTATTTTAACCACGCTTGAAATTACTAACTACCATGGAAATGGACACATAGATCGAAAATCTCACAGATCAAAAAGCTTGATTTATCATTATAAATATTCTTTATTTACAACAATTTATCATTTTGGGGTTTCTGAGATATGCACTCTTTTTCCCTGGCTCGGTTATTATCCCACTAGTTTTTTCGAACTAGGTTTTTAATGAGGCATATCCCAAGCACAACATAATTATACCCTCTCATCTACCTTGAGGCAATGTCTACTTCTCCGAGCTTCAGCTTCACTTACGCTAGTGGGGGAGTATTGATGAGGGATGAGGGGTACTTTGGATTTTCTATTTCGGGAACCATCTCTGATCAAAGACCAGGAAATACGACCTTGAAGAAGTAATTCCGATCTCCATATCATGATCTCCGATTAGGCCCGTCCTACAGCTCGAAGACTCTTGGCAGGAGAGGGCTCATCTTCAGAATCACTGTTGGGCCGACCCCCAGCCCAGGCCCTTGGGCTAGGGAATGTATCCTTGTGGAAGATTCACCTAGCACGCCGCCATTACTATAAATACCACTCTCATTTATGACATCAGACACGCATTCCCAGGTGCTCCTAGATCGGCCTAGCTGCTTGGATTTTCCTCCGAAGAAAGATTAGTTCATTTATTACTGAATTCAGCCTCTTGCTTGTACGGCATCCTATAATGCTCGAATAGGCCCATTGTAATTATTGTACCTTGATCGGAATATTTATATAACATTGATTGATCTACCCATATTACTGTGTCCTTTATTCATACTTCCCTATTTTAACCACGCTCGAAATTAGGTAAGATCAGTTGCGCCTGCGTTCTTTAACCCGAACGACATAACTGTGAAGCAGTATATCTCCTGCTCAGTTACGAAAGTGGTTTTTTCCTGGTCCCTTTTGTTCATAAATATCTGATAGAATCCTTCAAATGTATCCATCGTACTGAATATGGTGAATCCTGCATCAGACTCGACCAATAAATCGATCCTAGGAAGCGGGTAAGGATCTCGTGGACAGAATTTATTCATGTTCGTAAAATCATTGCATATTCTCCATTTATTCTCTTTCTTACTACCCTTAGCAACTAAAATCACTTTACATAACCATTCTGTAAAATGTATTTCGCTGATCTGTTTAGACATTAAAAGTCTCTCAACCTCGGCTTTTATAATATTGCCTTTAACAGGACCGTGGTTCCGTTTATTCTGCATGATTGGTTTCGCGCTCGGGTCAATTTTCAATGAGTGGATAATTATTCTTATGTCTTCCGAACTCCAAGTGAATACATCCAAATTATTCCTTTAAAAATCAAGCAGCATGATTTCTCCTTGCAGTGTAAGTTATGTTCTGATTCTTGTTATCTTACTGGGATCACATTCGATTAGTTGGACCTTCTTTTGCTTGGGATGTTGGATAGCCAGATCAACAGGTTCCTTACCTTTCTTGTCGATCCTATCGTACTCGAAATTTTATGTTCCGTTGACCTCTCATTAGAGATTCCTATGGAGTTCCTTTTTGAAGGCGTAAGTGGCTTGATTTTTTGTTTAAGTGAAAGCGATGTGTTATAGCAATCACAGGTCATACAGTGATCGTTGATTATCTCACCAGTTTCATTCGTGGTCGAAAATTTCATCTTTTGATGGTAAGTCAAAACAACGGTTCAGATTTGATTAAGGGCCGGTCATATTTCTCGAGGTACGGTAACTCCAGGGTTAGTATTTCTCGAGATATAGTAACTCCCTTCTTTATTGATCGAGCAGTTCCATATCTGGCTTGACTATCTCCCAGCAGGTCCACCATAAATTACATGTATAGTCCCATTGACGTTATCACTATCCAAATCATTCCTATTGGGCGCAATGTCATTAGGAAAACGTCTCGAAGGACTCTAAATTTTTCCTTCCCATAGGACTACGAGATTACCGCCGATTCCAATCTGTTATATCGAAAAACTCGTTTAACCTCCCTTATTGTATTTACTTCTCAATTTCATGTTTTAGATGATAACAGTCTTCCGTTCGATGACCATGTGCCCGATGGTACATACAACATAAATTGTAGTTTTTGTCTCTTGGCCTGGCTTGTGTTATCCTCTTCGATGGGAAATCTAGTTATTCTTTTCTAGGACGGCTAATATTTCCTCCCTTGGAGCATTTAATTTGTGTAGCTCATTTAACTAATTTGTTCTCTTAAGTTATGATCCAAGGAACGAGGTCTAACATAGACATTAGGTCTTTTGTTAGAATCAGGACATGCATAGTCTAACCTTTGAAAGACGTTTCCCTTTTTAAAAGAATGATCATAGTCGAAGACCCTCAGGATCAAAGCTTTATCGTGTCTTTTCGATCCCGAAGATGATCCTTTCATCTTGTTTTGGTCCTTGAACAAATTCATCTCCTCTTGTGTCATTTACTTGGAGGCTAAAGTCATAATCTTCGTGAAATTTCGCGGCTATTTTCGACTCAAAGTATTGCCAAATTGCATGTTCTTAGCGAGGTTGAACATGATCGAAATTATATAATCGATGTTGGGTAAATTGATTTTTAGTAGTTCCACATTGAATCTACCGAGCAAGTTTCTAAAGGATTTTTCTTCATGCTGGCGGATCGTCCCCATATAGCTCATTGGGAGCATCTGTCTTTTTATACTCGCAAACTGCTCTAGTTTGTTGCAAATCTAATGCCAGACCTTCGAACCAATCTAATGCCAGACCTTCGAAAGTGGTTACTATTAATTTTGCAGTATAATCTGCTGAATGAGCATACAAGTTCATTATGTTCGTAAAGCTGAATACATAATCGCTTGGATCTCATGCATCGTCGTATCTGGGTAAGCGGCTTGGTAGAGAACCGAAAGTTTGCGTTTCTATGATTTTTATGCAGAAAGGCGAGCATGCAGCTATACTATCTTGGACTTCTCGAGATCGAGGCCAAGGTTGTCTTGCAGCCAATAAACGCTGCCCGACTCGTTCTGCCACCATTCTTTCGATATCTCTCTCGGAAAATCGTTTGGTAGATTTGTTATCATTGATCAGAGGTATGATACTATCGTCCCCAGAGGTTGTTTTTCGAACCAATCGAATGCCAGACCTTCGAAAGTGGTTACTATTAATTTTGCAGTATAATCTGCTGAATGAGCTTACAAGTTCATTATGTTCGTAAAGCTGAATACATAATCGCTTGGATCTCATGCACCGTCGTATCTGGTAAGCGGCTTGGTAGAGAACAAGAAGTTTGCGTTTCTATGATTTCTATGCAGAAAGACGAGCATGCAACTATACTATCTTGGACTTCTCGAGATCGAGGCCAAGGTTGTCTTGCAGCCAATAAATGCTGCTCGACTCGTTCTTCCACCATTCTTTCGATATCTCTCTCGGAAAATCGTCTGGTAGATTTGTTATCATTGATCGGAGGTATGATACTATCATTGATCGGAGTAATTGTACATTCATTAGCTAGTTGCTAGTTGGGTCTCAATTTGATCACAAAAGGCACTCATCAATTGAGCTAGTTGCTTCAGTTGTTCGTTATCAGTTGTCAAAACCATGCACGGAGAAGGGACATGTTGAGCAGGAGGAACCATCCACGGAGGATTCTGGGGATTACTTAGGTCGGGGAGATGTTGACTCTGGCTTTTTTATCCGTTTGCTCCGCCTCGACTGGCATTAGTCCTCATAAGATTCGATCATTGTTGTCCTTTCGTCGGTCCCTGACTGTTGTTGCTATTTTTGATCAAATTCTCGTGTAGATTATCTGCCACAGCTGGACTTTGAGAAGTTCTAGCGTGCTTTTCCTTGGATTGACCATATTTCGTTCGAGCACTTGACCTGGGCCCCATCATGGGGCGCCAACTGATTTTATCAAATTTCATCTAGATGAGTAAAATCAATAAAGTTATTAACTAATCAATGAATAAAGATAAAAGAGAGCTTTATCGTATATTATCGATCTTAATTAAGTGCTTGGTCAAAATACTCAGGATGGTGCAACTCAAGCAGTATAAAATGTCGATGATATAAAAGACTAAGTGGAAGAGTAAAACTTGCTATCTGTTGAATATTCATGATTCCTAACCCTTATTACAATAACCATTTTAGTATTTATAGTCTAACATATCTATCCCTAATAGAGTCCTAAGGCTCGTAGGAGTCTTTGCGCGGCCCATGGACTGTCAGAAGCTAGACTAGGCCTAACTAATGAAGACATTCTTATGTCGTTCTTATACTAGTCCAGGTCGATGAGTTCTTGGTTAGGTCGATAACGTCACAACTCGACCTGGATTCGATCGAGGAATCTGGCCTAGCATAGATAAAATTAACCCCCATCATAACATATATTGATCAAAACACCAAAAGTATTCGAGTTACATTGTGACGAAATATTTAAAAAAAAAAAGAAAAAAATTGCTTATAAATTTATTTTGGTGATGAAGATATTTCTTCTTGTGGAGTAAGATATGTTGCTTTTGTTTAAAAATAATGTACTTGATGAACTTTGGTGTTGCCTGCCTTAATTGTGGACAGGGAGATGTTTGAGAATTTGTAAAGCCAAAGTGTTGCATGGATGAATGATAATATTGTAGGGAATTTGGAAACCGATTGGAGTTGGGAAAGATGAATTTATAACCTATATTGGTCTAGAAAACTCAAGAAAATTGTGGATTAAAATTTCATATGTAGGACCAATCAAATCATGTTTGTGCATGTAGTAGCCATAAGTTGCAAGATTAAATCCTTAGACCAGATGTAGCTTATAATATTCAGTACTAAATTTCTCAACTAGCTGGGGCATTTATTATTAGTAGTATTTTATTAACATTATTAAACACAAAAGGTTATGCCATAATTAGCATAGTTAGCAAATGGACCTTGAGAAGTTGTATTTCTTCCTGTCATTAGAGTGCTTTTCCTTGGATTGACCATATTTCGTTCGAGCAATTGACCTGGGCCCCATGATGGGGCACCAACTGATTTTATCGAATTTCATCTACATGAGTAAAATCAATAAAATTATTAACTAATCAATGAATAAAAATAAAAAGAGAGCTTTATCGTATATTATCGATCTTAATTAAGCGCTTGGTCAAAATACTCAGGATGCTGCAACTCAAGGAGTATAAAATATCGATGATATAAAAGACTAAGTGCAAGAGTAAAGCTTGCTATCTGTTGAATATTCAGGATTCCTAACCCTTATTACAGTAACCATTTTAGTATTTATAGTCTAGCATATCTATCCCTAATAGAGTCCTAAGGCTCGTAAGAGTCTTTGCGATGCCCATGGACTGTCAGAAACTAAACCAGGCCTAACTAATGAAGACATTCTTGTGCCGTTCTTATACTCGTCTAGGTCGATGAGTTCTTGGTCAGGTCGATAGCGTCACAGCTCGACCTGGATTCGATCGAGGAATCCGGCCTAGCATAGATAAAATTAACCCCCATCATAACATATATTGATCAAAACACCAAAAGTATTCGAGTTAAATTGTGACGGAATATTTAAAAAAGAAAGAAAGAAACTGCTTATATTATAAAATACATGTACTGTTATTTTGGTGATGAAGATTTTTCTTCTTGTGGAGTAAGATATGTTGCTTTTGTTTTAAAATAATGTACTTGATGAACTATGGTGTTGCCTGACTTAATTATGGATAGGGAGATGTTTGAGAATTTGTAAAGCCAAAGTGTTGCTTGGATGAAATATAATATTGTAGGGAATTTGGAAACCGATTGGAGTTGGGAAAGAAGAATTTATAACCTATATTGGTCTAGAAAACTCAAGAAAATTGTGGATTAAAATTTCATATGTAGGACCAATCAAATTACGTTTGTGCATTTAGTAGACATAAGTTGCAAGATTAAATCCTTAGGCCAGATGTACTAAATTTCTCAACTAGCAGGGGAATTTATTATTATTAGTATTTTATTAACATTATTAAACACAAAAAATTATGCCATAATTAGCATATGGAAATAATTATGTGATGGACATAGCTGGATTCAATTTTCTTTGTTAATATTTAAACATAAAAAATAAACCTACTCTAAAAAACAAATCTTAAAAATTTTATGTTGTTACTAATTTGATACCATGACTGGTGAAATTCTTAAAAGATATGGCATGATTTGAATTGGCAACTCTCTAACTTGGAGGAAAAAGGATTCTAAATAAGCACAAACAGATAATTATCTAAAATTGTTATACAATTCGATGAAAGCATAAACTTTAAGTAATCTTTTATTATTTGCCCAATTCACATTTGTCTTGCTATACGGTAATTTACAATTCCACTAATTTCGCCCCATAACAACTAATTGATTCATAAAATAAATTATAAAATTAGCGATAATTATGAATTGGCAATATACCATAAATGCCCATATATTCTCTTACATACTCATGCAACTCTGATCCTTCTCAAATTTAATCCGCATATTAAATAAAAAAAAACTAATTGTAAGCAATTTGTTCCCCTCGAGAGGCAGAGCAGAAAAACAATTCCTTAAACTCAATTGGAAAAAAGGCACTTTTTTATACTTGAATTTAATTTTTAATTTTCTTCAGTTCTAAATATTGTGATACAATGTTTTAAATTGGAGCTTTTCTATGGTTTGATTTCATTTTTTCAGTGCTCTTTCAAAGTCAATTGTTATGTGATTGTTTATTTGTACATGATTATTAATTTTTATGGAACTTTTCCCCTTAAGTTAATTTAAAAGTTCCAAATTATTTGGTGATTTCTTTTTTTATGAATAGGAGTTGATAAAGGCAATTGTGGAATTCGCACTTGATTTCGAAGCTAGGACATTTAAACCTAATGTCAATTTACAATTCACTATTGTTTTCATGTTTTGTACGTAGGATCATGCATGGAGAATTTTTTGTTCAAGCTGACCTAGAACAATTTTGGGGGATGTTGATTGATGCTGGCAACATCGATTATGTTTGGGATAACACCATTGTTATTAAACAAATTGCTACTTGGCTAGAATAAAAGACCGCCAAGAATTACACCCTCGAGATAGTTGAAGGAGAATATAATAGGTCATATGATCGCTATAGGGCGTGGCAGTCAGCACTGCATTGCCATTACATTAGGTAGCACCCAGTAGATAATAAATTGTTAGCCAGCAACGAAGACTAGGAGATGGTTCTTAAGTTAAGAAATATACCGTATTAACCATTCCCTTGGGTATTAAGTTTTTTTTTTTTTGTATTAATAAATTACAAGAACGTGCTTATTCTCGTGCTACATGTTATGCAATATTGTTTGGGGAGGGGGGAGGGGGTAAATGTACCGTCACAGCGATGAAAAGTACTGGCAGGAGCTAGACATAATTTATTCAGGGTTCTACCCACTATATCAAAGAAAAACTATCGTGGAGCCATCTCCAGCAGAAAAAGTTGTAAATGACAAGGGACCAGATGAAGACCCAGTAAATGTAGTACTTTAAAAGTTGATTTTATTTTTTAAATCGTGTTCAAACTGTTTTATTTTGGTTTGGGAAATATTATAATAGTACTAAAATATTTAAACTAATTTCATTTCTTTTTGTTAAAGTTATTACACTCTTCACATTATTCCATTATTTTTCAGTAAAATGTTGATTAAATGACAAAATATGAAGTTGATGATTTTGTCTTTCATCCACTAAAAATAAAATAAAAATAATAAGAAATTGACGAGGTAATGTTCATGACATATTATGCCATAATTAACATATCGACATAATTAGCATATGGACATAATTACATGACGGCCACACATGGATGATTGCGTACACTTTTAATATTGTTTGAGTGTGACCGTGTACACTTCTACAAAGTGTCGGGGTCAAAAAGTGTAAATTTCAAAAATTGTGTGACCTTATTTATAAAAGCAAAAATGTTAATCCAAAGAAGGCATTTGTGATGGAGTACAATTTGAGAGAAGGTGATGTATGTTTGTTCAACATGAATTACGTTGAACAACCATGCATCACCGTCTTCCACAAGTCGTACTTGATAGCAACTCTTCCCTTTTTTTTTTTCCTTAAATACAAATGGTATGTTATGTAGCTTGTGAAAATCGAATGAACATAGCACCACTATTTATAATTGAATTTCTCATGTTGTTTGTAGAAATATGTTCGATATTAAAATGGCCAAATACATAAATTTTGTTAAATTTACAATGGCACTAACTACTACCACTATTTATAATTGAATTTTTCATGTTGTTTATAGAAATATGTTCGATATTAAAATGGTCAAATATATAAATTTTGTTAAATTTACAATGGCACTAACTACTATAGTAAAAAAAAAAGATATTTTGCTAATTTTTATTGTCACTAATATATAGTCAAAAGTAACTAATTTGCTATTTTAAAGCTGAAATGTAACTTGATATTAACAATTTTTTTAAAACATTATTGTAATTACCTCTATAGAAATATAAAATTAGTCTGAAATAGGCAAGTTAATAGGGAACTAATTCCTTGAATTACAGGATTTGAAAATCTTATCGTGTCAAATTTGTATCGGTTTTTCTCTATATTATGTAATAGTTTTGGTTTTTCAAAAGAGTAACTTTATTGGCTCAATGGATGGGATTGTCTAAGTTTTCTTAAAGGACTCGAGTTCGAAATCCGGCTACATCATGCATTTTATTATTTATTTACCCTATACTGTTTTAATTTTTTCCTATATAATTGTTCTTTTAATATTCTTTTTATAAATTGTACTTTTAATATTTTTCAAGTAATTACTCCTTGACATTTGTTATTAATAATATTTTTCTAATTTCATATCGTAACAAATTTTAATAGAAATTTTTGTTTTTATAATATGATTTCTCGTTCTCATAATTATTTTTAATTTAATATTTTATTTTAGGACACTTACTCCCAACGGAGAACTTAGACTTGTAGTATCAATAATTGCTAATAACAGAGACACGAGACCTATAGTATTATAACGGAGACACAATACCTATAGTATCATTAACCCCCCCCCCCTCTCTCTCCCGAATTTGAATTGTTAATTAGAAAAATTTGTTGACTTTGGTCTAAAATTACTCCAAATAGAAAACCGAGATTATAGTATCATTAACCCCTCTGTGAATCGTTAATTTCACTATTTAATATTTTTCAAGTAATTATTCATTGATATTTGTTATTAATAATATTTTTCTAATTTTATATCGTAATAAATTTTAATAGAAATTTATGTTTTTATAATACAATTTCTAGTTCACATAACTATTTTTAATTTAATATTTTATTTTAGGACACTTACTTCCAACGGAGAACTGAGACTTGTAGTATCATTAACCAGTTCGTGAATTGTCAATTAGTAAAATTTGTTGGTTTTGGTAAAAAATTGTCATAACGGAGACATGAGACTTATAGTATCATTAACCCCCCTCCCCCATTGGAATTGTTAATTAGTAAAATTTGTTGACTTTGGTCTAAAATTGCTCCAAATAGAAAACCGAGACTTATAGTATCATTAACCCCTCCGTGAATTGTTAATTTCACTAATTTATTGTTTTGGTCTAAAATTGCTCCAAACGGACAACCGAGACTTATAGTATCATTAACCCCTATCGAATCGTTAATTAGTGAAATTTGTTGATTTGTTGATTAGTGAAATTTTACAGATCGTTAATTAGTAAAATGGCATCCGTGAATCGTTAATTAGTGAAATTTGTTGATTTTGGTCTAAAGTTGAGTCAAATGGAGAACCGAGATTTATAGTATCATTAACCCCCTCCGTGAATCGTTAATTAGCGAAATTTGTTGATTTTGATCTAAAATTGCTGCAAACGGAGAACCGAGACTTAGAGTAGCATTGACCCCTCCGTGAATCGTTAATTAGTTAAATTTATTGATTTTGGTTTAAAATTGATTCAAACATAGAACCGAGACTTATAGTATCATTAACCTCTCCGTGAATCGTTAATTATTGAAATTTATTGATTTTTGTCTAAAATTGATTCAAATGGAGAATCGAGACCTATAATATCATTAACCTCTTCGTGAATCATTAAATAAGGAAAATTTATTGGTTTTAGTCTAAAATTATTCCAAACGGAACCGAGACTTATAATATCATTAACCCCTACGTGAATCATTAATTAGGACGATTTGTTAATTTTTGTCTAAAATTGCGCCAAATGGAGAACCGAGACTTATAGTAGCATTAATCCCTCTGTGAATCGTTAATTAGTGGAATTTACTGATTTTGGTCTACAGTTGATTCAAACGGAAAATCGAGACTTTTAGTATCATTAACCCCTCCGTGAATCGATAATTCACTAATTTGTTTATTTTGGTCTAACCTTTATTCAACGGAGAACTGAGACTTATAGTATTCTATAAGAAATAATTTTTGAAATTGAACTTTTGATTGGACTGAATGTAAACTTATAAAACGTCTTGCGGTCAAAAATAAAAATTCCTTAAATCGAGGGAGCTTTTTGAAAAATACAAAAATGTTAATCTCAATTAGGTTTTTATGAAAATGAACCAATGTTATATGAAAATATTACAAAGTGAATCAATAAAGTTTGTATTTTCTATCTGGGGTGATATAAAATTTGTCAAATTATTTATTGTAAAAGATATAACTTCTTACATATATTGTATTTAGCCTGATATTATTTATGACATAAGTGTTTATGTTATATTGGGGACTTGAATAAATCCAATCTTGCCATATTATCGAAATTTGGGAAATAACGAAAATAAATTAATTAATGTAGTTGGTGGATTGGCGATTGAGTCTGGTGTGAATACAAATTGAACACATAGGTTTTTGCATAAAAAACTTAAAAGAGGTGGTTAAAATTTGTTCGGTCTCTTATGGGAAGCCATGGAAGAGTGATGTAAAATCAATATTATCATAGCCTAATTAAAATTCTCCCAATTATGTACAAAAAATTAAGTCAAATCAAAAGTTAATATAAAAAACTTACCATATTCATCACGGCTTGCATCTGTTGGTGTCTAACAATCTGTGTACTTATATATTTAATAAAAATATTTTTACATAAATCTCAGCCTAAAATAAATGTTGATGATCTAACATAAAAACTAGTAAGAAATACTTACTTGTATCGAAACCAAAGCTTCAGTCAATACGTGAAAAACTAGGAAATTAGACTGAGGATTGTTGAAGCAAATTTCCTTAAGACAATATTTCTGGAGCTGCCACGGTGCATATAGTTTGATTCTCAGTAGTCTCCCAAGATACAATAGTCTGTTGTTCATTATTTGCACAAATAATGAACCCACGGCGAACTTGAACAAACAGAAATTTCAGACTAAATTGTGATGAAGGTAAGAGAAAGAGAGAGTAGTAATTTTTTTTTAGTTACCATTAATTGATCCAGAATTGGCCAGATTCTGTTTCATATTTATAGACACAAAGTGCCTCTTGAGAAGGGACACAATGTTTCGGTCCAAAGGGTACCTCTTCGAACCGAATAGACACATCTCTTACTCATATTTATTTCATTCACATATAAAAATCCCAACAATCACTCACATGAATGAAATTGTTCTTCGAGTCCCATCACATGAGACATATCATGTCGAAATTTCTTTAGGAATAATACCGTATCGAGATAGGTGAAATATTTCATCTTGAACATTCCCTAGTAAAGCTTATCAGATTTACTTAGCCAATCGGTGAAATATTTCATCTTGAATTGTCAGATGTTGGTGTAAATCAAGACAATAAACTTAACACAGTACTAAACCGATTTGCTTCAAGTTCTCGGTTGTGTTCGTTTCGGCCCTGAACATTCTTGTTTATGCGAGCGCTTTAGAGAATTTCAACCTATAAAGAAATTCTCAACGAGCTGACCCAACTCACACTAACATAGGAGACTGCATCTATCAAGAGTATCCTACCATACTCTACTTGTTTTGACAAGATATAGACGTCATTAAAAGCATTTGCTTAACCTATAAAATAACGCGGTAGGCTTGCACTTACTGCATCATAAACATGCGATAGAGTTATACTCTTAAGTGCTTCCTTTTATGTTAGCCAAGATTGGTTGTCCTATTGAACTTAGTCCGTGGGATCTCCAGTTGCCAAGTTAGGTTTCCATACGAGGTAACTTAGTCTAATTTAGGCTTTAAGCCCATTCCCCTCGATGCAAATACTACTCTCTAGATAAACCTTTAATATCCGGAATCAGGATTATCTATTGCCTTCATAAAGTCTATTCTATTTGGAAGTAGATGTCTCTCAGTATTGTATCAACGACAATGAATATGTCGTGACTTTACCATTATACATAGAGTTTGTTCAACTCTGTGTATCACCGCTTGATTATCGCATTTTTCGTATGACTAACACAATTTCAGTCATATTAAAATATCTTCCACGAATTTTGTGAAACCATTCAAATTCTTCATTAGTTTATCCAATGCTATGCACTCTAATTTCATAGTGGATTGAGCTATATGCATTTGTTTGGAAGATTCTCAAGAAATTGCGGTGCCTCCTAAATTGAATACATATCCGCTTATAAATTTTGATTCCTCTAAATCAAAATTTCATTTGCATTACTATATCCCTCCTGGGTCTTTGGATATTTTTCCAACATATAATGCACCTATAAATGTATTCTTTGAAGATTCAAAATTCTCATTAATGCATCACAAAGAATCTTGCTAAGATTGCTGTTGGATGAAGATGAAGATGAAGTGCAAAGAAGTCAGAAATTAAGGGAAGGTTTTGATGATTTTCAAAACATCATCATCAGCTAAGTATGGAAAGCTTAGTTCCCTTAGAAGAATTTTGAACAAGTAAAAGAAGACATCAGAAGAGTTCAAAGTTCAAAGCTCAGAAGACTAGTGATCTCTTGCTGAAACAGCGAACAGAAGGGTAGGTCATCAGCCGAGTCAAATCAGATTAGTTCAGTATTTGATCAGCAGAGTATCTATCAGCAGAGTCGTTTTGATCAGCAGAGTAGAAGAGATCAAGAGATTAGTCCAACGGTAATAAATGCACCTGGCGTAATAAATGCTGTAAGAGAAGGGTAGTAATGGCAAATGATTGAAGATATTCTCGGATCAGCAGAGTGCATTAAATGCAGCATTAAATGCGATGGACAGAAAGGTACTGTACACTGTACGATTGCTGCAGGGAGCCGTTTCAAAAAGAGCTGAAGGTTGGATTTGAAGATGTGATTTCCTTCAACGGTCATAAATTCAAATCCAAGTATAAATAGAGCAAAGTTCGAAGAGAGACACACACAACAACAATCAGAGATCGAAATTTTGAAGCAGAATTTCTCTAAGTCTCAAAAGCTCGAACAGCTCACTCGTCTGGTGGAAGTCATCTGTTGACAGAAACCCAGTTGAAGAAATCAGAAAAACATTATCTGAGTGATTTTGTAATAGCTGAGTGTTGTGCGAAGTTAGAATCCGTCTGAGTGAGTGATTCTACTTTAGAGGATAGGTTTTCTTTGTGAATTCCTATTGTGAGCTTACAGCCTTCTCATTAGTTGTTTAGGTGTAAGTGGAGAAATATTGTAATCTAAGTGATTATAGTATAACCCAGAATCTGTGTGATCTGGAAGAGTGGACTAAAGGATTTTTATCCATATAACCACTATAAAAATTCTTTGTGTTATCTTGCATTTAAAGTTTTCTTGCATATTTAAAGTTTGCATATTTAAACACTTCGAATTATTTGAAAAGATTTTAAAACAAAAGGAGTTTGTAAAAATTGGGGATAAAATCTTTTAAAAGAACTTAGTCTACTTGTGAAAAACACTTTGAAACAATCCGCTGCAAGTATACTCTTTGAAAAACTGTTTTGCTGAAAAACAGCTAAGTTACTGTAAGAAGAGTGGTCAGTCGTCTGTTCAAGATTTGTTCACGATCAGACTAGTCTGCTTACTGTTCTTCATCAGCTTAGTCTGCTGACAGAAGACTGAAAAGTTTTTAAGTTCAAAAATTTTCAGAGGTCTATTCACCCCCCCCTCTAGACCTCATCTGACCACTTGGGACCAACAAGTGGTATCAGAGCAGGTGGTTCATTTGAATCAACTGCCTGATCAACGAGCTTGATCCGAGTGTTTTTCAAAGGTTTTTAAAACTTTTCAAAAGAGCATCTTTTTGAAAAACTAAAACTTTTTGAAAAATGGATTGTATCAGCCATGTTCCCCACATTGCTGGTATGTCCTTTGAGGACTGGAAAATCAGAATGGAGATTTTCCTTGCTGCTTATAATGACAACATGTACACATGTATCATTAAAGGTCCATTCAGATTCACAAAGACCATAAAAATAAATGAAGTAGATACGGTTGTGGAAAAAGACCTTCATGAGATGACTCCAGAGGAGATAAAGCTTTTCAATCTAGATAAAGTTGGGAGATTCATCATGACTAAAGCCCTGGATAATGATCGGTTTGACAAGGTCAAACATTGCAAGACTGCAAAGGAGATGTGGGACAAAGTCAGAGATATGAGCGAAGGCAATGATGCTATCAAGGAGCATCAGCTCACTGTTGCATTGGAAAAACTTGACAACTTCAAGATGAAGACTGGAGAAACCATTGATCAGATGGATACCAGATTCACCAGAACTCTGAATGAAGTTTTAAAGTTGGGAAAGACCTTCACAGACAAAGAGATAACCAACAGAGTACTGAAGGCACTACCTCCAAAGTTCAACATGAAAGTGACAGCAATGGAAGAATCAAGGGATCTGGGGAAGATCTCTCTTACAGAGCTGTTTTCTGTACTCAAGGCTTATGAGTATAAACTGCCTAGGATGGGAATTGAAGAAACCTCAACTTCAGGACCCACAGCTGCACTGGTTGCTGCTGAAAACACCAGAAGACCAGCACAGAAAAGCAAAGAAGTGGACTCATCTGATGAAGCCACTCTACTCAACAAGAAGGAGTACACTGCTGGAGACGTTGCACTGTTGATGAACAATTTCAAGAAGTTCTACAAAAGAAAAATGAAGAAAAAATACAACAATGCTTCTACTTCTAAACCTAACTTTTCTTCTCAAGATAAAGATGATTATAAATCAAAACTAATGTGTTACAACTGCAGGAAATTGGGACACTTCATCAAAGACTGCCCATATCCAAAAGCAGAGAAGTACACTGAAGAGGAGAAGAAAGTAAGAAAAGAAAGAAAGCATCAGAGAGGAAAAGCAATGATGGCTGAAGCAGAAAAGCTTGCTGCTGTCTACTCATCTGATTCAGATTCAGACTCATCTGATGAAGAATCTTCTGATGAAGAAAAACCTGCTCTCCTGTGCCTGATGGCAAAGGACTCTGATGACTCTGAGGATGAGGTAACTCCTCAAAATAATGAATTGTTTGATTCTCTAGAGCAAATGATGTTAAATAATACTACTATTGCTGGAGAATTTGTTAAGCTTAAGGAAGAGATGAGCTTGCTAAAAGAGCAAAATAACTCACTGAAACTTAAAGCTGAAAAGCCAAAAGAATCAGTCGAGTATAAACAGCTTGAGCAAGAGCATGAATCTCTGAAAGCTGAATGTGAAGTTTATAAAGGAAAAATCATGGAACTTGAAAAGAACATCGAGTCTCATGAGAAATCATCTGCTGCATCCACGCATACATCTAGTAAACAGAAGATGCCTTTAGAACAGGATAAGCAAGAGTTGAACCATACTGAAAAATTCATATCAGCTGACAATAGTAAGGTCATTCTGTATGTTCAAACTGCTAGACCCACTTCACCTGAGAAAGAATTAAAGGAGAAGAAATCTCCTAAGGCTAAAAAGAGCAAAGAGCCTAGTGTAGGAAATAAGACTAGTAAGACCAAACAGCAGAGTCCTAAGAAGTCTGCTGATAAAGCTAAAGTCAATCAGACTAGTGGTAAAACTAAGTCTAAACAAGTTGAGCAAGCACCTAGTAAACCAAAGAAGCATAAGAATAAGAAAAATCAAAATGCTTGGTATGGAAATGAGTCATATTATGTGCAACCTGCTGCATATCATCCTATGTATCATGCACCTCAATTTCCTAGTTACTATGCACCTTACCCTGCTCATCCAATGCATGCATATCCTGCATATCATGCACCTTACCCTGCTTATGAACATTATTCATATCATACTGATCATCAACATGACTTATCTGATAATTATGATAAAAATGAAACTGTTCATGCTCCTGTGAAAACTCAGAAACCTAAGAAGCCTAAGACTTCAACATCTTGGGTTGTCAAAGGTGGAACTAATCCTTCAGGACCCTCTCAATAAGGGTACCTAAAACAATTTTATTTTTGTTTTGTAGGATAGGATTAGGAGTAGGAGTAAAGTAGAGAAGATTTGGTACTTGGACAGTGGATGTTCAAGACACATGTGTGGAAACATACATGAGCTGACTGATGCAGTTGCTGTGGATGGTCCAAGTGTTACATTTGGAGACAGCAAAGAAGGCAAGATTAAAGCTAAAGGAAAGATAATCAGAGGAAACATAGAGATATCTGACGTCTCATATGTCAAAGGCCTCAAATATAATCTGCTGAGCATAAGTCAATTTTGTGACAAGGGATATTCAGTCATCTTCTCAACAGATAAGTGCTTTGTCGAACAGATTGGTACAAAGAAGGTAATTTTATCTGGAAGACGACAAGGGAATGTCTACATAGTCGACTGGGATTCTGCTGACAAGAATTCAAGTGTTTGTTTGGTTGCATCTGCACCAAGTGAAGTTAGTTGGCTGTGGCACAAAAGGATGAATCATTTAAACTTCAAGACCATAAACAGATTAATCAAGAATGATTTGGTAGAAGGGATTCCAAAAGCAGTCATGAGCAAAGACAAGCTCTGTGACGCCTGTCAGAAGGGTAAACAAATCAAGTCATCTTTCAAAAGCAAGAAGCACCAATCTTCTGAAAGAATTTTGGAGCTATTACATATGGACTTATTTGGACCCATTGATCCAGTCAGCAATGGTGGAAAGAAATACTGCCTAGCTGTTGTGGATGATTATTCAAGATATACTTGGGTGATTTTCATGAAGAAAAAGAGTGAAACCAAGGAACATCTTACTAATCTGATGGAACTGATCCAGAATGAGAAGACTATCAAAATATTGAAGATCAGATCAGATAGAGGGACAGAGTTTACAAACTCTACTGTTGAAGAGTACTGTAACATCAAAGGAATACATCATGAGTACTCTGCTGCCAGAACCCCTCAACAGAATGGTGTTGCTGAAAGGAGAAACAGAACACTAAAGGAAGCTGTCAGAACCATGATAGCTGAAGCTAAACTGCCTCAAAGATTTTGGGCAGAAGCAACAAATACAGCATGCTTCACCCAGAACAGATGTATGATCAACAAAAATCAGAACAAGACTCCATATGAAGTTTGGAACAACAGGAAACCAAACATTCATTACTTTAAGATTTTTGGTTGTAAATGTTTTGTATTGAACAATGGGAAAAATCACCTTACTGCATTTGCAGAAAAGGCTGATGAAGCTGTTTTTGTAGGATACTCATCTGTTAGTAAAGCTTATAGAGTTTTCAATAAAAGAACATTACTAATAGAAGAATCTATCCATGTAGTATTTGATGAGCCAAGTCAATCTTCTGAAAAGAATCAAAGTGCTAATCAAGATCTGTCTACTGATCTACAGAAGTTAGACATTGGAAGAAATGAAGAATATGTTCCCATCATACTACCTAATCTAAATTCAGCTGATAACTCAAGTGCTGTTCAAAATCACAGTGCTGATTGTCTAACAGACGAGTTGCAAACAGCTGACAGACCAGAGACTGTTCAACAGACGGCAAATGTTCAACAGACTACTACTGTATCTCCAACAGTAGTGTTGCAAGATCAAAATAGAGGACAACATTCAGACCTGCAACCTGATCTCAGATGGCTCAGAAACCATCCACCAGAGTTGGTGATTGGTGATCCATTAGATAGAGTGAAAACAAGAAGAGCTGCTGCACAAGATGCTATGTTTGTCACCTTTCTATCTCAGATAGAGCCTAAGCAAATTGAAGAAGCTCTAAATGATTCCTTCTGGATAGAAGCTATGCAAGAAGAGTTGAATCAATTTGAAAGGAATGAAGTCTGGTACTTAGTTCCTAGACCAAGTCATCAAAGGGTAATTGGCACTAAGTGGGTTTTCAGAAATAAGATGAATGAAGATGGTATTGTTACCAGAAACAAAGCAAGACTAGTGGCCAAGGGTTATTGTCAAGAAGAAGGAATTGACTTTGATGAAACTTTTGCACCAGTAGCAAGACTTGAAGCAATCAGACTGTTTCTAGCCTATGCTGCTCACAAGAACTTCACTGTCTATCAGATGGATGTGAAGTCTGCTTTTCTCAATGGAGAATTGCAAGAAGAAGTATATGTTGAACAACCTCCTGGATTTGAAGTCTATCAAGAAGAGGACAAAGTATATCGTCTGAAGAAAGCCCTCTATGGACTGAAACAGGCTCCAAGAGCATGGTATGATACCCTATCTGATTTTCTTTTAATTAAAGGATTTCACAAAGGTAAGGTAGATAAAACCTTGTTCACAATTGAATGGGAGAATCATATATTAATTGTGCAAATATATGTGGACGATATTATTTTTGGTTCAACTAACCAACAGATGTGTGATAAGTTCTCCAAGCTGATGCAGAATAAGTTTGAAATGAGCATGATGGGTGAACTTAACTATTTTCTTGGTTTACAAGTCAAACAGCTACCTGATGGAATCTTTATAAATCAAGCAAAATACACAAGAGATCTGTTCAAGAAGTTTGGTATGGAAACTAGCTCTACTGCTACTATTCCTATGTCTACAAGTCTTCGTTTGGATAAAGATGAAGATGGCAAATCAGTGGACATAACCAAATATAGAGGCATTATAGGGTCACTGTTATATCTAACAGCAAGCAGACCTGACATAATGTACTCAGTTGGGGTCTGTGCAAGATTCCAATCAAACCCCAAAGAATCTCATCTCTTAGCTGCCAAGAGGATATTGAAGTATGTTAAAGGCACTCAAAAATTGGGATTGTGGTATCCTAGAGAATCTGGATTTGAGCTTATTGGTTATTCAGATTCAGACCTTGCTGGCTGCAAGATTGACAGAAAAAGCACAACAGGTGCTTGTCAGTTCTTAGGTAGTCGTCTGATCTCATGGATGAGTAAGAAACAAACCTCAGTTTCTATATCTACTGCTAAAGCTGAATATATAGCTGCTGGAGCTTGTTGTGCACAGATACTTTGGTTGAAGCATCAACTAGAAGATTATAACATCAAGATCAGTGGAATTCCAATCTACTGTGACAATACAAGTGCTATCTCACTTACTCAGAATACTACAAGTCATTCAAGGACTAAACATATTGAGATTAAGCATCACTTCATTAGAGATCATGTGGAAAAAGGCAATGTTATGATAGAGTATGTTCATACTGACAATCAGATTGCTGACATCTTCACTAAACCTCTAAGTGAAGCAAGGTTCTCAACTCTAAGAGCTGAGTTAGGACTACTTAATTTGGATGCATAAGCTGAGGGGGAACTCATCAGAAGACTGGAGTTCAACAGCTTAGTTATCCGTTATTCTATTCAAGAATTAACTTTCAACAGACTAGTTAGCTTATGGATTCTTAAAGACAGGGGGAACGTGTAAGACTAGCGGTACTTCTGTTCTAAAGATGAAATCTGTTAATGTCAGTTAGTGAAAGTTATATTATCTGAAGATCTGTTCTTAATTCTTGAAGACTGAAGATTATTTTATCTTGCTGGATTGACAAACAGCAGAGGAAGATTACTAGCTATTGGCATTCTCTAGTAATATCAGATAACAGATCACTCGTCTGTCAGATAAGTTAAACTCTACTCATCTGATATCTTATATAAGCATGGTATTAAAACGTATTCTTAAGAAACACGCTTTTATAAGTAACAGATTAGTGTCGATAGAGTTTCCCGCCCATCTGACATTAAAATAATAAAATTGAAATCCGTCTCTCCTAGCCATACGATTTAAAACTGTCAGATTAGATCAACGGTTCAGATAAATCACGGAAACCAAATCAAAAGGAAACCTATAAAATCCGATCTAAACAGTATAGTCGTCTTACGCACACAAAAATTCTCAAACTCTCTAACTCTCAAACCCTACTGCTTCGAAAGTTCACTGTTCTTTTGCAGAATCTACTCACTAATCTCTGAAAATGGACAAGATTATTGAGGGAAGGTACTTCAACTACAGCAAATTCCATTTCTCTGGCACTGATTTGATGCGTTCATTACTGGAAAAGATCAAAGAAGCATCGTTGGTTCCTGTTTTGGAGGCTCACGAAGAAAGAGTCTACTTGGAGGATGTTTACCATTTCTACACAACCAGGAAATTCTCTAAAAATGACACGGTCATGACTGCTGAAATAGGTGGTAAGAAAATTGCTGTATCTGCTGCTGTTCTTAGTGAAATTTATAAGCTGACGAATGAGGGAGGAGATGTGACAGACCTTGGGTCTGGAAAGGAAGAGGAATTTTGGGCCATTTGTGCTAAGGATGGAGAAGAGATGACTGGGACTTTGATGAAGACCCAGCTGAAGGGTGAATATCAGAGATTTGCTGATATT
>CM064881.1:51172461-51307342 GCA_003313485.2 Penstemon barbatus | reverse complement strand
GGATAAGCAAGAGTTGAACCATACTGAAAAATTCATATCAGCTGACAATAGTAAGGTCATTCTGTATGTTCAAACTGCTAGACCCACTTCACCTGAGAAAGAATTAAAGGAGAAGAAATCTCCTAAGGCTAAAAAGAGCAAAGAGCCTAGTGTAGGAAATAAGACTAGTAAGACCAAACAGCAGAGTCCTAAGAAGTCTGCTGATAAAGCTAAAGTCAATCAGACTAGTGGTAAAACTAAGTCTAAACAAGTTGAGCAAGCACCTAGTAAACCAAAGAAGCATAAGAATAAGAAAAATCAAAATGCTTGGTATGGAAATGAGTCATATTATGTGCAACCTGCTGCATATCATCCTATGTATCATGCACCTCAATTTCCTAGTTACTATGCACCTTACCCTGCTCATCCAATGCATGCATATCCTGCATATCATGCACCTTACCCTGCTTATGAACATTATTCATATCATACTGATCATCAACATGACTTATCTGATAATTATGATAAAAATGAAACTGTTCATGCTCCTGTGAAAACTCAGAAACCTAAGAAGCCTAAGACTTCAACATCTTGGGTTGTCAAAGGTGGAACTAATCCTTCAGGACCCTCTCAATAAGGGTACCTAAAACAATTTTATTTTTGTTTTGTAGGATAGGATTAGGAGTAGGAGTAAAGTAGAGAAGATTTGGTACTTGGACAGTGGATGTTCAAGACACATGTGTGGAAACATACATGAGCTGACTGATGCAGTTGCTGTGGATGGTCCAAGTGTTACATTTGGAGACAGCAAAGAAGGCAAGATTAAAGCTAAAGGAAAGATAATCAGAGGAAACATAGAGATATCTGACGTCTCATATGTCAAAGGCCTCAAATATAATCTGCTGAGCATAAGTCAATTTTGTGACAAGGGATATTCAGTCATCTTCTCAACAGATAAGTGCTTTGTCGAACAGATTGGTACAAAGAAGGTAATTTTATCTGGAAGACGACAAGGGAATGTCTACATAGTCGACTGGGATTCTGCTGACAAGAATTCAAGTGTTTGTTTGGTTGCATCTGCACCAAGTGAAGTTAGTTGGCTGTGGCACAAAAGGATGAATCATTTAAACTTCAAGACCATAAACAGATTAATCAAGAATGATTTGGTAGAAGGGATTCCAAAAGCAGTCATGAGCAAAGACAAGCTCTGTGACGCCTGTCAGAAGGGTAAACAAATCAAGTCATCTTTCAAAAGCAAGAAGCACCAATCTTCTGAAAGAATTTTGGAGCTATTACATATGGACTTATTTGGACCCATTGATCCAGTCAGCAATGGTGGAAAGAAATACTGCCTAGCTGTTGTGGATGATTATTCAAGATATACTTGGGTGATTTTCATGAAGAAAAAGAGTGAAACCAAGGAACATCTTACTAATCTGATGGAACTGATCCAGAATGAGAAGACTATCAAAATATTGAAGATCAGATCAGATAGAGGGACAGAGTTTACAAACTCTACTGTTGAAGAGTACTGTAACATCAAAGGAATACATCATGAGTACTCTGCTGCCAGAACCCCTCAACAGAATGGTGTTGCTGAAAGGAGAAACAGAACACTAAAGGAAGCTGTCAGAACCATGATAGCTGAAGCTAAACTGCCTCAAAGATTTTGGGCAGAAGCAACAAATACAGCATGCTTCACCCAGAACAGATGTATGATCAACAAAAATCAGAACAAGACTCCATATGAAGTTTGGAACAACAGGAAACCAAACATTCATTACTTTAAGATTTTTGGTTGTAAATGTTTTGTATTGAACAATGGGAAAAATCACCTTACTGCATTTGCAGAAAAGGCTGATGAAGCTGTTTTTGTAGGATACTCATCTGTTAGTAAAGCTTATAGAGTTTTCAATAAAAGAACATTACTAATAGAAGAATCTATCCATGTAGTATTTGATGAGCCAAGTCAATCTTCTGAAAAGAATCAAAGTGCTAATCAAGATCTGTCTACTGATCTACAGAAGTTAGACATTGGAAGAAATGAAGAATATGTTCCCATCATACTACCTAATCTAAATTCAGCTGATAACTCAAGTGCTGTTCAAAATCACAGTGCTGATTGTCTAACAGACGAGTTGCAAACAGCTGACAGACCAGAGACTGTTCAACAGACGGCAAATGTTCAACAGACTACTACTGTATCTCCAACAGTAGTGTTGCAAGATCAAAATAGAGGACAACATTCAGACCTGCAACCTGATCTCAGATGGCTCAGAAACCATCCACCAGAGTTGGTGATTGGTGATCCATTAGATAGAGTGAAAACAAGAAGAGCTGCTGCACAAGATGCTATGTTTGTCACCTTTCTATCTCAGATAGAGCCTAAGCAAATTGAAGAAGCTCTAAATGATTCCTTCTGGATAGAAGCTATGCAAGAAGAGTTGAATCAATTTGAAAGGAATGAAGTCTGGTACTTAGTTCCTAGACCAAGTCATCAAAGGGTAATTGGCACTAAGTGGGTTTTCAGAAATAAGATGAATGAAGATGGTATTGTTACCAGAAACAAAGCAAGACTAGTGGCCAAGGGTTATTGTCAAGAAGAAGGAATTGACTTTGATGAAACTTTTGCACCAGTAGCAAGACTTGAAGCAATCAGACTGTTTCTAGCCTATGCTGCTCACAAGAACTTCACTGTCTATCAGATGGATGTGAAGTCTGCTTTTCTCAATGGAGAATTGCAAGAAGAAGTATATGTTGAACAACCTCCTGGATTTGAAGTCTATCAAGAAGAGGACAAAGTATATCGTCTGAAGAAAGCCCTCTATGGACTGAAACAGGCTCCAAGAGCATGGTATGATACCCTATCTGATTTTCTTTTAATTAAAGGATTTCACAAAGGTAAGGTAGATAAAACCTTGTTCACAATTGAATGGGAGAATCATATATTAATTGTGCAAATATATGTGGACGATATTATTTTTGGTTCAACTAACCAACAGATGTGTGATAAGTTCTCCAAGCTGATGCAGAATAAGTTTGAAATGAGCATGATGGGTGAACTTAACTATTTTCTTGGTTTACAAGTCAAACAGCTACCTGATGGAATCTTTATAAATCAAGCAAAATACACAAGAGATCTGTTCAAGAAGTTTGGTATGGAAACTAGCTCTACTGCTACTATTCCTATGTCTACAAGTCTTCGTTTGGATAAAGATGAAGATGGCAAATCAGTGGACATAACCAAATATAGAGGCATTATAGGGTCACTGTTATATCTAACAGCAAGCAGACCTGACATAATGTACTCAGTTGGGGTCTGTGCAAGATTCCAATCAAACCCCAAAGAATCTCATCTCTTAGCTGCCAAGAGGATATTGAAGTATGTTAAAGGCACTCAAAAATTGGGATTGTGGTATCCTAGAGAATCTGGATTTGAGCTTATTGGTTATTCAGATTCAGACCTTGCTGGCTGCAAGATTGACAGAAAAAGCACAACAGGTGCTTGTCAGTTCTTAGGTAGTCGTCTGATCTCATGGATGAGTAAGAAACAAACCTCAGTTTCTATATCTACTGCTAAAGCTGAATATATAGCTGCTGGAGCTTGTTGTGCACAGATACTTTGGTTGAAGCATCAACTAGAAGATTATAACATCAAGATCAGTGGAATTCCAATCTACTGTGACAATACAAGTGCTATCTCACTTACTCAGAATACTACAAGTCATTCAAGGACTAAACATATTGAGATTAAGCATCACTTCATTAGAGATCATGTGGAAAAAGGCAATGTTATGATAGAGTATGTTCATACTGACAATCAGATTGCTGACATCTTCACTAAACCTCTAAGTGAAGCAAGGTTCTCAACTCTAAGAGCTGAGTTAGGACTACTTAATTTGGATGCATAAGCTGAGGGGGAACTCATCAGAAGACTGGAGTTCAACAGCTTAGTTATCCGTTATTCTATTCAAGAATTAACTTTCAACAGACTAGTTAGCTTATGGATTCTTAAAGACAGGGGGAACGTGTAAGACTAGCGGTACTTCTGTTCTAAAGATGAAATCTGTTAATGTCAGTTAGTGAAAGTTATATTATCTGAAGATCTGTTCTTAATTCTTGAAGACTGAAGATTATTTTATCTTGCTGGATTGACAAACAGCAGAGGAAGATTACTAGCTATTGGCATTCTCTAGTAATATCAGATAACAGATCACTCGTCTGTCAGATAAGTTAAACTCTACTCATCTGATATCTTATATAAGCATGGTATTAAAACGTATTCTTAAGAAACACGCTTTTATAAGTAACAGATTAGTGTCGATAGAGTTTCCCGCCCATCTGACATTAAAATAATAAAATTGAAATCCGTCTCTCCTAGCCATACGATTTAAAACTGTCAGATTAGATCAACGGTTCAGATAAATCACGGAAACCAAATCAAAAGGAAACCTATAAAATCCGATCTAAACAGTATAGTCGTCTTACGCACACAAAAATTCTCAAACTCTCTAACTCTCAAACCCTACTGCTTCGAAAGTTCACTGTTCTTTTGCAGAATCTACTCACTAATCTCTGAAAATGGACAAGATTATTGAGGGAAGGTACTTCAACTACAGCAAATTCCATTTCTCTGGCACTGATTTGATGCGTTCATTACTGGAAAAGATCAAAGAAGCATCGTTGGTTCCTGTTTTGGAGGCTCACGAAGAAAGAGTCTACTTGGAGGATGTTTACCATTTCTACACAACCAGGAAATTCTCTAAAAATGACACGGTCATGACTGCTGAAATAGGTGGTAAGAAAATTGCTGTATCTGCTGCTGTTCTTAGTGAAATTTATAAGCTGACGAATGAGGGAGGAGATGTGACAGACCTTGGGTCTGGAAAGGAAGAGGAATTTTGGGCCATTTGTGCTAAGGATGGAGAAGAGATGACTGGGACTTTGATGAAGACCCAGCTGAAGGGTGAATATCAGAGATTTGCTGATATTATTGCAAAAATATTGGACTGTAGTACGGGTTCCTTGGATGGATTACCTAGGAGGAGATACTACACAATGATTTGCATTTACTACGGCTTAAAGGTTAACTGGGCTGCTCATGTTTATGAACTACTGAGTGATAAGAGGCATTCTCATGCCATTTTATTGAGTAATCTGTTTGCATCACTACAATGCCCTATGGGTGGTGGGAAGCAAACTCATGGAAGTAAAGAGTTCAAACTCTACGAGCCAGTCAGACAAATAGTGGATAAGCCTAAAAGAAAAGCCCCTTCAAAATCCAAGAAGACCCCTTCTAAGAAAAGCAAGAAGGAAGGTCAGACAAGTCAATCTGCTGAGCCAACAGCACAGTCTGCTGTTGTGGCTGGATCAGCACAACCTGAATTTGAAGTCCCTGAAAAGGTGATAGAGGACTTCACAGCTGAGCTTGAGAACATGAAGACAGGCTCTTCATCTGAAAAGACAGAGTCTGATGAAGAAGTTCCTATTCAAAGGTTGAAGAGATTGAGGACTAGGAGTGAGGCAAGGGGACCTCCTGTAAACCCTCCTGCCAAGAAAATTCCTAAGTCCAAGGCAAAGAGAAAGGTAAATTTCTCTGAAGAACCTGTTGCAATTGTAAGAGAAATAACTACAGAAGCAGAAAGGCCATTAACAATTAAAGAACCTGCTGTTGAAGCTGCTAAAGCTGCTGCTGCTGAAGTTAAAGTTATCTCTGAAATTGGAGTACAAACAGAAGACTCATCTGTTGCACTATCTGCTGAAGTTCAAAATGTACAGCAGACTAGTTCAACACTTGAAGGAGATGCACCTTTGTTGCATCCTACTCCAGTTGCTGCAGTTCCTCTTCAAGCAGTTGAAAGCCCTGATCCAATCAGACAAAGGCCTGGGAAATTTTCAACTTATGTAACTGCTGCAAAAAAGAAAAAGTTAGATGATGCTGAAAAGCAAAGGTTAGCTGCAGAGAAAGCAGAAGAGGATAGGCTGAAAAGCCTAGAATTAAAAAGGCTGGAGGAAGAAGCCAGCAAAATGACTCAAGAGCAGAGAGATGCTATTGAGGCAGCAGAGTTGGCTGCTGTTATTGAAGCAAGCATCAAGGATGCTCATGGACATCAGCACACTGGTGGGATAGCTATTGGTGAACAAAGGGATCCAAACAAACCAATCCCAGCTATGCCTGCACCTAAGATAAAAGAGAAGAAAAGAGAAGAAATCAGACTATCTCTTGAAATTGTCAGGGAAGATCCTGCAATTTTTGAAGAATTTCTCAAAAGACTAGATGCTGAAAGTGAGAGGATCAACCGTCTGACACTCTTCAATTCTGAAAAGATTAGATACAACAGATGGAGGGAATTCAGACTGACAAAGAGTCCTGCTGAGATGGCCAAATGGAAAGAATTCAAGGCTACAGAAGACTGGATTCTCAAGTGGCTTGAGACAAATTCACTCATTCAAGCACTTGATTCAGAATTCTTTCTGGACAGATTAAGGATGAGGATCTGTCACATAGTCAAGGAAGAAGCCAAGAAGATCTTTGCATCCATTCCTGAGGATTTTGATGACTCAACAGACCTCAAAGAAAGATCTATCAAGTTAGCTATTGCTCAAGCAATGGAGCTTTGGGCAAAGAAAGCAAGGAAGTTAAGGGGACAACCAAGCTCACTGGTCCCACTTCCAAACATCAAACATATTGTCTATGGACCAAATCTGAAACCTTATGAAGAGTTGCCTGAGGAACCAACATCTACTTTTATTCCTCTTGATAACTTTACTTGGATTTCTAACAGGTCTGCAGTGGACAATGAAGGATTGATGAGGACAGTTGAAACTGTCAAGAAGATTATATCACCTGCTGACAAAGAAGGAGCAGAGTCCTCTGATCAACCAAAGCAAATTGAGGGTACATCAGACCCATCTGATCAAGACAAAGTGCAGGATGATAAGTCTGATGCTGCTGATGAATCAAAGAAGGAAGAAGAAATTCCAGCAGATCAGAGCAAGGAGAAAGAAGTTGCTGCTGAAAGAGATGATCAAGCCATGGAGAAGGAAAGCACTCCAAACCTTGCTGATGAACCAGCAGATCAATCTCTTGCATTGACAACTCAATCATCAGAGCAACTTATGGAAGATACACCTGCTGCTACTTCAAATATGCCTTCAACTTCTCATGGTGTTCAGACAAATTTGTTGGACTCCATCCAGCAAATGATCACCAATTCTCTGAAGGATATGAAGAAAGAATTAGCTGCAGAAGTGATAGCTGCTGTTAAACAACCAGTTCAGAATGCTGCTGTCGTCCAAACAGATCTGATAGAAGACACTGCTTATAATGTTAAATCCATCTGTCAGGATATGGATATTCTTAGAAGAAGGACTCAGAGCACTACTGAAGGTTGGAAGCAGATTGAACAAACTGTTGAATTGGCTCTCCAAGCAGAAGATGAAGTCATGGGCAACATGATGAAAGACTTCACTGCTTCATCAAATTGGATTTTGGGATCTCAAATTCAATTGGGTGATCAAGGAGAAGACTTACTCAAGGAAGTCAAAACTGTTAAGGCCAATCAACTTAAACAACAGGCTCAGATGAATGCTATGGAAGAGAACATCAAGCTTCTCTGTGATTCACTTCTAATTACTCCAATCTTACCAAACTATCAAATCAACCCTGCTGATGATGACAAAAAGGGGGAAGAGAGGATATTTGGACAGAAAAGAGTTGGGACTTCTCCTGTATTGGAAGCTGAAGATGATGCTGAAGGAACAGAAGTCTTAGAAGAGTCTGCTGATGAAAATGATAGGAATGATGCAGCAAATGAAGGCACAAGCAGATCAGCAGAAGAAAAGATCACAGAAAAAGAAGAAGATGATAAGGAGATAGCTGAAGAATATGAAGAAACTGAAGCTGAAGCAAAAGCTAAATCTGATAAGGAGATAGCTGCTGCTAAGGATTCAGCTGAAGAACAGCTTGATCCTGATACTAAAAAGAAGAAGCTAGAGCTGTTGAAGCAGAAATTGGAAGTTGGAACTTCCAAACCTGCTGAAGAAGAAAAAGAAGACAAGGAAGCTGAAGAAGAAAAGAAAGAAGAAGACTAGTTTAGACTAGATTTCTTTACTTTTTAAAACCTTGTAATCTTTTACTTTGCATCTTTTACTTTTCAAAACTTGTAAAATGTAATCAATTCAATATCTATAAAATTGCAAGTTTGACTCCAACAGATTATTTCTATCTCAGAAATTTTTGAGGATCAAAACTTTAGTTTAGATACAGGTACTTAGCTGAAGTTTTGTCATCATCAAAAAGGGGGAAATTGTTGGATGAAGATGAAGATGAAGTGCAAAGAAGTCAGAAATTAAGGGAAGGTTTTGATGATTTTCAAAACATCATCATCAGCTAAGTATGGAAAGCTTAGTTCCCTTAGAAGAATTTTGAACAAGTAAAAGAAGACATCAGAAGAGTTCAAAGTTCAAAGCTCAGAAGACTAGTGATCTCTTGCTGAAACAGCGAACAGAAGGGTAGGTCATCAGCCGAGTCAAATCAGATTAGTTCAGTATTTGATCAGCAGAGTATCTATCAGCAGAGTCGTTTTGATCAGCAGAGTAGAAGAGATCAAGAGATTAGTCCAACGGTAATAAATGCACCTGGCGTAATAAATGCTGTAAGAGAAGGGTAGTAATGGCAAATGATTGAAGATATTCTCGGATCAGCAGAGTGCATTAAATGCAGCATTAAATGCGACAGAAAGGTACTGTACACTGTACGATTGCTGCAGGGAGCCGTTTCAAAAAGAGCTGAAGGTTGGATTTGAAGATGTGATTTCCTTCAACGGTCATAAATTCAAATCCAAGTATAAATAGAGCAAAGTTCGAAGAGAGACACACACAACAACAATCAGAGATCGAAATTTTGAAGCAGAATTTCTCTAAGTCTCAAAAGCTCGAACAGCTCACTCGTCTGGTGGAAGTCATCTGTTGACAGAAACCCAGTTGAAGAAATCAGAAAAACATTATCTGAGTGATTTTGTAATAGCTGAGTGTTGTGCGAAGTTAGAATCCGTCTGAGTGAGTGATTCTACTTTAGAGGATAGGTTTTCTTTGTGAATTCCTATTGTGAGCTTACAACCTTCTCATTAGTTGTTTAGGTGTAAGTGGAGAAATATTGTAATCTAAGTGATTATAGTATAACCCAGAATCTGTGTGATCTGGAAGAGTGGACTAAAGGATTTTTATCCATATAACCACTATAAAAATTCTTTGTGTTATCTTGCATTTAAAGTTTTCTTGCATATTTAAAGTTTGCATATTTAAACACTTCGAATTATTTGAAAATATTTTAAAACAAAAGGAGTTTGTAAAAACTGGGGATAAAATCTTTTAAAAGAACTTAGTCTACTTGTGAAAAACACTTTGAAACAATCCGCTGCAAGTATACTCTTTGAAAAACTGTTTTGCTGAAAAACAGCTAAGTTACTGTAAGAAGAGTGGTCAGTCGTCTGTTCAAGATTTGTTCACGATCAGACTAGTCTGCTTACTGTTCTTCATCAGCTTAGTCTGCTGACAGAAGACTGAAAAGTTTTTAAGTTCAAAAATTTTCAGAGGTCTATTCACCCCCCCCTCTAGACCTCATCTGACCACTTGGGACCAACAATTGCTCGTGTATTTCCTTAGTTTAGTAACTAAAAAAAGACGATGTATGACCTCTTGCATTTTACGATATATGCGTTACATCTACATTTATGAGCATACTCAAATTGTGATATTCTATCACATTTATTCTCATGTAGCACATAAGATATGAATTAAATAGAATTACGAAATCAATTAATTTCATAAGTATTAAATTATCTATCACTCATCCACGTAATGTACTTGAGATAGTTTAATGTCATCGCATGACCTCATAATCATTATTGATTAAACTGGAGTTTTTCATATCATATTTTATTTTCTCGATGAATTTAATATTCTCAATATTAGTCTCAAATATTGATATATCATTTGCGTATAAACAAACCATGATACTCAATTATCCAATTGATTTATACGGACACACTTGTCATATTTATTAATATGAAAGTCAAAATTTGTTGATGACACTATCACATTTTTCGTGTCATTGTTAAGGAGTTTGTTAGAGGTCAACAAGAAAATATAAAAGTTTCGCAAACTATGTTTTCTTTTTCTTTAACAACGAGACCCTCTGGTTACTCCTCATGAATATTCTCATTTAATTCATCATTAAGGAATATAATTTTAACGCCCATTGTATATAGCTCATATAGTTATTAACATTCATATGGATATCATCCTAATCGCTGGTTAATATAAGTCAAAGATGTAAAGGTGTTTCTTTTAATAAGGCACATTGACTACTCGTCTAGCCTAGATTTTATCGATTGATTTATCAATGCTTTTTAACTCCAGAAATTAAAAAACCCATCTACATCTAATTGGGTCACTCCTCAAGGTATACCAATTTTATGAATGTAACTCGATGTCAATCGCCTCTTTCCAAACTACGATATTGGAACATACATAATTTATTTATATGTTTGAGGTTAATCTTTAACATATAAGTTAGAATATTTGAATCGAAGAACTTCGAGCTTTTTGCTCATTTGCCTCTTCAACTCATCAACAAACTCATGTTGAAGTAAGAGATTGACATTTTTAGAGATCGATTCATATGTATATCTTCGCAGAATATAGTAGTTTATAATTAAATATAATTATAAACTTCACAAAGATGACCCTCTTGATCAAAATCAATTGGATATTTTCGCAAAATATCATATGAATTTTTAAAAATATTCTAGTCTAAAATGGGTTAGACTATAGTATTTATTATTGTAGAATAAATAAATTATAATTAACTCTAATTATAGACTGTAAAAAGATTTATGTAAGTAATATAACAAATAATATTACTTATCATATTTTAATATCAGTAAATCACTTTTACTGAAAATAAATCTGAATCAAAAGAAAGATCAAATTTATAAGAGATGATTCTCAAATCCTTCTTACATTCTCAATTAATCTTACATCTCGTGACTCAGTAAAAGTGTTTACATTTATTTCAGATTTAAACACCAAAAATATGAGGTCCTACTATTTATCGCATAAGCTAGTAGTAATTAATATTTTTAAGTTATTTTTCTTTTTCGAAGGTCAAACCGAAATCTGACCTAAATACCCCCACATTTTAAGGTATTTGGTTTTTCTTCCCTTCCATAACTCATATAAAATGATAATTGAATTTCTTGTATGAAACTCGACTTATTATGTGTGTAGACATCTAACGAGTTTTCCTCCACAAGTTGTCAAGTAAACCTGAATTTAAAGATTGACGTCTAACCACATCTTAAAATTCTGAAATTTTAGCTACCAAATTCAGTTGAGTTGAGCTAGGTAAATTATTTGACGAATTATTCCCAATTTAATACACTTTTGTCTAAATGAATGTATCTATATTTACCCCCACAATTTGGATATTATAATTTAAAATTATATTACTCCATTTTTTGGATTTGTATTTCACAAATGCATCTCTTCCTATTTCGTAAATACATTTATTGCCTCGTATTTATAACTCAATAAATAATGCAATAATATCTATGTGATTAAATACATTCTAAAACCATGAGTTGTTAGTGATTCATTATCACATAATCAATTTAGATTAGCTTAAAAGTTTTGAACTCTTACTTATTTGTTTCGCAAACAAATAAATTATAATTTTTTTTTCAAAAAATTATTTGTTTCTCACAAATAAATTATAATTATTTCACCAATAAGTTATAAGTACTATCAATTTTTTCTCAATAAAATATTGATATTAATTTCACAAATAATTTATAATTATGTCTCAGAAATAAAATATTATCAATATTTCTTCAATAAAATAGTATTATTTATTTCGCGAATAAATTACAAATATAATTAATATTTCGAATATTCATATCATAGCAAATTATAATTATTCCACAAAAGAATTATAATTACTTTTACATATAAATTTTCAATATTTTCTTTGTAAAATAATGATATTAGTTATACTTATTTTGCAAATGATTTATCCTTATTATCAATATTTTCTCACATATTATATTGATATGACAGTAAATACTAATTAGTCCTTTATCTTAGTATAAAGATTTTTAGTAATTACAAAAATATAATTTGTTCCACATAAATATAAGTTGCACTTATTAGAAAAAATGTTCATTCAAAGCATTATGACATCACATTCACATAGTCATTAATTCAATGCTCATGACATTTAACTATATTTTATTCATTACCTCAAATAATGACATATATAATTTACTTTTATCAATTAATAAATTATTACACACTGAGATATTTGTATAAGAAGTAACTTATTTATATTTGTGCCAAATAAAAATCATCACTTATCTAAATGAAGAGTTATACTCTCATTTATAAATGATTTTCTATACGTTGAATTCACAATTCAAAATAGAAAATAAGATTCAACAATCGATGTGCAATATGACTCACCATCTCCAACATGTTTAATGTTTTCAGAAGTCCACTTATAGAAGCCAAATTAATTTTTAAAATAATTAACCTTCTTAGTTTCTCAAGTGGTTGTTAATTAACCCATTTGACACCATTTTTAAAAGATGCCTCACGCCGTTTCAACTAGATTATCGTTTCAAGAAATGTCATCATTATCTTAAATTATCATCAACCCATGGTACTCATTATCGAACGCCTTAATTGATGATTTCCGATTTTGAAAATTTTCATCTTTAATTAATGATTTAATTGGCGCGCCTCTTCCCAAGAGTTCCTTTAGTATTTCACTTTCATGATTTTTTAAAATGAATTGTATCATGTTTTTATTTGTCCTCATGTCATGAAATTCCTTTTTGCAAAGAGTCTCAACTCTTACGTGTTCAATTTCTTTAGAACAAGGAGTGTCCTCATGACACGGAAACATAAATAAATTATTTCTAACCAATTTTCTAGATCTCAAATTTGGACACCTCTTCGCAAGAGTTTTAAAATGCAGATCACTTGCTTTATAAAGTAATTATTTTATTGATTTCAAAGATGTAATTAAGGACATTATTAATCTATAATTCCACGCAATGAATAACCACACTTCATTGAATCCTTTGAATCCATTTTTTTTTTTTTTTTTTTTTTTTTTGATAACCCAGGTGTACAAGCTTACACTCGACTAATCCTGGACCCTCAGAACCCTTGCCCTAGAATCCTGAAGGATGTAAATCGCAGGATGTGCCTCCACCAAGCCCCGAGTTCCCACCATACTGCTGTACACTCTGCGCACAAAGGAGTCTTCACCACAAATGACCCTTAGATAGACCCATAGAAATGCTTCCATCCAAGTTCCAGATGGGATTCGAACCCCCACCCTTGCCGCTGGAGCAAGCCTTATGGATTATTGGTCGACCAGTTGGAGATATGCCCTGGGGGCTGAATCCATTTTTTAGTGTACTCTCAACAACATTTTGTTTATATTGACAATTCTTAAACCCACTTATCTTAAAATAAATCTGTTGGTAGATTTTGGTAAAATTATTTTTTCCTTCAGAAGGTACTCAGATCACATATCATATCAAACATCGTGTAGACAAACAAATCATGATTTCAACGGAAATATTAATCAAACCACAGGTATATTAAACAAACAAAAATGAGATTGTTGGTGTCTAACAATATTTGTATTTAAATATTTCATAAAATATTTTTACATAAATCTCAGCATAAAATAAATGTTGATGATCTAACATAAAAACTAGTAAGAAATACTTACTTGTATCGAAACCAAAGAACACTTCAATCAATACGTGAAAAACTTGGAAATTAGATTGAGAATTGTTGAAGCAAATTTCCTTAAGACAAAATTTCCAGGGCTGCCACGGTGCATACAGTTTGATTCCCGGTAGTCTCTCAAGATACAACAATCTGTTGTTAATTATTTGCACAAATAATGAACCCACGGCGAAGTTGAACCAACAGAAATTTCAGACTAAATTGTGATGAAGGTAAGAGAAAGTAGTAATTTTTCTTTTAGTTACTATTAATTGATCCAGAATTGGCCAGATTTTGTTTCATATTTATAGACACAAATTGCATTTTGAGAAGAGACACAATATTTCGGTTCGAAGGGTACCTCTTTAAACCGAATAGACACATCTCTTACTCTTTTTTATTTCATTCACACATAAAAAAATCCAACATCATCCTTTTCCTCATGATCCGATTTTGGGACTTAAGCTGTTGGTGTAAATTTATGGCCCATTACGAGTAACCCATTAGGGTAGGCCCATAGATAAAGAATCGCTAAGTAGTGAGGATTAGGTTTCTACATCTATATAATGAGGAAATTGGTCCTCTCTCTACACAACTTTTTAGAGCAGTTAAATTCCCCTCATAGTTTAACCGCATTCATAGAAACTCGAATATGTGGCAAGGGAGAGAAACCAGAGATTGCATACCTTTTCCGCACTGATGTCTTTTACGATGGAATCAGGTATCTCTAAATCGAATTTACTTACTAAGCAATTAATGCATGTTAATGTCGATCCTGAAAGGATAGTGCCCTGCAAGCCAATAGATTTTAGCTTGTATAAGGACTATCATGTGATAAGCTTTCTCTAGTATAAATGAATTAATACGCTCGTTTGTTTATAGTATATAAATCAAACAATGGCCAACTTCATCTCTCGCGAATCACGTAAGCGATTGGATGAAATCCTTAAATCACAATAGACTATGGGACGATTCACTTCAGTACTGAGTGCAATTATGAAACAGTCTCTAAGGTCGTGATCTTAAAACTGTTCCAAGTCATACATTCCCATCGAGACGGGGTATCGAGGGAATCGCAAAGACTTGTATGAGTATGCATGATTCACATGGAGTGAATTTGTAGTGTTTCATGAGTAAGGCATTTGATGCTAGTGCATATGAGTAGGTGGTTCGATAGGGGATCGAACGCATCGAACGACCCGAACAGAGAGACCCATCGTGGAAGTGCATGAAGCATATCGGTGATGGGATATCTCTCAAGACTTATAATAGTGTACGATTTTGTCCTTTGACTTGAGGTGCTAGGGCGAATTCGGTGCACGTGAGTACGTACTTTGATTTAGGAGCCGATCACTTAGCTTGATCATTGTGTGACTACTTTGGGTACGTAGGATCGTGTATGCGAATGGTTAGCACTAATATGGAATCTACCGACTCCACGTAGTGCGTTGAGAGAATTTCCTATACATTCTTAGATAATAGATTCCGAGAAACCCGTGGCCACGGTCGGTGACGGATTTGGAAAGGGATTTCCAAATTTAGCAGTCACACTGGAATTATTATCCTGAATTAGAAAGTATAGTTATTGAGACAATTAGAGGTGCCGATCAATTCACACACCCTAGGTCTCGATCGTGAAATTAGTCGCTAGAGGGACCGTATGTACATGACACTTATAAGAGGTGAGGTTCACTGAGATCAATTCACCTAAAGTTGGGCCTCATGGGCTTGTGGCTAGACATCGACCATGAAGTGTGGGTACTCATGAGTTAATTGTAAGATTAATTCTTGAATGGTTAATTAAATGTGTTCAATTAATCGCAATTAATAAGCTCACAAATTAAATCACGAAAATCGTGGGCCCGCGGCCAATCGATGGTGAACCTAGAGGGTCACACACATTACAATTGGACTGCAACAAATCATATAAGGAAAGTTTGATTTAATGTGTTAAATCGAAACTGAAGAATTAAAGTGTTAATTCTTGAAGAAGAAAATCAAATGTTAATTAAAGAGTTAATTAAAGAGAGACGTAATTAATTGGATTAATTGGGTTAATTTAATTAAAGGAGTTAATTAAATTAATGCAAGACATGGGCCAATTTAATTAATGGCCCATACTAAGTCTTGCACTAAAGGGGCCTTTTAAGGTGGCTATAAAAAGGGTTTAAGTGGATACTAAAACCCTAAGTGATAAACACAAACCCTAGCCACCCTCCCTCTTGGAAAAATGCGCCGCCCCCTCTTCTCCAAGAGGAGCAGCCGCCGTCCCTCTCTTCCTCCGGATCTAGATCAGAATCTAGATCTGATTTTTCTTTGTTCTTCCATGTTTGATTACCCTTGAATCCTAGTTCTGAGCCTGAGGATTCAAAGGGGTTGCTTCATTCAATTGGTATGGATACCGCTAGAGGCACAACACTTGGGGTGCTTCTCACGATCCAAATCCATCAGATCTGAAAGAAGACCGGATGAAACACCACCACCATGCCTGTGGTGAGGTAAATTTCGATTTACCCCCTTTTATTTAGTATTTGTTGCTAAATTATATTCAACATATTCATATGTGCTAGTAAATAAATCCTAGGGTTATGGGTGTATGAAAATTTTTAAAATTCCGCACTGTTGTTTTGACAATCATACCCCCGTAAATCCCAACAGATCCATTGATGTTTCATGCCTTATGTTCATAATTGCTAACAGTGGTATCAGAACCCGTGTCTGGGCTTATGTTTAATTCGATTGAATTATGTAAGATATATATAATATGCTTGAATTAAGTTTTCCATAAAAATGGAAATTGACTGAATCGTTGGATTTTATTCATGTTAAACAAGTTTTTTAATTTTGATAAGCATGATATACGTAATCAAATTAAAAGGTTGTAAAATTGTTTTGTTATGCATAAATATGATGTTGCCAGTACATTTGTGACAAATTTATGCATATTATACTATTTAGAATTCCTTTACGATTAATTTGAATATGCGTTTTATATTTGAATAAAATATTCATTATGTTAGAAATCATATTGCAATGGCCACCGCCATTATTATCTCTGTGGACATGTGTGAAAGCACCAAAAGTGAAAGCACCAAAAGAAAAGAACAGGAATTTCATTCAATGATTAAATCCGAATATGATGATTTCATACGCCGTGTTTTGATCGGAATTAATTCTTTGGGTGTCCTTTTGCGGCACCATCCCTGTCACAGAGAAAGAAATATGTTACTTTTCTATTGTTGTTTTTGGGCCAATATTTTGGCATTATGGGCATGGCAACAACAATGTTGTGTTGTTTTTTCTCTTATATTTTGATTTAACTGGTTTAACAGAAAATTGTTTAAATATTTTGAGCTTATGTGAACTTTAACTATTTTGGCTCAAAACATCGTAAAGGGGAACATTTGGTTTTTATAATGAAAATTATATGTTAAAAATTTTCTGGGTTTTCCTCTTTATTTGTGAACTTGTAGGGATTTTCACAATCCTAGAAATAAATATGTGCATAAAGTTTTGAAATTTACATTATGTCGATTTGTTCGTCACCAAAGTGACATGATCATTATTTTTTAGTAAATTTCGAAGCACATTAAAATTTTGTTACCAATATTTAATTGTACATTTATGAAAAAGGATTCGAAAATTATATTGATTTGTTAGTCACCAAAGTGGCCTAATCTTATAATTAGTAAACTACCTTATGTATGATTTATATTTAATTGAATAATGTGACAAACTATTTAAAATTCATATTATGATGATTTGTTAGTCACCAAAGTGGCCTGATCAATACAATTAATGAATTTTGAGTTACAATAAATCTATATATTACCGATATTTAATTTACATGTTATGTAAGGACAATTGAGTAATACATTAGTATGTTAGTCACCAAAGTGGCCCGAGTGGTATATTTATCAAATTGTCCTGTGTAATTAGTTTAATTGGTGAAATTATATGATTTATTTTTTGATTTATTTATTACCAAATATTTAATTAGCATATTACGTAAAAGAGATTTACAAAATTATATTAGTTTGTTAGTCACCAAAGTGGTCTGACTGATATATTTGTTGAATTTCTTCACATGTTAATTTGTTTATTTGGTTATTGATAAATTCGTATGTGTATATATTCCTATTATGATGATTTGTTAGTCACCAAAGTAGTCTGATCAATATTGTTAGTGAATTTATATGCACAAACCTTAAGTTTAAATTATCAATTAGAAGATAAATAAATCAGTTTGGTGTGAAAAAGCATAAGAGTCGACCCAAATGAGGCTTGGTCATTTTTCTAGCAAACATTACGAGTTAAGCCAATAATGTGTTTTTATGTGTGTTCCAGTATTTGAATTAATTATTCTATAATCTGGATTTATGATTAATGTGAGCTTATTCTTTGTAATATTTCAGTTGAACAGTCTCAAAGGAATTATCGTGCTAAGTCTGTTGTTTCATTTAATAGTAACAATTTTTCTGAATGGAAGGAGCAAGTCGAGTATGAAATGGGTTTACAATATCTCGACATTGCACTCCTTGATGATGAGCCCCTTGTTCCCACCGAGGAATCCGGTGAAGAGGAAAGAAAGGCTCACACAATTTGGACAAAGGCCAAGAGACTTAGTATGAAATTCCTAAGCATGACTATCGAACCGAATATCAAGAGTACTCTTCGTGATGATCTGGAGAGTGCTAAACAATTCGTTGAATATTTGGAAAAACGTTTTCGAAACACAGATAAGTCGCTCGCCTTGACTATTGTTCAAAAATTACTTGCTACCAAGTATGAGTGGTCCAAGGGCATGCAAAACCATGTACTGGAGATGACTAATCTGATCAAGAAGTTGTCTTCATTGGGTATCGTGATGGATGAGTTTTTTCTTGTTAGTTATATTCTGGCGTCGTTACCTTCTGAATATGGGGCTTTCCAAATCAGTTATAACACTTCAAGGGAGAAGTGGTCACTGTAGGAATTGTCTCGCATGTTAATTCAGGAGGAGACGCGACTTAAACAACAAGGAACTCATTCTGTTAATATGGTAACCCAAGGAAATGTGAAGCATAAGAAGGGAGCCAAGAAAGGAGCCAATGAAAGCTATATTCGACCTAAGAAGGACCTGGGTAAGATAAATGCCACTTTTGTAACAACGTGGGCACTATCAGAAAGATTGCCCCAAACGCAAGGCGTGGTTTGAAAAGAAGGGTAAGCCTTTGGCTTTAGTATGTTTTGAATCAAATCTTGTTACTGTTCATTCTGATACTTGGTGGCTTGATTGTGGTTCTACTATTCACATTTCTAATACCATGCAGGGATTCCTTACAATCCAGAAACCTCAACCAAATGAAAGTTTCGTGACTCTTGGAAATGGGGATAAATTTTCAGTTGTTGGAGTTGGGACTTACCGACTAATTTTAGATACTGGTTTTCATCTGGATTTATATAAGACACTATTTTCCAATTTTTGTCGTAATTTGATTTCATTGTCTAGACTAGACCTTATTGGATTTCGAATTACTTTGGAAAATCAAAGTTTTAGTTTATTTAAAGGTAGCCGTTTTTCTTGGTTCTGGTTTACCTTAATGGTGTTTATGCTGAATCTCTAGTTACAACTCACAATTATGGTGGTGTGAAACGTAGTATGGTAAATGAATGTTCTGCTTTCTTGTGGCATAAACGTTTGGGTCATATATCCAAAGAAAGAATGGAAAGATTAGTAAAGGATGGGATCATTTCTGGTCTCGACTTTACTGATTTTGAAACGTGTGTGGATTACATTTAGGGTAAGCAAACCAAACACATTAAGAAATCTAAAGCCACAAGAAGCACTGAGCTTCTTGAAATTATACATACCGATATTTGCGGTCCTTTTAACACTTCCTCATTTAATGGTGAACGACATTTCATCACTTTTATCGATGATTTTTCACGTTTTGGTTATCTCTATCTACTTCATGAAAAATCTCAATCTGTAAATGCCCTTGAGGTGTTTATTACTGAAGTTGAGAGACAGTTAGATAGAAAATGAAAATCTTTAGATCTGATAGAGGTGGTGAGTATTATGGGAGATCTACTGAATCGGGACAATGCCCTGGTCCCTTTGCAAGTTATCTCGAAAAACATGGCATATGTGCCCATTACACTATGCCAAGCACACCACAACAAAATGATGTTGCCGAAAGGCGTAATCGAACTCTAATGGATATTGTCAGAAGTATGATGAGTAATTAAACATTACCTAAATGTTTAAGGACTTATGCACTTAAAACTGCCATGTACGTATTGAACCGAGTTCCCAGTAAAGCGGTTCCAAAAACTCCTTATGAGCTATGGACCGGAAGGAAACCCAGTTTAAAGCACCTGCATGTTTGGGGTTGCCCGACATAAGCTAAGCTATATAATCCATATGAAAAGAAATTGGATTCTCGTATTGTTAGTGGTTACTTTATAGGTTACCCAGATAAATCCAATGGATTTAGATTTTATTGTCCTAAACATACTCCAAGAATTGTTGAAACCGAAAATGCAGGTTCATGGAGAATGGTGAGATCAGTGGGAGCGACAGTGAACAAACTGTTATTAACGAGGTAAGAGAGCAAGGATTACCTCCTGCAATCTTCCATGACATTACTCCCGTATTGGTTGAGCAGTTTCATGATGATCAACAAATTGAAGTACCAATTCATAGTGAAATCGTTCAAAATGAACCTGTAGAAGAAGAACCACAAGGAATTGCATTAAGACGGTCGCAAAGGGAAATACGATCTGCAATACCTGATGATTGTGTTGTTTATTTCCAAGAATTGGAGAATGATATTGGGATAGACAATGATCCGATTTATTCACAAGCCATTGAAAGTGTAAATTCTGAGAAATGGGTCAATGCCATGAGGGAAAAATTGAAATCTATGGAACCAATCATGTATGGGAATTAATCACATTGCCGGAGGGATCAAAACGAGTCGGTTGTAAGTGGGTCTTTAAGACCAAACGCGACTCAAAAGGCAATGTTGAACGATATAAAACAAGATTGGTTGCCAAAAGTTTTACTCAGAAAAGTGGCATTGATTACAATGAGATATTTTCACCTGTCTCTAAGAAAGATTCTCTCAGAATTATTCTTGCACTTGTAGCTCATTTTGACTTTGAGTTACATCAAATGGATGTGAAAACTGCCTTTCTTAATGGAATGTTAGAGGAAGAGGTTTATATGGACCAAACTGAGGGTTTTCGAGTTGAAGGACTCGAACACATGGAAATTGAATAGGTCAATATATGGACTTAAACAAGCCTCACGACAGTTGTACATTAAATTCAACGATATAATTGTTTCCTTTGGATTTAAGGAAAATATCGTTGATCAATGTATATATTTGTAAGTCAGTGGGGGTAAGTTTATTTTCTTGATTATGTAAGTTGATGACATTCTTTTGGCTAGTAGCGATCTTGGCTTGCTACATGAGAATAAGAAATTTCTCTCGGAGAATTTTGAGATGAAAGACTTGAATGAGGCATCTTATGTGATAGGGATTGAAATATCCCGTGACTGATCACAAGGATGGATTGAGTTGTCTCAAAAGGCTTACATCAACAAAATTCTTGAAAGGTATGGGATGAAAGATTGCAATATTAGTGTTGTCCCAATTAACAAGGAAAATTTAGTCTCAAACAATGTCCAAAGAATGATTTCGAAAGGAAACAAATGGGAAATATTTTGTATGCCTCGATAGTCGGAAGCTTGTTATATGCTAAAACATGCACCAGACCTAACATATGCTTCGCTATCGTTATGCTTGGCCGTTACCAAAGTAATCCAGGCTTGGATCACTGGAAACTTGTCAAGAAGGTTCTACGCTATTTGCAAGGAACTAAAGACTATATGCTCACATATAGACGATCGGATCGGTTGGAGATGATTGGATATTCTGATTCAGACTTCGCTGGATGTCTGGACAGTAAGAAATACACTTTTGGCTATTTGTTCCTTTTGGCTGAGGGGGCAATATCATGGAAAAGCGCGAAAGCAACTGTTCTAGCCGCATCTACTATGGAGGCTGAATTTATGGTGTGTATCGAGGCCACAAATCATGCATTATGGTTGCGGAACTTCATTTCAGGACTTGGAATTGTCGAGAGTACCAAGCCGCTGAAACTTTATTGTGATAATTCCGCAGCCGTCTTCTTCTCAAAGAACGATAAGTATTCCAAAGGTGCAAAACATATGAATTTAAAGTTTCTTATCGTGAAGGAGGAAGTTCGGAAACCTACAATGTCAATTGAACATATCAGTACTAATCTGATGATTGTTGATCCTTTAACTAAGACAATACCACCAAAATCGTTTTGGAGCATACTGAACGTATGGGTCTTGGTAGTATTTGATTGTAATTTGTTGAAGATTTTATGAGTTTATTATTGATATTGACATTTTTTAGCTCTACATACATGTTTCTGATAACTTAAAGTTATATTTCTATTATTAGTGAATGTGTACACTTTTATGGCTATTATGTGAATACTAATAGGAATGGACATTATGAAAGTTTCCAATTTTAGGTCTTGTGTGATAAGTCATTTATATCGCGGTACATGGAAGGAATTTTGTTGGATAATGATAACTTAGGACCGCCATGACTCGTGTATGTGATTTACTATGCCAAGGCAATTAACGGTAATTCTCTCATGGGCCAAGTGGGAGAATGTAAATTAATGGCCCATTATGAGTAACCCATTAGGGTAGACCCATAGATAAAGAATCCCTAAGTAGTGAGTATTAGGATTCTACATCTATATAATGAGGAATCTGGTCCTCTCTCTACACAACTTTTTAAAGCCGTTAAACTCCCCTCATAGTTTAACCGTATTCATAGAAACTCGAATCTGTGGCAAGAGAGAGAAACCAGAGAGTCCATACCTTTTCCACACTGATGTCTTTTACGATGAAATCAGGTATCTCTAAACTGAATTTACTTATTAAGCAATTAATGCATTGTTAATGTCGATCCATTAATGTTTCATACCTTACTTTCATAATTGCTAATAGTTGGATCATATGGTGTAACATGATGAAGTCAAACAAATAATCTAATTAATAAACACGTCGTCTAAGGACTAATTGTTTAGTAGTGGCAAATTCCTTGAATGAGAAGCAAACGTTAAAAATCAAATTTGCCCGTTGGCTATGTGAAGATCATACATCATAAAGTTCAATGTGTGATAATAATATTTGTTAGTATTTAAGAGTGATTGCTTACCATTTAGTTATAGGGTTGGTCCGCTTTATTTATCGAAACTACCAAATAATTGATAGAGATTGATAAAAAAAATACAAATTAAATATGACACATGAGCTTGATCATCTACTTAAAAATCACATGGATTGAAATGAAATTTCGACCAAAACTTGTCAATTCAAAATCCATAAATATAACAAATTCATATGCATGTATTTTTTTTTTTTTTGTTTAATTAATGTGGTACAAAATATAATCAACGTTAAGACTTGTAAATTCAAATCCACTGATAATAAATCAAATCATGTCAAAACATAATAATCAAACCGCCTTAATATCAATCCAAGTTTTTTTCAGAGAAACGATCATTACATTAGTATCATTGAATAAGAAATATACTTAATTATAAACAAATTACAAAGATAATCAATCATCAAACGCCAATATTGAATTCAGAGAAAAACCCATATTAATGGGAGTGGAATCCATGTTAAGACACAAAAACAAAGACGTTCAATCATGTGAAAGTATATATATATATATATATACCAAAAAAAAAAAAAAGAAAGAATATTCAAATTCCATAATCAAATAAATCAATTTGGGTAAGTACATAGCGGATGAAAACTTGTACAGGATTTTCAGTTTAGAGGTGAAGAATTTATTCTCGGAGATGGACCAGAAGGAGGAACAAGGTTTCCTCTTGGTAACTTAGTGAAGAAGAAGCCATGATCGATTAACTTATTCCTCTCTATAAAAGTCTTCAAATCATCTTTCATCTTTCTCCCTGGCCCCATAGCACAACAATAATTCATCAAAAGAATAAAACCAATGAGAATTATTGAAATATTCAGTCCCCAAGAAGAAGAATTAGCCATGAGAATATGAGCTAATTATTTGTTGTTGTTCAAATCTAATTTTTCTTTCTTTTTTTGAATAACAAGAAGTGGTTATATATATGAATAAAAATTGTGCTTAGGTGTAATGGGATGTCAAGAATTTAGAAATTAACATGAAGTTATTTTATTTGGGAGCATTTTACATGCACAATAGGATATGAATTTTCAGTGTCAACGGTTCACCAAAATCAAAGGGGAGTTCTATTGGATGCCGCTAACTCGTTTTTCATTTACAATTTTATATTAGGGGGGATTTTTTGAGCTAAATGCAAGTGCTTAGTCTAATTTAAAATTATATAAATTATATTAAAAAAAACCCCTTGTGTTATTTTTATAAACAAACGTCCCTTGGTTTTTTTATAAGAAAAAAACTCCATCTAAAATTTCTTCATAAATCAATAAGGAGGTTGTTGACAATTTTTTAAAGTGAAAAGGGGAATTATCGTCAATTTTCGTAGTTAACATGAGGATTATTGTCAATTTTTTAAGGTTCATGGGGTGTTTTTTGCATTTTTCGGTGGTGTATAATTGTCATTTTTCTAGCAAAATGTGTTCTCTGTATTGAATTTTTTTTTTTTTTTTTTTGCTAATAAAAAATAGCACAGAGGGGGTTTGGATAAGAAAAATAACATAGGGAGCTTTTATTGATTAGACAAATTTTAAGGGGTATTTTTGTATTTCACTCGATTTTCTTTTAGTCATACTTTTTGTCCTTAATGGCTAATCTGTCATAAACTGGGTTGAAAATTTAGTAATATTGGTAAGATTGTGCAATCACGTTTCGCATATGAAGTATGCCAAGTTGTGAGCTTGCGAAACGTAGGGAAAATTTCAACATAGTCTTATGTATTATTCGAAATTTTCGCAAAACTAACTTCTTAAATTTTTATTGCATAAAACTTCCTAAATTTTTATTGCATAAAATTTTCTTGTACTATTACATACTTGGTACAAAAGCTCCCATATGTACAAAATAAGCTTTCAAAATTTGTATGGATGGAAAGTTCAATGTTGAATATTTAATTGTACATGAGGATTTTACGAAATAAATATTTCAACAGGAGGTTTCGTGTCAGAGTATTTAAAATTACAAGGGCCAATTTGAATGAAGATATTTGTAAATAAGAGAAATTACGAATGAATGGATTAAAGTTCCAATAATTTAAACTAGTGAATTCTATGCAATTACACAGGAATTTTTTGCATTCTATAATTTGATCTAATTAACTTTACGTTATGTCACTAGTAACTATGTGAAGGCAAATGTTCAGAAAGAACCTCGAAGACTCCTTCAATTTTGGAATTATTTTGGATGAAAGATTTTTGTCAATTTTTTAAGTAAACAGGGGTTATTCCTAATTTAAAATTTATTAGAGGGTTACCTTTAAAATTTATTAGAGGGTTATTGGTAATTTTTTAAATTAAGTAGAGTGCTTTTAAATTTTAAGTTGGTATAAATGTCATTTTAAAATTAGATTGAGATAATTTCGATAATGTCACTCTAATGCTTAATACTAGATGGGATGACAATTTTTACTCCTCTCTAACTTATTGTTGCACCTCTAAGTATTGCATGCTTGTCTCTTGACCATTTTATATAGCGTCTCGGGCTAGAGTAATATTTTCATATCATACATGTTCAAGTTTGGCTAATTTTCTTATCGATTTTGAAATTATGTCTGAACATAATTTGATTACTAAACGAATCGAGCTTCAATTTGATAATTTTTTATATAATTTGTCCCTTTTTAAACTTATCGAATCGAGTTTGACCCGAGTTTTGAAAATTATCAAATGGTAAAGGGGTGAAATACAGTTTTCCCCCCTTAAAGTATGAGGATGGTATCAATTACCTCCCTAAAGTATCACTTGTAACACTTACTCCCCTCTGTTATAGTTTTAGAATTTTTATTTCAAAAATACCCCACCCCTTTTCTAAAAATAAATATTTTTATTAATTTATCAACAAAAAGTTGTCTCTTTATTAATTATGAATCCATCCATCCACCAAATAATATTATGTTTGAATTTTTTCATGTATTTAGTCCCTTTCCTTTTCTTGTCTCAATTTTATCTTCATTTTCTAATTTTTTTTTACTCCCGTTTCAATTTGTTTTCTTTATTTTTTGTTTCAATTTTTTTCTTCATTTATATCTCGATTTTTTCTTTACAACTTGGCTCAAATTTTTTTTTGCTGATAATTATCTCCTTAGTTTTTGTTACAAATTATAATTCAAAATTTTGAGTAATTCTCCTTCAAGATTTTACTCAAAAAATTCGTACAAAAAATAAATGAGATAAATATCACTAAATAAAAATTGAGAAAAATATAAAGAAATAAAATTGAGATAGAAAAAACTGAAAATGAAAACAAATTCAACATAAAGAAAGAAAGAAAAATGTGATGAAAATTAAGAAAAAAATTGAGATGGAAAAACGAAAGGTAACAAAAGAAAATGAAGAGATTGAAACATAATGTTGTTTGGTGGATGAATGTATTCATAATTAATAAAGAGACAACCTTATGTTGATAAATTAATAAAAACATTTATTTTAATAAAAGGGATGGGGGTATTTGTGGAATAAAAACTCTAAAAATATAACAGAGGGAAGTAAGTGTTACAAATGATACTTCAGGGGTAACTGATACCGCCCTCATACTTTAAGGGGGAAACTGTATTTCGCCCAATGGTAAATATAGATTATATCGTTTAATTACAAAAATTCATGTAAGCAATTTTCAATTTGATATGCAATTAAGGACTCAGTATTAAATAACGAATTTACTATGAAATCTTGATTCACTTTTTTTTTTTTGAGGAAAACCCAGCCGGGTAACTATTATAAATGATCAAAATCGACAATAACAAGATCCTGAATGAAACGGGGGAGTACAATAGTGGAGGGGGAAATACTAAACGCAACTTTGGAAAGTGCGTGAGCTACAGAATTATTTTCCCTAAACACATGGGAGCAACTAAAAATAGTCTAAACTCTTGGATAAGTTCTTGATGGCTTCAAAAATGTGACCCATGGGGTGAAATTGATTATTAGCAGAAGACCCCAAAACACCATTCACTACCAGTAAGCAGTCTCCCTCAAGGATAATATGTCTCCAGCCCTTTTTAATTCCGAATTCAAGTCCACGTAACATAGCCACTGCTTCTGCTGCTTCGGGACCAAGAGGTGAGTTTTGTTTCTCAGACCGCCAGTCTAAACACCTTCCAAAATGATTCCGAGCAATGACACCAATGCCGAAACTGCCAGAATGTTGGTCAATTGAGGCGTTAACATTAATCTTAACGCACCCGGAAGGAGGTAGTTGCCACTTAGATATAGCCGATCGAGTATGAGTTGGTACAGAAGAGATTTTATGGGACTCGGTAAATCTGGTATAGAATTTTTGAGCAAATTGAACTACTTCTGCCGGGGTGTATACCTCATTTTCCCAAAACAACTTGTTCCGGCTGTACCAAATCCACCAAGCCAAGGTAATCGCATAGCCCAATTCCGCAGCTTCCAACTTTGAATATAACTTATTGAACCAATCTGTGAATATCACACTATCACAAGAATAATTGGAATAAGGTAATCCAGAAATTGCCCAACATTGTCTAGCAAAATCACAATGTAATAGACAATGAATAGAGGATTCTATACCGCAACCACACCGAGTGCAGATATCATCTAACAATAAATTTCGGTACCTTAAGGTCATATGAACAGGGAGAATATCTTTACAGCAGTTCCATAGAAAAAGTCTCACCTTCGGAGGTGCCTTAAGCGCCCAAACACGATTCCAATTGAAAATCGAACGAGAACTAGAGCTACCCGAAATAGACTCAATAATCGTTGTCTTCATTTGACGGCACAGTCTATAGGCTGATTTTACGGTGAAGAAGCCCGTTTTATCAAAGTGCCAAATCAATTGATCTGGACAATTTGTGCGGCTCAAAGGTATAGAACAAATAACATGAGCATCGTCATTAATAAAAAGTTCGGTAATAAGGGACTTGTTCCAGCAGCCCATGTTTTGATCTATGAGAGCACTTACCTTGGCAGAATCTGGGAGCAAACGGGGTGGAGTAATGACTTTAAACGAGTAATCCCTTGGGAGCCAATTATCCCCCCAAATATTGATATTATCACCGTTCCCCACTCTCCAACGAATACCAGCTGCAATGATTTTCCTTGACATCCAAATGCTACGCCAAGTGAGTGATGGAGTTGAGCCTAAGTGGGAATTCAACAAGTCAGTATTAGGGAAATAACGTGCTTTCAAAATACGACTAAGAAGGGTATTTGGAGAAATCAAAATACGCCAAGCCTGTTTCGCAAGTAGAGCTTCATTGAAAGATTCTAAATCACGAAAACCCATACCGCCATCTCGTTTACTCGCACAGAGGGAATCCCATTTAATCCAATGAATCTTCTTTGAATCTTTCTCATCCCACCAAAAGCTAGCTATCATTGATTCTATCTCCTTAATCAAATATCCAGGAAGCTTAAAGCAACTCATTAAGTACGAGGGAATTGCTTGAATGACAGCTTTAATTAGAATTTCCTTACCCGCTTTTGACAAAGATTTGGTACGCAAGCTTTGAAGGCGATTCCAAACTCGCCCTCTAATATAATCAAATACGTCCCTTTTCGATTTTCCAACAGCAAGAGGAATACCAAGGTACCTGTCATGCTTAAGTTCCCTTCGGATAGGAAGATAGCGGAGGATGGCAGATATCGTATCCTCGTCCGTACTCCTGGTAAAAACCACACTAGACTTTTCGAAGTTGATATTTTGACCCGAAGCAATACCATAAGCTTGCAAGAGGTTGTTAACATATATCGCCGCCTCCTCTGTTGCCTGACATAGGATAAGAGTATCGTCAGCAAACAAAAGATGGGACACTCTAGGAGCACCATTGCAAACTGCGATCCCTTTCAAGTGACCCCTGTACTCTTCTTGACAAATCAGAGCGCTCAAACTTTCTGCACATAATAGAAAGAGATAAGGGGAAAGGGGGTCTCCTTGACGGATACCCCTTTCCGGCTTAACAGAGCCAAATTGTTCACCATTAAGCACAAACGAATACGTAACAGAAGAGATACAGGTCATAATAATATCAACAAAACGCAAGTCAAAACCTAACCGGATCATTACTGCTCTAAGAAACTCCCATTCTACTCTATCATAGGCTTTACTAAGGTCCAACTTAATGGCCATCTGGCCCACCTTATTCTTAGTTTGTTTCTTCATATAGTGGGTAGTCTCAAAGGCTACAAGGACATTATCGGTAATTTGCCTACCAGGGACAAAGGCGGATTGATAATCGGATATCACAGAACTCATGATAGGCTTTAGTCGGTTAGCTAGAGTTTTAGATGCAATTTTATAAACAACGTTACACAGGCTTATGGGACGGAAATGGGTCATGTATTCTGGATTGTTACATTTTGGGATAAGGACAATATTTGTCAAATTGCAGGACTCATCAAAAGTGCCATTGTTAAGGAAGTCTAAAACCCACTTAGTGACATCTATACCAACTATAGGCCAAAATTTTTGGAAGAAAAGAGGGGGGAAGCCATCAGGGCCCGGGGATTTAAGAGGGTACATAGATAAAGTGGCACGATATACCTCTTCTGCAGTGTACGTTTGAAGTAAGTGCTGATTATCTTCGAAACTCACCCTCGATCTCATAGCGTTTAAAACAAGTTCAAGCTCCTCAGTTGATGGTCGACTGGAAGTAAAAATCTTACTGAAGTAAGCCACCACCACCCTTTTAATGTCAGTATCTCGTTTACACCAAGTACCATCCTCATTTCTAATGCCCTTAATCTCGTTTTTATTTTTCCGGCCCGAAGCTCGACTATGGAAATAACGAGTGTTCCTATCCCCCTCCCTCATCCAATGAGCTTTCGCACGTTGCTGCCACATTTTCTCCTCCTTTTCTAAGAGATCCTCCAGTTGAGAAGAAAGGGATTTTGCTTCGTCTTTGGAGGCAGCAGTTATCACCCCCGTTTTTAATTTATGAATGTTCTCTCTCAATTTCTGCACTTTTCTTTTAACCTGCCCGAACGAAGAGCTGCTCCATGCCCCAAGTCTTTCTTTACACCGATTAAGTTTATCCCACACATTACCACCATGATCGGACTCATCAAAGCTCCACGATTTTTTAATAACATGAGAGCAACCCTCATCTTCAAGCCACATTGATTCGAACATAAAATTCCTCCTTTTAGGAGTTGCCTTACATATCTCTCTATCAAGCACCCGAATAAGAATAGGTACGTGGTCTGACCCCCCAAACTGTAGATGCTCAACTTTGCTGAAAGGAAATTTTTGAAGCCAAGTGCCTGATACACAAGCTCTATCAAGTCTTTCCTGTACTGTCCGTGGAGACTCCCAACCATTGGTCCATGTGAATGGGTAACCCGAGAAGCCAAGATCACTAATTCCCGAGTCCTGTAATGCTGTTCTAAAATCCCTCAGAAGATGACCAGGAGTGAGATTCCCCCCTTCCTTTTCTGAATGATAAAGCAGTGCATTAAAATCCCCCAAACAAATCCAAGGTTTCGCGCTTTTGCTTGCAAGGAGGCGAAGTAAATCCCAGGAGCGATGTCTAAGCGCCGAATCTGGTTCTCCATAATATCCAGTTAAACGCCAACCCGTGGGATTATTATCCTCAGAGACATGAATATCAATGTGGTTAGACGAGAAGCTCTGTAAATCAACCTGCAAATTCTTCTTCCAAAGTAGTGCCAAACCTCCTGACTGCCCTCTAGGTTCGACAAACACACCATGCATATCCAACCTCGCTTTAAGAATATCAATCTTCCCCTTTCCCCTATGGAAAGCTTGTTTTCTTCTATAGTTCTATGGATCATTACTCGTGCTCTGGCTCACCGCTCCAAATATCTTGATTTTACTTTGTTCCTTGCCTTACCTTAGTTCCTGTTAATTCTTATTTTGGTTTTCTCTTTGTCTTCTCCCTCTCACATTCCTTTTGTTTTGGTGTCTCTGTTTTTGCGTTCTTTTGCAGGGTTTCGTTTGAAGTGCAGCTGATTATTCAGAAACTCGACCTTCTCTTGTAGCGTTTCTTAACCATGGATTTCTCCGATTTTGATCTAGGCTCTAAGATGAATCTTACTGAGGTAGAAGAAGGCTTTGTTATTAGTGGGGAAGAATGGGATAATAATACGTCGTCTATGGATCTCCTTCTAGTCGGAAAAGTTCTCGGTAATCGATCCGTCAATCTGGAAACGCTTAAAACCATTCTCACCAAAGCTTGGAGTCCGGGTAAAGGGCTGGATGTGAAGCAGATAGGAAACGGCAGATTTGTATTCACTTTTTTTCATAAAATCGATTGGAAAAGAGCTCTTCATGGGGGTCCGTGGTCTTTTGAAAAGAGACTCATTGTCTTAAACTCTATCTTGCCGGAAGAAAACCCATCTGAAACGAATCTTGATTGGTGCGAGTTCTATGTTCACATCAAAGGACTCCCTTTGAACAAATCTAATAAGACTATGGTGGATCTTATATGCAATCGGTTGGGTAGATGGCAAGGACTAAAAGCAGATCCCAAAGCTCCTCTTATTGGAGAGAGCATTCGCGTTCGAATTGGCATCGATGTTTCTAAACCCATACCTAGATTCATGAAAATTCAAAATGATAGGGGTGACGTGATTATAGTTACTTTTGCCTATGAACGACTACCGAATTTGTGCTATTACTGTGGAATGTTAGACCATACGTCGCTGAATTGTAGTAAAAGGTATGATGGTGATTCCGAGATTCCTACTGACAACCTCCCTTACGGCGACTGGCTTCGAGTTTCAAATACCGGTAGCACCACATCTCCCCCTAGTTGGCAGTCTTTTACCGGTTTATATGTGGATAACAGGGGAAAAGCTAAATCGAACGGCAACAATCAGCCCACTAGAGGAGTTAATATATTTTCTCCGAACTCCTCATCAAAATCGCCTGCCAATGAGTCTCCCGGTGACCGGAAAATAGATCCGAAATCAAGTGGGGAAGAGAATCAACAAGATGCTGATTTTTCGGGTTCAAATCACGGAAATCCCGTTATTGGTGGTAGGGGGTCAGTTACTTCAAATTTACAGGAATCTGGACAAAAGCCCATAATTAATCTCTCGGCTGTTATGTCTCCTCTGAATCAGGTACTTGATACACCCAAATCACAGCCTATTATTAATTCTTCTGATAAAGGTAAGGCCCCTCTTCTTAGTAATAATTCTGTTCCACCCCCCTTAAATGAATCTTTCCACAATACTCCAAATTTAGAGATTGACCCAGTTAGGTTGAATTCATTTATCCGATCCAATTCCCCACCCCCCATAACAGACCCATCCCACTTTAGTCTTAGTGTTGCTAATAAATCACCCCCTGAGTCCACTAGAGAAATTCCCACCACCAATTCATCAGCCCATAACCACTTAAGCCCAATAATCCCAACTGAAATTTTAATCCAGAACATCAGAGCCCAATCTAAACAAGGACTTTCTTCAACATCCTTACCAGCCCACAAAAGCATTAACCCCCTGGCCTCTACAAGCAAGTTATCTTCCGTAAGTTTATCCACTCCTATTTCTTCAGTTATAACTACGAAAGCTAACCTAAAACCAACATCAAATGACTGGCTCGCCAATCGGCTTGCCACACCTGTCAACCCAACCGACCCACTCTATATCCGAACCGACCCATGTCCACCTACAAACCCAACTCCCGCAAATACGGGTTTTGTTAAACCTACCATTACCACACCAATCTCAAACACCACAAATCTGAATTCTTCCCCCATTATTCTACCACCAAGAACCATCTCTGCCAATTCACCTCTCCAAGCTCCCCAACGACAAAATACCAAGAAACCCATAGAATCTGCCCCTCTCCGAAACCTATTTCTTGTCCCTGTAAAATTAGAGCCTGACCAATTCAAAAAAACTGTTGCCAAAGCTTCTAATAAAAAAAAACTAGCTTTAGGTAAAGAGAACTCTAAACCCAACCGAAATTGCTCCTCTAACAACTTGCAGCCCCATACCCAGCCTAAGCCTAAACCTAAACCCATTGATTCTCGTGTCCTATCCATAGGAGTTAAGAGGAAACAACCTGAAACAGAAACTTCTTCGACCACAACCCTTGATTCGGATATCCATCCTATCATCGAGCAGGAAGATGGAACTTTAGTTGATCTTTATAGACCTTCAAAGAGGATTCTTGTTGCTTCTTTAGAGGCGGAGGCTGCCGAGCAGCCCCGCCTATCATCATGAATATTCTAGCTTGGAACTGTCAGGGGTTGGGGGGTTCCTCGGCAGTTCGTTATTTAGGATTCCATGTTCGGGATCACAACCCCCACATCATCTTCTTATCGGAAATCTTGATTCACTTTGATTATGCATTTAACGTCCTTTTTCCGAAATCTATGCCATATTGAATCAGAAGCTCATGTCATTTCAGATTTTATGTTAGCATATCTATTTTCTTGTCCTGACTTGGAAAAATTAGATCTATTTTGAAATTAAATCGAACCAGCAAGCTCCACCGCTGCTATTTTCTGATCCGTGAATTGCGCCAACAGCGCACCCAATTCACTCCTTGATTGCGCGAAACGTACAGCCGTAGAGCCGCACTGTGCATCTCCTGCGATTAAATCGGTTGCGATTCGATACACACATGTAGATGAAAGATTTTTAATAAACTTTAAGCGGGAAAATTTTAACAATATGCTTATCATTTAACACATATTATAAATATAATCAGGATTAGAATACGAGAGTGTATCGGTATATCGTTCATCATGGAGTCTTCAGGGTATGACATTGCTTGTTATTCCTCACCTGTATGACATTTATATTGAACTCACCTTCTCCTCTCTTTGTACGATTTTTCTAGGGTGAGACCCCTTCAGTTACGGCCGCACGTGCGGCCCTAACATTCCACCGTTAGATCTTCTAGAATTCATCTGAACCGTTCGTATGGTAACTTGATCAAACCATGTTTTTCTTCAATTTGACTTTAACTAGAAAATATTTTTACAAATTCACCCTTATACATAATCTCTTTTAAAAAACTAAAAAATCGATATAACATATGAAAAGACATTTTAGCCCCCATTAATTTAATGCTAATTTTAATAAGAATATTTGTTCGTGCGAAATTGATAAAGACTGTTATACCCCTACTTAAAACCTAATTACCTAATCATCTCCTTCTCTTTCATAATCATTCAAATCTAGTTGATTATTTCATATTTCATAATTATCCACCATTTTTACATCATCCATAACTTGATGTTTTATTTTTGTTACACCATTTTATCGTTATCAACAAAGTTAATTAACACCTAATTACTTGAATGGCGAATTTATTTTCTAAATCAATTGAGATGAAATAGTTATAACCTATTTTTCTATCACTAAGTTTGAATAAATATTGTTTTAAATCAGTTATAACTTCACCACCGTTCTTGCACCTTCAATGAAGCCTCCTCCAACATGTTTTTGAAAAATTTATCACAGGAAAATGACATTTTCAATTCCTTGTGGTCTAATAAATCAATCTTCGATGTATATAATTTTATTAGATTTCCGTCAAATAGAAATTATGTTCTTTTAATTCCCTTTTTTTATATTTGTTTCTATTTGATCGATTATATATGAATATCTTAAATAATGTTTTATTTTATGGTTAATGCGGAATCATTGATTAAGCTTATAAGCTATTAATACAAAAAACCAATTTGATGAGATTTCAAATCATTATTTTCAAAACTAAATTTCGGATGTATGTAAAGAAGATTTATTCTGAAATTATGTTTTGGTATTTATAATATATAGTAATGTGATATTATATATTATTTTATGCCTAAGAGATTATACAATGTCAATTAGAAGAAATTGTTGTTGTATACAACAATACTTTAACGTAACTATATTGGTAGGAAAATTTTATTGTTTATGGGAAAGTAAAGTCGTAGATAGTAGCATATTGATATGAATTTATTTTATTCTTAACGTAACTATATTAATGTTACCCGATTCTCACGGATATGTTTTTTTTAAATTGGCTTTGAAATTTATTTTGCCTTTTATTTAATCTTTGGGGGCCATAACCATAAATCACATATTCTTCTATTTATTAAATATTTATGGCCCATATATAGTCATAGATTATAGTAGTATATTCTTCTCTTTATTTAATCTATTGGGTCCATAAAAATTTAATCTATTGGGCCCATAAACATAAATCACATATTTTTCTCTTTAATTAACTGGGCGGGTAAATGTATGTCTAGAATATTGCAGCCCATAATATAATTTAATAGTTTTTTGCGCTAATGTTTTGGGTAATTATGTAAGTATGTATATTTTAAACTATGATGTTTGTGATTCACAATAAATAAAATACTAAAAGAACTAAATATGATTCCACTAAAAAATCTATATTATTTTTGGGTATAATTTGATTTTGATTGTGTTTTTGATAAATGTAAAAGGAAGAAAGTAGAAGACAATATATCCTCCATTTTCTTCGAACCTACTAAATTGATTTTTTATAAAAGTTTATCATGACACGGTATTATATTATAAAATTTCCAATTTTATAAAAAAGAAAGGGGATGATTAAATAAATAAGTAAAGACAACACAATTATCATAACACGATAAAATTTTATATAAGTTTGATTTAATCTCCATGACATTTTTCATGTGTCACTTTACCCCCTCTAGTATTAAAATGTGGCATTATACCTACCGTTTGATGATAAATTGGAAAATCTACCCCCTTATTTATTTACATATTTCATAGTGGGTGCAAAATGTTATTTTGAAATTAAATGGAGTTAAATTGAACATTATGCATTTCATTGGAATTGAAGGTAAATTATAGTTAGTATAGAGAAAAAATGATCGTAGTATGAAAGTTTAAACACTATGCATTTTCAATTATATAATTATTTTTTTGCTGTTCATTAATTGATAAAAAATAATGATGTCATACGATAATTTCAAACTTTTACTTTTAGTTAATACCCTCCCCCCTCCTCCCCACACTTTATTTTTTGGGAAAATGTTCATTTTGACAAATGCAGGAAGAATATATATCAACATTAATGTATGATGTCTATCGCATTAGTTCGTCGTAAAATTTCTATGGGATTTTAGACATTGATAAAATTTCCACTCACTAAATTCATCATTATATCAATTTCGTAGCTATTTGAAGTTTGCACATAAATCAAATATTATACCTTTTTATTTTTCATTTCGAGAACTTAAATCACCAATTTCTTATCAATAACAAAAACGATCAGTTATTTTAAGAGAGTCCCAAATTCTATACACATAAGACACATCAAAATCATATTACATGATTATACTAATAAGTATTCTGTGATGGACATCTATTTCTTTGAAAATTGATGTCAAACACTTACTACTACATGTATTTTTACTACTATTCGACTAAAGCCACAAAATACAACTACTAATTTACTAAGGGTTTTTTGGCAAGTTAACTCCTTGTGATATGTCTAATAGTCAATTTGCCCCCTCTGTGAAATAAAAACAGGCAGTTTAACTCCCTGTGAATTGAAATAATGAGCATTTTACCTTCTTGTGATATAAAAATAGACAATTTACCTCCCTGTCAAATGAAATAATGAGCAATTTAACTCTTTGTGATATGAATTAATGAGCAATTTAGAGGGGTGCAATGTGCTTCTTTTATAAAAATACATGGAGGTGTTTTGCCATTATTTCTTATCACAAGGAATTAAATTGCCCATTTAGGATATCACAAGGAGGTATTTTGCCCTTTTATTTATCACAAGAAGCTACATTACCTATTTAGAATAACACAGGGAGTTAATTTGCTATTCACTCATTTTACTAAAGCGACAGAATACTAGGGTTTTTGGCATTTTGCACCCTGAAATTATAGGGTTTTGGCACTTTGCACCCTGACTTAAAAGTTATGGCACTTTGCACCTTGGAAATATAATTTATTTGACACTTTGCACCCTAGTGTGTGTTTTAATGAAAAAATTCATTGGTAAAAGGGTAGAATAGTTATTTTCAATTTATTTTTCACTTTGTACCTTGACAATATTGATTTTGCACACTTAATATATAGAATGTTGGCATTCTGCACCCTAAAATTATAAAATATTAGCATTTTCACCCCAATTTAAATTTGTTGGCACTCTGCATCCTAAAAATATAATTTGTATGCCATTTTGCACCTAATGTATTTTTCTTAAAAAAAACAAATTCATGAATGTCGGCGACATAGAAATAAAATGATCATTTCTATGCACAACAATCATAAACTTGTTATTCTAAATTTATTTTACTTTATAATAACTTATTCTAACATTTTCTCTCAGTAAAATTTAGATTAAAAAAAAGTCATTATCATCATTTTTTTTCAAGCATCCTCTAGATTATTCACTTTATATCTAAAAATACACGTTTAAATATCTAACATATTATTATAATGCATGTTATTTACATAATTTAGATTATCATATTAAGTCGGGGTTGAAAATGCCAGAAATTATATTTTTTGGGTGCAAAGTGTCAAAATGTATACTTTTAGGGTGCAAAGTGCCAAAAGTATACGAAAATAACTATTATACCCTTCAATCAATGAATTTTTTCTTCAAAACACACACTAGGGTGCAAAATGCCAACTAAATTGTATTTCCAGGGTGCATAGTGCCAAAACTTTTAAAAGTGCCAAAATCCCATAATTTCAGGGTGCAAAGTGCCAAAAGCCCAAAATACTACTACTACTAGTTCCACCTAAAGCATAAAATAAGTAGTATATTCAATACATGCCCAATAAAGTATTTAAAATCCAAAGAACATCAACCCTCATCTTCACTCGCGTGAACTACTTCGTACTCCACTGATTCAATAACCTCAGGCTCTTCGATTTGGCGTTCTTCTCCATCCACTTGAACTTCTACCCCATGAGCTTGATCCACGGGAGCTTGAATGGGAACTTGACCACGAACTATTGGTGGTCTTTCATGGGGTAACACAGCGAGATCATCCAACGGAAGTTTCGATGCAAATATCTCACTGAACTCAAACCATTACCTTTCACCCTCTCGCCTATACCTTCTTGCCTGATGTGGATATATAAATCACAAGGGTATTTTAGTAATTACCAAATTCCTGATTATTAAAATAATTAACCAAGAATTACATCTATGACATTCATTAAAATGACCATCCTACCCCTAATTAATTTTGAAGTTAGTGAGAGACTTTTCCTCTCCACCTAATTGATGGTAGACTTCTCATCTCCCACACTTAATAAGGTGACTCTTCACCTCCTCAATTTTACCTATAAATACTACCCTCATTTTCATTTGAAGGACAAGTTGCATGAAGTGTGAAGACTAGTTGAGTAGTTTCCTCGAAGTTCGTCCCGTGACGTCAGAATGAGAGGTGAAAACGATCAAGATAGGAAGAGATCATCCCGAAGATACCCTTGATCATTTTCACGCAACATCATTTTTGACGCCGTCTGTGGGAAATTTCTGATTGGCACGTTGAGATGGCGGACGAGAATGAGGAAAACTAATGGATGGAAGAACCAGAGGGACCACTTGAAGGAGGTGAAGACGCGGTAGAAGGCGCACCAGATCCAACATATATCCCGGAAGCAGCCCCTGATGCGGCACCCATAGCACCCACAATTCAAATGTCTCAAGAGAGGCTGGATGCAATGGCATCAACGGTTGCCGCACGAGCAGTCGCACAATATGTGGCTGAACAACGATGAACGCGCATTTCACCCGTATTCCATCACAGGGAATCAGGAGCAGCAACCAGAGAAGAACAAAGCCGAGGGAGCAGCAGACTTCAGGACAAACTTGGAATGAAGAAGGAGTTGATGGCAGAGATCTAGCAGGAGAAGAGGAGGCCCTCAGAGAACCTCGCTTGGGGATTAATCGAGATGCTGCTCCAGCAGAAAATGAAGGAAGAAGGGAGCGCGAAGAGCAGAACTTGTTGGAATATGCCTTGATTGTCAATACAACAGAGTGCGGAAATTAAAATTTTTCAAGGCACACCCACAGATCCCATAATAAAATCTCCAAGTTATATATACGAAAGACATAAAACAAAGCACAGAAATAATCTAATAAAGGGGGTTTTCGATTTTACCTCACCACAGGCAAGGTGGTGGAAACCTCCAACTCTGATTCTGAACTCTGATTAAGGTTCTGGTTCACTGGAGTGATCCAAGTGTCTCACCTCCAGAGAAAAGTCCACACCAACTGGATTATGATGACACCTCTTAGTCTTAGGCTCAGAACTAGATCTAAGAGGCTTGTTGATGTAGGATTGTGCAGATCTATTTGACAGATCAAAATTCTGCACAAACGGAATAAAGGAGATGATTTGCGACGGCGGCGCTAGGGCAATCACGGCGGCGGTGCGGCGGTTTTATGGCAGCACACGGCGGTGGCACTAGAGCTTGGGCGGCGCAAGGGGAGGGGGCGGATTTCCTAGGGCAGAGGAGACTAAGGTTTTTGCTTAGGTGTTAGTTCTCTGAGTTCTGTCAGAACTCTATTTATAAGCACTCCTCAAGTCCTAGGGTTACAAGATTCCTAATGGGCTTAGGAGTCTGTCTCTTGCAAGCCCACCTTAATTTAATTAATTACTTAATTAAATATTCAGCCCATATTAATTAATTACTTAATTAATATTTAGTTTAATTAATCAATTGTCATTTAAATCAATTAAATCAATTAATTAATTTATCTCCCACTTGAATTAACACTTTAATTCACTTAATTGATTTAATTACTTTTAAATCAATTAATTCCTTTTATATTCCTACAGAACAGTCACCGTCCAATTGTATTGTGTGTGACCCTCTGGGTTCACCATCAATTGGCAGCAGGCTCACGAAAGCTCGTGATTTAATTTATGAACAATAAATTGCTCCGATCAATTAAACTACCTTTAATTGACCACTCCTAGAATCAGTTCCTCTACTAACTCAGGAGTACCCACACTTCATGGTCGATGTCTAGCCACAAGCCCATGAAGCCCAACATCAGGTGAATTGATATTTAGTGAACCTCACCTCATATAATTACCATGTACATACGGTCCTTCTGTCGACTAATTTCCCGATCAAGACTTAGGGTGTGTGAATTGATCGGCACCTCTAAATTTGTCTCGATAACTATACTTTCTAATTCAGGATAATGTTCCAGTGTGACTGCCTAATTTGGAAACCCCTTTCCAAATCCGTCACCGACTACGGCCGTAGATTCATTGGAAACATTATCTAAGAATCGTATAGGAAATATTCTCATCCATTACGATGAGTCAACAGATTCCATCTTGGTACTAACCACTCGCGTACATGTCCATACGCACCCAACCTAGGCATTTTTATGACCAAGCTAAGTGGCCTATACTTAGATCTAAGTACGCACTTTCATGCACCGAATTCGCCCTAGCACCTCAAGTCATAGGACTAAATCGTACACTATTATAATCCTTTGAGAAACATCCCATCACCGATATGCGTCATGCGCTTCCACAATGGGTTTCTCTGTTCGGGTCGTTCGATGCATTCGATCCTCCATCGAATCACCTAGTCATATGCACTGGCCTCAAATTCCTTGTTCATGAAACTACAACAAATTCACTCCGTGTGAATCATGCATAATCGTACAAGTCTTGACGATTCACTCGATACCCCGTCTCGATATGAATCTATGACTTGGAACATTTTCGAGATCACGACCTTTGAGACTGTTTCATGATAAGTGCACTCAGTACTGAAGTGTATAGTCCCATAGTCGTGAGTGATCTCAGGGTTTCAACCAATCGCTTAAATGTATTCGCGAGAGATGAAGTTTGGCCATTGTTTATCCTTATACATATATAAATAAACATGCGTATTATTATAAAATCAAAGATTGTTATATACAAGATAGATCTATTACAAGCTAATTGAACTGGCTTGCAGGGCACTATCCAATCAGAACTACGAGCAACTGAGGCGGGGAGAAGTAGGAGATCAATTTGCAACCACAGTTCCAATGAGAAGAAGTCCCTTTAATCCGGCAGTCCTTTCAGAACCCTTACCAAAAGGGTTCAGGATCCCAGGCCTCACAGAGTATGATGGAACAGGAGATCCCCAAGAACATTTAGACAAGTTTGCGGCCAAGGCAGACTTATATGCAATGAGTGATGCAGCCACCTGCAAAATTTTCCGCACAACTTTATCCAAAATTGCCCTTACATGGTTTAACCAACTACTAACATGCTCAATTACCAACTTTGAGCAAATGAGTCAGCGCTTCCTTCATCACTTATCAATGAACAGGAAGACTCAGAAAACTGCAGCGTATTTGTTCACCGTGAAACAAAGAACAGGAGAATTGCTGAGAGAATACATACAACGCTTTACTAATGCAGTGTTAGAAGTACCTCAGGTGGATCCAGAGCTCCTCGCCAGTATACTCCAGCAAACACTGTTGGATGAGCGACTGAAGGAGTCTTTAGCAGGAAAACCCTCAACAACTCTTGATGTACTCTTAGCCCGAGCAGAAAAATTCATCAGGATTGAGGAAACATCGGAGGTAAAAATGGAGAAAGGAAGCAAAAGAAAGATTAGAGAAGAGGATAAGAATGATCACCCAAAGCGAAAGGAGAATAGAGAGGAAGAAAGAAGAATTGGATATGTCCCCAGGTATGCACAATACACACCTCTAAATGCTACCAGGGAGGAGGTTTACTCGACAGCAGTTAGACAAGGATTACCACAATGGCCGCAACCACTGAAGGAAAATCCAGATCGTCAAAGATCGAACAAATATTGTCTTTACCATAGAGCTCGAGGGCATAATGCTGAGGATTGTTATCATCTGAAGGATGAAATCGAAAGATTAATACAGCGAGGTAACCTTCAAGAATTTGTTAAAAGAAGAAAATGAATAGATAGAAGAGATATTGCACCAGCCAACTCACAATCTGGAAGAAACCCCCCACAGGAACGTATTGGAAGGCAAGAGCCTAACATAAATAGCTCAGTGCAAGGAAGATGTGATGAGAATATGCCTGGAGCAGGCATTATCAACGTAATATCAGGAGGACCAACTGGAGGAGATTCATATAGTGCTAGAAAAGCTCTGGTAAGGGCAGCAAAAGCATTTCCAGAACTCCCACCACAACCTGAGCATCATATTCAGCAAGCTGCAGAAAACATTCATTCTATCACATTTGATGATAAGGATTTAGAGAATGGGCAATTACCTACTCAAAATGATGACCTGGTGATCTCTGCTACACTTGCGAACTATTGGGTAAAGAAAATATTGGTGGATAGTGGAAGTTCTGCTGATATAATCTTTTACAATGCCTTCAAGCAGCTGAACATTGACAACGCCGAATTTAAGAGAGTTAATAAAACACTGTCCGGGTTTTCAGGGGAGACAATAGAAGCATTAGGAGAGGTCGTGTTGCCTATTTGATTAGGAAGTTTTCCGAAAACGGACACGAGAATGGTCAAATTCTTGATGGTTAAAGCACCTTCCACTTATAACATAATACTGGGAAGGCCTAGCTTAAACCTCTTCAAAGCGGCAATCTCCACTTATTACATGAAGATGAAATTTCCCACTGCAGACGGAGTGGGAGATGTAATAACAGACCAGATGATGGCTCGCGAATGCTATGCCAATCTCCTCAGAAATTGTAGCAAAAGAGGAAGATCTCAAACAGATCCCATTGGTATAGAACAAATACCGAATGAGAAATCCATCTTCAATGAAGAGGAGGTCCAGAGTAAAAAACGAAAGCCTGAAGACTTAAGAATAAAGGCCGTGGAAGAATTAAAACTATAGAGTTCATTCCAGGAGATCCAAGTAAAACAACGAGGATCGGGACAAGGATTGAGTCGCATGAAGAATCTCAGTTGATCCAATTCCTGCGAGAAAACATGGATATATTTGCATGGGAAGCAACCGATCTCCAAGGAATAGACCCGTCAGTTATGGTACATAAGCTCAGTGTAGTCCCAAAGACAAAGCCAGTAGAACAGAAGAAGAGGACGTTCGGACAAGAAAGAAATGACATCATTAAGGAGGAAGTGGAGAAATTACTCCAAGCTGGTTACATTCGAGAGGTGCAATACCCATAGTGGTTGTCCAATGTAGTGTTGGTTCCAAAACCCAATGGTAAATGGAGAATGTGCATTGACTTCACCAACTTGAACAAAGCCTGCCCAAAGGACTCATATCCCTTACCAAGGATTGATGTGTTAGTAGATTCCATGTCAGGATGCGAGTTATTGAGTTTCTTGGACGCATTTCAAGGATATAATCAAATTCCAATGCTACCTGAAGATCAAGAGAAAACTAGTTTCGTTACTGACCAAAGAATTTATTGTTATAAGGTTATGCCATTCGGTCTGAAAAATGCTGGAGCCACTTATCAAAGATTGGTCAATCACATGTTTGCGAAACAAATAGGTCGAAACATGGAAGTATACGTAGACAATAGGTTGGTCAAGAGTTACAAACGGAACAATCATCTCAAAGATTTGGAAGAAACTTTTGAAGTACTAAAGTATTATGGAATGAAGCTGAATCCTAACAAATGTACTTTTGGTGTTCAAGGAGGGAAGTTTTTAGGATTCATGATCTCGGATAGAGGGGTGGAAGTCAATCCCGAAAATATCACCGCTATACAAAATATGCCTGCTCACACGACTGTTAAAGAAGTGCAACGACTGGCGGGACGACTGGCGGCATTGAACCGGTTTATATCCAGATCAGCTGACAAAGGATTACCGTTTTTCAAAACACTTCGTAATATGGAGGAATTCGAGTGGACGAGAGAATGTTAAAAGGCGTTTGAGGAACTTAAAGAATATCTGACTTCACCTCCCCTCCTTACCAAATCAATTTCAGGAGAGACATTATACATCTACCTAGCAATTTCAGATTATGCAGTCAAAGCTCGGTTCTAGTCAAGGCTGAAGGAAAAGAACATCGACCCATATACTACGTAAGCAGAATGTTACAAGGTGCTGAGACAAGATATCCCCAGATAGAGAAACTGGCATTAGCTCTAGTTACGGCCTCCAGGAAATTACGACCGTATTTTCAATCACATCAAGTCATAGTACTCACAAATCATCCCCTCAGGCAAGTTTTATCTAATCCGAATGTATCAGGAAGAATGGTTAAGTGGACAGTGGAGTTAGGAGAGTATGGATTAAAATTTCAACCACGACCGGCGATCAAAGCCCAGGTGTTAGCAGATTTCACAGTAGAAATGAAAATAGATCAAGCAACTAGTTCCTTGCCTGCATGGGAAGTGCGAGTGGACGGTTCTGCCACATCAAATGAGAGTGGAGTCGGAATTTTTATTGAAAGCCCTTAAGGAGATGAATTCGAATATGCACTCAAGCTGGACTTTCCAACATCTAACAACGAAGCAGAATACAAGGCTTTGTTGGCGGGAGGAAGATTAGCCCTAGCAGCTGGAGCAAAAAAGTTGGTGGTTTATAGCGACTCGCAACTAGTTGTGAGTCAAATTAATGGATCTTACGAAGACAAAGGAACAAACATGTTTCGATATCTGCAGCATGTCAGAGAACTACAAGTAAGAACAAAATTCAAGCCCCCACAATGGTGATCTCTAATATTATCTCGAAATACTAAACAAGATTAAGACGAAATTCGCAGGAAAAGTTTGAGGAGTTTCAGGTAAAACAAATACCACGTGAAAAAACGCCAAGGCAGACGCGTTGGCCAAGATAGCCAGTTCGTTGGCAGCTGTAAAAAGCAAAAGGATCACATTTTTAATTGCAACCAGGCCCGAGATCGAAAATGACGAACATGAGGTCCTACCAGTGGTATCTGAGAAGCCGAGCTGGAAGGATGAAATCATTCAATATATCACCTCTGATATTTTGCCTGAGGATAGGAAGAAAGCCAGGTTGATAAAGTTGCGAGCATCGCGTTTCGTAATGATAGAAGGAGAATTGTACAAAAGAGGATTCTCTCAGCCTTATCTCAAATGCTTAACTCCAGAAAAGGCGAATTATGTCCTGAGAGAGGTCCACGAAGGTAGCTGTGGAAATCATCTGGGAAGCAGAGCTTTGGTAAACAAGACACTGAGGCAAGGCTATTTCTGGCCTACAATGAAGAAGGGTGCATTTTAGCTAGTTCAAAAATGTCACAAATGTCAACAACATGCCAATTCCATACACAGTCCAACAGCATTAATGCAGCCACTTGAAAGTCCGTGCCCATTTAGCCAATGGGGGATTGACTTAGTGGGTCCTCTACCACCCGCACCTGGACAAAAAAAGTATTGTTGATAATATCCTTGATGAATCACATGCTTTTAAAAGTAAATCAACACCATGACTAATATCATATTGTTGCAATATGAGAAGGTACCTGATTGTGGTTGTTGATTACTTCACCAAATGGGTGGAAGCCGAACCACTAAGAACTATAAAAGAAGACGACGTCATGAATTTCATATGGAAAAATATTGTTTGCAGGTTTGGCATACCGCAAATTCTGGTGTCTGATAACGGAACTCAATTCCGAGGAAAAGAATTGAAGAGATGGTCTGAAGAAATGAGGGATTACTCAAGCATTCGCTTCTGCAGCGAACCCCCAATCAAATGGGCAAACAAAAGTAATCAACCGCACTCTGCTTCAACATCTGAAAACCAGACTTGACAAAGCAAAGGGAGAATGGGTTGATGAATTGCCAAGCGCCTTGTGGGCCTATCGAACAACTCAGACGGCCAGCACAGGGGAAACACCCTTCAGTTTGGTTTATGGAACCGAAGCAGTGATACCGGTGGAAATTGGGGAAATAAGTTTGCGTGTGAAATGTTATGATGATATGATCAACGAACAAGGGTTAAGAGCAAATTTGGATTTACTGGAAGAATTGAGAGAAGCGACTGGTGCCAGAGCAGAACATTACGGTACAAGAATGGTGAAAGCTTATAATGCTCGAGTGCGACCTCGAGGTTTTCAAGTTGGAGATTTGGTGCTACGAAAGGCTGCTGTTAACGCAAAGAAAGATAAGAAGAAGAATAAAGTGAAGAACTTACAACCTAAATGGATTGGACCATTCAGAGTATCAGAACTTGTAAGTTCTGGAGCGTACAAATTACAATATTTAAATGGAGAAGAAATTCCAAGGACATGGAATGTGGCAAGCTTAAGAAAATATTACGAATAAAGTAAATAGTTATCATGTAATAAAAAGCTCACGAGTATCGTAGAGCATGTTATCTTGTAATCCGAAGAAGTTCATAAATAAAATCAAAGATTATGTTTTCTATTACCAGATCATGTGTTTCTTTCTGTTCAACAAACTCAAGAAGTTTTGATAAGTTATAAAAACTGCTCATTAAAAGAGCATTACACCTCTACCAGAGGCCAAAATAATCGCTAATCAAAAGAGTATTACACCTCTAATAGGGGTCAAAAACTTCTGCTTTACATCTAAGCAAAATAATATAAACAGCTCTACAAGAGAGCATTACACCCCCAAAAGAGCTTAATAAAAACGTCATCATATCGAAGACAAAAGGCTAAATAACTCTTCAGAAGCCTAACGCCAATAAAAGAATACAAGTTAATTACTAAAAACACAAGGGTAGAACAATCCCCACTTAAAAAGAAAATATCATGCAACAAGCATTCTTCAAAAAAAAGGCAACAAAAAATAAGATATCAAAAGAAACCTAATAATAATGATAGTCAAAGTAAACAAACTAAGTCTTCAAGCAAAGATAAAAAATGTGAAAATGGAAAGGATGATTACATGTTAATTAACCTATTAAACATCTACTGCTAAAAAGTAAATGAAAATAACTATCTATCAGCGGAAATCGAAGCCTCATCCTCTTCAATGTCAGGATCTTCGGAGACATCAACATCTAAAAACATAAAGTCTTCGCCAGGATAACGTCCAGATTCCCTAAGAACTCTGCGACAATCGCGGATAGTACGATCATACACTAGAAGAGACTCTTTCATTAAGTCTTCTCTATATGCGTCAGAATTCTTGTAGTTGCTAACTAGCTCTTTCTCCACCGAACTTTGATACTTGGTGACCAACTCCTTCTCTAAATTGCTGAAGTATATTTTCCCTTCCTCAGACTTTCTGAATTTGTCCCCAGTCTGAACTTCATGATTCAAATCCTTAGCTATCTGAGCAAGCTTCTCCTAAGCAGCTTTAGCTTCCCCCTCAAAATGGCTGGAACGTTGACTGGGAAAATGAGCCATAAGTGGTATCTGCATAATAGTAGAAGATTTAAAAAAAAAAAAAGGGAGCAAGCAAAGGTATTATAGAATACAAGTAAATTTTACCCTAGCCAAGTTAGCACAAAGCATTTGATCTAAGGTGCTCGAGGAAAATTGATCAAAACGAGCCGCGTCATATGAAGATATCAAATCCCTTTTTTCCTCATACCCTATATCGAGATAAGCAGAATCCCAAAATGAGTTAACACCTTGATCCCTGTTAAGTCCATATATAAACAGTCCTTTCCCTGCACCAGGACGAGGAGAAACCTCACTCAGATGCTCCCTAGGACGCTTAGTCGGAGGGGAGGAGGCACGACTCTTCCCAGAGGTTCCAATGGTACCAAATGTCTCTATAGGACTACTTCGTGATGCAGGAAGCACGGGTACTCCATTTCCTCCCTTAGAGGAATTCCCTTCAGGTGGCTGGTTGGATTTCCTCTTTGGGGGGGGGGGGGAGGGAAGAAGGGCGGTGAGAATCAGAACGACTGGATTGAGCTTTTTTCGTAGCACGAAGCTCACTGAGGGATAAACCTTTGCCTGCATCAAAAGAGAAAATAACAAAAGTGAACAAAATTAAAAGTCTGAGAAGAAGGAAAATAATTATACCCTTAGAAAAAATATGAGTTACATCAAAATTATTTCTAAAAAGGCCAGCATACTCAAACTTCTCATAAATATCATCTACATCCACTGAAGAATCATCAGAAAAGAAATTATCACTCCAACTATCACTCCACTCAGTCAAGAAATCACATCCATCGTTTCTCACATAAAAAAACTTAGATTTCCAAGGACCTTTAAAACCTCTCCCCGAAGTACAACCTTCTAAGAATTTACATGTTTTCTGGGGAAAGAAGTGAAAGTATAATTGGTTCGCGACCCTTCTCAGATTAAATAGAGTCCTAAAGGAAGCCAGTGTAAGAGAAATGTTCAAATTAGCACAACATTGCAGGAAACCCTCGTAGTACATAAATGAGTTGGGAGTAAGTTGGCTAATGCAAATATTGAAACTCTGAAGAATTTTCACCAAAAGAGGATCAGGGGGAATCGAGAAACCACAAATACTCTTTATAAACGGTAAAATATCCTGAAGGAGGGGACCTAATTCTCTAACCCTCTCGAGGAAGAAGAAATTCATGGGAAAAAGAAAAGCTTATGCTAATTTTAAAACTTCTAACTCCCTAAAAGACATTTCACTGTTTGCGATATCAATATTCACTATCCGACTTTTACGCTTAGAAGACTGGATAACTCCTTCATCTTCGTCCATCACCCAACTACTTGCTCATCAGGCCTAGTGCCTAAAGGAAAATGGGACACATCAGAAATAGCTTCATCAAAAAACGAAACATCAGAAGACTCTGGGGGTAGTTCACGAATAGCTCTAGCAACTTCTTCCTCAATAGGAAGATCAAATCCTGAATCAAAATCCAAAAAATCAACTAACACTTGGAAATAAAAACTACTAGTTCAACTAAAAAATTCGACCGAACCTTGGTTGAACCAAGCCGAGACGAGATAGGGCTGTTCTATGCAGTACGAAAAGGAGGTAATAACGATAAAAATATTTCATACCTCGCGAAGACATTCTTAGAATTGAGCTCTTGAAAGATTACTGATGGGGGCTATTTCGCACCCCTTATAAGGTGCGGATCGACTAAAGAATAAAGGATCGGTTCGACCAGACAAGTCAGTTCGGGATCATCTAATCGACCCGGACGAATACAACATTCTTCGACAAGAAGACTACTCTCCGGACTCAAGAAGGACAATTGGGCCGAGTCCTAGTAGGATTATATTTCCTTGTAAAGCTAGGTTTAGTATGATATAAATACCTAGTTAATCATTGTATTGGACAACTTTTTGAATACACGGCAAATACGCTACTAAACTCTGCATAACAGCAGAACCCGATATTATTCAATAAGAAAAAAGCTTTTTCTTCATATTCATATTATTTTTACGTTGGTTATCATAATTACTTGTTGTTCCTTCGAAATTGTTCTTCTTTGAGATTGATCCATCCTAAATAAAGTAAAAGAGCCCTTTAAATTATATATATTGAGAATCCCCAATATCCCATATTCACTGATACAATTAACCCGATGAAATCCGGTTAAATCAGTTGGCGCCCACCGAGGGGCTAGGTTAATTATTCGAACGACATATGGCTCGCCCAAGGAAGAGCGCTCGTAACGGAGCAAGAAGTAACACGACCAACCAGTATGATGCGTCTGAGGATCTACAGGGCAATACTGATAATAACGCCCGTGTATCCAACGACGGCCAGCAACAGAATGAGCATCATCAGAATCAGGTGGAACCACAAGGGATCCCTACGGGCACAATACCGGAAGAACATGTGACTCCAACAATCCCAGTCCCCCTGTCAGATGCTCAGGAGAAATTTTGACAGATCGCTATGCTCCTTAAATCACTCTCTCCAGAGGAATTACTTGTACTCGACCAAGTCCCCCAAAACGTTAGGACTACTAGAGCAAATCCCGCTCAAAGAAAGCCGAGGCAGGACGATCAAGTCTCTCAACAAGCTGATAGCCCGGCAAGCGAGCGACGCTCGCTTCACAGTCCGCAGCAGGGCAACTCAAAACCCTCCGATGACAACATCCGAAGAAAAGCGGATCGAAGGAGACCACAACGCAACGAATCAAAGGAACACACCATAATCCCCATCGAGGATGACGTTGGCGAGGTGATCCCGAATCGACCAAGAATTATGCGATTCTCGAAAACAGAAATCGAAAAGATGGTACAAGAACGACTCGAGCAACGCTTACGATCCGTTCAAAACCCGTGGCCCAGAACCACAGAACTCCAGGAGAGCCTAGCAGCGTGCTCTCCCTTCTGCAGAGAAATAAAAGAAGCACAATCAATCGGACAGGTTCCGGGTAGACTACCCAGATATGACGGAACCACTGATCCGGACGACTACATCTTTAGTTTCACAAACATAATGAACTTGTATTCTCACTCAGCGGAGTTCACCGCTAAGCTGATGGTGACCACGCTAGAAGGATTAGCTTTGGACTGGTTCGCCAAACAACCAGCCAACTCCATATTCAGTTTTCGAGAATTATGTAACAAACTGACACAGCAATTCGACAGTCAAAAAAGACAAAAATTGCCGATGAGCTATTTAGGAACCATTTATCAACAAGAAGGTGAATCTTTAAGGAACTGGTTGGCAAGATTTAATGTCGAATTACTCAAAATCGATTCCCCCAATATCGATTACATAATCTCGATTCTCTTCGACCTCACAAAGAATAGGCAGTTTGAAAACGCCCTCAGCCGAAAGCAACCAAGAACGTTCGCGGACATCATGAGCCTGGCATCTAAGTATATGACCCAGGAAGAGATGAACTCTTTCAAAGATAAAAACAAAAATAAAGTTACGACCTCAGGTTCCAAACGACAGGATAGAATTTCTGCCCAAAGATCCATGGACTATGAACGATCTTTTAGAAAAGGCAACGTCTTCCAGCGATTAGAATACAATAAAAACGACCAGGATAGACGACCTAACATCTATCAAAGACCTAGAGTCAGCGAACCAGCGATCCAGAGCAGGGTCAATCAAGTAGATCACCCAAGACTAACCGTTCCAATAGACGAAATATTGGCTGTACTAGAAAGGAATAATTGGATCCCAGAAGCAAAGAAAATCGCTCAGCCCAGACCAGGTTGACGAAACTATGACTTATACTGCAAGTATCACCGGGCACACGGGCACCGCACGGAAGATTGTTTTCACCTTAAAATAGAGATTGAAAAGCTGATCGAACAAGGAAAACTAAACGACTATTTGGAGTGGGATAACCGCAAGCGAGAAAGAAGCGGGAGTCCCCGGTACAACCACCCAAGAAGAAATTCACGAAGAAAGTCCCCTAATGAAGGTCCCCCTCAAGAACTAAATAATGATCAGGTCAACGGAACCATACACACGATCTCAGGGGGACCCGCAGGGGGAGATAGTCGTAATGCTCGTCGAAGGATCGCTAGATCCATAGTCGGAAGCCTAAAATACCCGAAAGAAATATGGACCTTGGAAAACAAAGCAATGACGCACCAGCTGATTAGTTTCAACGAAGGAGAAGTACCCAAAAACCTTGCTTGGGACACGAAAGAGGATAGCCCCGACTTCCCGATGGTGATATCCCTAGAAATTGCAAATTACAACGTCAAGAGAATCCTAATCGATAATGGGAGCTCCGCAAATATCATCTCCAAAGAGGTACTAGCCCAGATGAACTTGGGGCAAATAACATTCCAAAAGGTAGCTACGCCATTGGTAGGATTCGGAGGATCCGAAATTGTCCCCAGTGGAACAATTAATTTGAGTGTTTCACTCGGAAAGAAACCATATCGAACAGTGAAGCTGGTAAAATTTTTAGTAGTAGAAACTCCGTTCGCCTACAATGCAATTTTAGGGCGACCAGCCCTCAACTTGTTTCGAGCTGTCGTCTCAACTTACCATTAAAAAATTAAATTTCCGACCGACATAGGTATCAGGGAAATAGTGAACGACCATTGTATGGCATGGGATTGCTACAGCACATCGTTAACTTTGAAAAGCCGCCCTAAAGCGATTACCCCGAGCAAAAGGAAGCTCGATGACGACGTTAGTAGAAACGAGGTTGAGATCCCTAGCACTGACCGAATAGATAAAAAGGGAAAAGAGCCGGTGGATTTAGCCTTAAAACCACCGGAACATAAGGATGTCGTACTAAGTACAGGGGGACTCATCGAAAACAACAAGAATAGGAACGGAGTTGAGCAAGGAAGGGGAAGTAATGTTGATCAACATTCTCAGAAATAATGTGGATATCTTCGCCTGGAGCGCGAACGACATTGAAGGGATTGACCCTCGCGTAATCAGTCATTCCCTAAAAATCGACCCTCTGGCAAAACCTGCCAGGCAAAAGAAGAGAAATCATGGGCCAGTAAAAGATAAAATCGTTAAAGCTGAAGTAGAAAGGCTACTCAAAGCAAAACAAATTCGAGAAATACACTTCTCGGAGTGGCTGTGTAATGTGGTGCTAGTAGCGAAGGGAGATAAAAAGGATAACAAATGGAGGATGTGCAATGATTTCACCGACCTTAACAAATTATGCCCGCGAGATCCATATCCTCTCCCAAGGATCGACCTATTAGTCGACTCCACCGCTGGTTTCGCAATTTTCAGTATGATGGATGCCTTCCAAGGTTTCTGTCAAATATACATGGACGAGCGGGACTAAGAGAAAACTGCGTTCGTAACCGAGCAAGGAGTGTATTGCTTTATAGTGATGCCGTTCGGCTTAAGGAATGCCGGGGCCACCTACCAAAGGTTAGTTAACCTGATGTTCAAGAATTAATTGGAGAAATAATGGAAGTATACGTGGATGATATGTTGGTCAAAAGCATGAATGAAGCTGATCACGTAAAGCACCTAGATCGATGCTTCCAAATACTAAGAAAATATCGAATGAAGCTAAACCCTACCAAATGCACTTTCGGGGTTAAATCAGGAAAGTTTTTGGGATATCTGGTACATCAACGTGGAATTGAGACCAACCCAGAAAAAATTCGAGCGATAACTGAAATGAAGCCCCCGAAAACGATCTCCCAAGTACAGAGTTTGGTAGGCAAAATCATGGCGTTAAACAGATTCATATCCAAATCAGCTGACAGGAGTTTGCCGTTCTTCCAAACGCTTCGAAAAGCGAAAAACTTTGCTTGGACTGATGAATGCGACCAGGCCTTTGAACGATTAAAAGAATACCTAACGACGCCCCCACTCTTGGCCAAACCGACCGAAGGGGAACCATTATATCTATACATATCGATCTCTGAAGTGGCCGTTAGTTCGGTACTAGTTAAAGTGGATGGCTCAGAACATAAGCCTGTTTATTACTTAAGCAAACTATTACAAGGGGCCGAGAAAAACTACTTGGAAATAGAGAAATTCGCCTTAGCCCTTAGTAGTGGCAGCAAGAAAACTTCGACCCTATTTTCTGACCTATAAAGTTGTGGTATTAACCAATCAACCATTAAGACAGGTCTTAGCAAAACCAGAAGCTTCTGGAAGATTGATCAAATGGGCGATCGAACTCGGTCAATTCGACATCGAGTACAAACCAAGAATTGCAATTAAAGCACAAGTCCTAGCCGATTTCCTGCTAGAGACTCCGAGTCAGGAAGTTGAAAATCCTGAATCAACCAGCCATACACATGATATCCTGATTGTAGAAAATCAAACCTGGTTAATGCACGTCGACGGCGCTTCATGCCGAGAAGGAGGAGGTGCTGGAATCAACTTTACCGGGCCAAATAAGGAGGATATCAATTACGCGATAACATTAGACTTCATCGTGACAAACAACGAAGCAGAATATGAAGCATTGATCGCAGGAATGGAAATGGCAATCAAAGCAAACTTAAAGAATCTTAAAGTATTAACCGATTCAGAGTTAGTACAAAGACAAATAGAGGGCCTTTATGAGGCAAAGGAATTTAACATGGGCAAATATCTGGCCAAAGTGAAACAACTGGCTGAAAATTTCGAAGAATTTGGGATACAAAACATTCCAAGATCGGAAAATAAATGGCCCGATCAACTCTCTAAATTTACAGCATCCAACGACGGAAAGACTGAAAGAGTGATCACTTGGCTAATGTCTAATACACCAGCAATCGATATCGATGAAACGCCGATCACTCAAGTAATGGAAATCGAAGAGGTCGAAGCAAATTGGATGACTCCGATGATAGAGTACCTTCAAGAAGGAAAACTGCCGCTCGACCAAAACGAAGCTCGCAAAATAAAATATCGTGCTCCAAAATATACGCTGATAGAAGAAAAACTTTACCGAAGATCAGTATCGGGAATTCTTCTAAGATGCTTCTCCGAATCTCAAACCAATGATATACTCCGAGAAATACACGAAGGAGAAGCAGGGAATCACAGCGGAGCGAGGGCGTTAGCTTTAAAATGCCTTCGAACTGGTTATTATTGGCCTAGCCTCAACAACGATGCCATACAGTATGTCCAAAAATGTCATCATTGCCAAGTCCATGCTAATATATGTCATCGACCAGCAGAAAACATACACCCAATACCAGTGTGTTGGCCCTTCGATCAATGGGGAATGGACATTGTAGGACCTTTCCCTATAGCTAGATCCAAGAAAGCATACGTTCTTGTCGCTGTTGAATACTTCAGCAAATGGATAGAATGCGTCGCCCTTGCACGGATAACTCAGTTCCAAGTGATCAACTTCCTCTGGAAATTCATAGTATGTCGATTTGGCATCCCGAGAATTCTAATCTATGATAATGGAACCCAATTTGCGGGAAAACAGGTAGTAGAATGGTGTTCAAAACTAGGAATTCAGCAAAATTTCACTTCGGTCGGGCATCCTAGAGCGAACGGACAGACTGAGGTGGCAAACCGAGAAATAATAAAATCCTTGGAAAAAAGATTAGGGGCAGCCAAAGGAAAATGACTTGATGAACTCCCAGGAGTCCTTTGGGCTAATCTATGCTGATCGAAACTAGGATTATATTTCCTTGTAAAGCTAGGTTTAGTATGATATAAATACCTAGTTAATCATTGTATTGGACAACTTTTTGAATACACGGCAAATACGTTACTAAACTCTGCATAACAGCAGAACCCGATATTATTCAATAAGAAAAAATCTTTTTCTTCATATTCATAGTATTTTTATGTTGGTTATCATAATTACTTGTTGTTCCTTCGAAATTGTTCTTCTTTGAGATTGATCCATCCTGAATAAAGTAACAGAGCCCTTTAAATTATATATATTGAGAATCCCCAATATCCCATATTCACTGATACAATTAACCCGACGAAATCCGGTTAAATCAATTACAAATTTCGAGGATTTTAAAAGTTTGATTAAAGTCAATGAATAGAAAGCTTATAAATACCCCATAACCAATTTTAATTATGGAAGTGTGAGATCCCCAAGGAGAATAATCCTCCCTAAAGATTTTTCCATAATTAAGGTGCAATCTTAAAATAAATATTCTTATTCTTAATTATGGGATGATCCCCTGCTTAAAGATTATTATATTCCACAATTGAATATCTCAAGATATTCATTTATGGAATTGGGGGCTTATGATGTGGATATATAAATCATGAGGGTATTTTAGTAATTACCAAATTCCTGATTATTAAAATAATTAACCAAGAATTACATTTATGACATTCATTAAAATGACCATCTTACCCCTAATTAATTCTGAAGTTAGTGGGAGACTTTTCCTCTCCACCTAATTGATGGTGGACTTCTCATCTCCCACACTTAATAAGGTGACTCTTCACCTCTTCAATTTTACCTATAAATACTACCCTCATTTTCATTTGAAGGACAAGTTGCAAGAAATGTGAAGACTAGTTGAGTAGTTTCCTCGAAGTTCGTCCCGTGACGTCAGAACGAGAGGTGAAAACGATCTAGATAGGAAGAGATCATCCCGAGATACCCTAATCATTGCCCATAAATGTTTCTTAATTAACAAGGAAGTACAGTATTAGTCAAAGATTATATGTAATCAGTCATATATTATATTTAACAAAATCTAGTCATTAGACATAATGTTATATCAACATTCAAACAATTGAGATTTCGAAAAACATAATATAACTTTAATTGATTTCTTCAGCACAAAGTAAGAGAAAAGATAATAGAATAAGATGTACTTTAATTGGCAATTACTAGGTCAACAATTCACTATAACCAACCCTATCGTATTTTTCAACATACTTTAATTATTACCCAATAAGAATATTAAAAACGAGAAAAACAAATTTATTATAATTAAATGACACATTAGCATAATTATTTTATACTACACACTATTAGTTCACATAATATATAATCTTTTTTTTTTTTTTTTTTGATGTTACATAATATATAATCTAATTGTTTACTTGTACTAGATTCTCCCAAATATCGTCATCCGTCCGAAGAACGTTGAGTGTTTGATTAATTGATTCCAACTCACTAGCCGACATTTCTTTGCCTCTCCCACAAACAATATCTAACATGCAATCCCCGAACCTACGGAACAACTCTCTGTCGCGAATCTTTTTATTAAATGTTAGATAATTTGTTTGAAGGTTCTAGAACGTTCAAGTTTGATCAAGATATTTCATGTATAAGTTAGTGTCTATTTGATATAAGTATCTAAACTAATAACAATAAATCCTATGTATTTAAGATAAATGAGGATAAATCTAGAACATATAGATTGTAGTATTGTACTATAAATTAGGATAAAACTAGATATTCTAGAAAATTTTATAGACAATTATAAATAAGAATGTATTACTCAAATGTGATGTAAGAGAAAGATGAAGCAATTGAATAAAATTTTTCTCTCTAAAAATTATTCTCCTCCAATTAACTAGGAAAACAAATAACATATCAAAAAATCAAATTGATATTAATTTTACAATTGATTCAACCCTTAAAACCCCAACACTTTTTCCAATTCTATTTATCATTATAGGAATTATCCTATTGAGGCTCTCCCAATTGTCACTAGCATAATGAATGTTGCCTTGTAAAGCCTCCAATAAAAGTTCTATGAAAATTTCATTGTCCTGGTGGGTCCAAATTTTCACCATTTTGCTATGTTTATAAGAAAAAATTGATCATGCAATTTGCACAAAAAACAATCACTGTTTTTTAGTAAACGTAAGTGACAATTAAGTGCAATCTACTTATAAAGCAAGTTGTAATGTGAAAATAATAATATTTCATCCAGATAGATACTTTCAGATTTCTGTGAAAATTTACCCAAAATCTCAAACATAAGTCATGTGAGAAAATGAGTTAATTTGTTGTTCTTCTTCTTCTAATTTTTTTTCTTTTTCGTGTAATTTTTTGCTCGCCCTTCGTTTTGAAGGTGTAAAACTTTATTTGAATAGCAAGAGAAGTGGTTATATATATGAATAAAAATTGTGCTCAAGTGTAATAGGATGTCAAAAGTCGATAAATTAACATGAACATATTTTATTTGGGAGCATTTTACATGCACAATAGGATATGATCAACGGTTCACCAAAATCATAGGGGAGATCTATTGGTCCTATTGGATGCCGCTAGCTCGTCTTTTATTTACAATTTTATATATTGCCGGGGGGGGAATTTATTTTAGCTAAATGCAAAAGTACCCATGTGCATAGGCTAATTGGTGAAGACCCCCTTGTGTTATTCTTATAAAAAAAAAAAAAGTCCCCTCGTTTTTTTATAAGCAAAAAATCTCCATTTGAAATTTCTTCGTAAATCAATAAGGAGGTCGTTGACAATTTATTTAAGTGAAATAGGGGGTTATTGTCAATTTCATAGTTAACAGGATTATTGTCAATATTTAAAGGTTCATGGGAATTTTTTTGGCATTTTTCGGTGGTGTATAATTGTCATTTTTCCTGCAAAATATATTCTCCGGCTTGGAAGGATTTGTTTTTTGCTAATATAAGATAACACGGGGCGGGGGGGGGGGGGGGGGGTTGGAAAGAAAAATAACATAGGGGAGCTTTTGTTGATTAGATAAAATTTAAGGGGTACTTCTGCATTTCACTCGATTTTCTTTTAGTGATACTTTTTGTCCTTAATTAATGGCTAATTTTTCATAAATTGGGTCGAAAATCTAGTAATATTGGTATTGTGCAATCACGTTTCGCATATGAAGTATGCCAAGTTGTGAGCTTGCAAAATTTCAAGGTACTCTTATGTTTTATTCGAAATCTTCCCAAAATTAACTTACTACATACTTGGCACAAAAGCTCCCGTACGTACAAAATAAGCTCTCAAAATTTGTATGGATGGGAAGTTCCATGTTCAATGGTTTCCTGCCGAGTATTTAAAAATACAAGGGCCAATTTGTATGAACATATTTGTAATAAGAAGAATTTCAAATGAACGAATTTAAAATTCCAATAATTTAAAATTCATGTATCTGAAGTCTCATAGAGAACTTCTATGCAAGTACACAGGAGTTTTCTGCATTTGATCTAATTAACCATACGTTATGTTGCTTGTCCTTCTAACTATGTCTAGCCATATGTTTAGAAAGAACCTTGAAGACTCCTTCAATTTCGGAATTTTGGTATATAAGATTTTTATCAATTTTTTAAATGAACAGAGAATTATTCCTAATTTCAAATTAATTAGAGGGTTCACTACAAGAAAAACAATTTTTTCCGACGGGGTCAAATCCGTTTGGAATAATCCGTTGGAAAATACATAAAAAAAAAAAAAGAAAAAAATGGGTTACCAAATTCCGACGGGTGAAACTCGTCGGAAATTACATTAAAGAAAAAGAAAAAAATGAATTAACAAATTCCGACCGGTCAAACCCGTCGGAAATTATATTTTTTTAAAAAAGAAAATGTATTATTTGTTTTCCGACGAGGTCTCGCCCGTCGGAAATGTACAAATTTTTTTCGATGGATGCGTACCGTCGGAAAATATATTTTTTTAAAAAAAAGAAAATATATTTTTTTTCAAACGGGTCGAACCCGTCGGAAATGACTAAAATTTTCCTGACGGGTACAAAAAAAAATTATTTTCTGACGGGCATTAGCCGTCGAAAAATATATTTAAAAAACAAAATAAGAAGAATATTTTCCGACGGTCTATACCGTCGGAAAATAAATATAAACAAACAAAAAAAAATTTATTTTCGACGGGCAATATTCTTTTTTTTTTTCAAATATAATTTCCGAAGGCTAATGCCCGTCGGAATTTTCTTTTAAAAAATAAAAAAAAATCATTTAAAAAATAACCTCAATGTACATAACCCTATGGTCAATAAATTTTAAATTTGATCAATTTACAAATCGAGAATCGATCGATCTAACTACGAATAACTGTACATAACCATGAGGTCAATAGTGTTGACTTTGGTCAATTAGACCTTTAATTCGAGAATCGATCGATCTAGTTACGATTAACCTCAATGTACATAACCCCGAGGTCAATAGTGTTGACTTTGGTCAATTAGACCTTCAATTCGAGAATCGATCGATCTAGTTACGAATAATCTCAATGTACATAACCCCGAGGTCAATAATGTTGACTTTGGTCAATTAGACCTTCAATTCGAGAATCCATCAATCTAATTACGAATAACCTTAATGTACATAACCCGGGGTCAATAGTGTTGACTTTGGTCAATTAGACCTTCAATTCGAGAATCGATCGATCTACATAACCTCAATGTACATAACCCCGATGTCAATAGTGTTGACTTTGGTCAATTAGATGAAGGTACCTACAGTTCCACCTGGACAGAAATCTTATATGCCACTTACTCAAAATACTCGCACTTCCACTTCGAGAGCAACTCCCACTCCCACTTTGAGCCATACGCCTCCACCTATGCATCCTACTCCTAGCCCCATCCCTAGTCCAACTCCAACTCCTAGTCCTCGTAACAGTTCACACGAATTAGATGGTATCTCGAGTGTTGTGGGTGCTGCTTCGTGTGCTCGTGGTGCTAGTTCGAGTGATGGTCCTAGTGAGGACATTCGTGATAAGAGGGAACTAATTGCTCCAAGTTTCAGATATCATAAAGAGTATGCACTTAATTTTATTGGTTTCAAACTTATTATGAGTGTTAATTTCGTATATGTAATTAGAATATTTCTGTGATTTACTGTAGGTTTGAGGGTTCTGCGCAAGGTAAAATTATTCGATTTGCTGAAAAATGTACCAAAACAACTTGGCAAGGCCCGTGGCGCTCTTACACGGATGCCAGTGAAAGGCAGAGGGACCAATGGTTTGCTAATTTCATAAATTATTTATTACTCTGTTATTTATATTAAATACGATCTAATTACTTGCAGAAAAAATATCGTTGGGAACCTCGTTATGATACGATGGCCAGAGATATATTTGATAGCAAAGCCGCAACTTCGATCGTAGAAGGAACAAAAAGCCAAAATGGATAATTGATTCTCATTGGGTCGAGTTACTTGTATACTGGGATTCAGATGAGTTCAAAGAATTAAGTAGGAAAAACAAGGAAAATCGAGCATCCGACTGTGGTGGCCAAGGAGCTCCAAGACACATGGGTGGGAGTATTACACATTCGGAGCACGAACGAAGAATAGTAAGTTTGTAAAATGTTTATTTTTCTTTTTTCATATACCAAAGCCAAAGGTGGAGTAGAACCCACACAAGCAGAATTGTTTATGTATACCCATTCACAATTAGACAAAAATGGAGAAAGAGCAAAGTGGTTCGATACTCGTTCAAAGGATACATATGTAAGTTTTACAATTATACAACTTAGTTGATAAATAAGTGTTATGTTTGAAAACTATGTTCTAAAATTTGTGTCTTTTAGACTGCGTTTTTAGAAAAACTTCCTGCTTCGCAAGTATCCAAAACGGGTGAATCACAACCAATCCCGGAAGATATTCAACTACAGGTAACATATAATTATCATATTTAATTAAACTATTATGTACTTATAAATATTTATAATCTAATTAATGTTTTTGTTTGTTATTCAGGCATGGGTAGACATTTTAGGCATCGGAAAGAAGGGTACGGTTTATGGTCTGGCTAGTAAGGTTGCTTAGGTTAAACCTAGTTCATCGAGGACCTCACAACATTGTAGTTCATCTGACCGGAAGCTCATGTGAAGAATTCTAACTCTCGAAGAAAGATTGCAACAATTTGAGGAGGAACGTCAACGCGAGAGGGAAGAACACATGGCAATGTTGGAGCATGAACGTCAACATAATAAGGATGAACGGCAACGAGAGAGAGAAGAACAAAGAGCAATGGTGGAGGAAAGCCGAAGACAGATGGTGGAGGAAAACAACGACAAATGGAGCATTTCCAACGCATGCTTAACTCCATGTCTTCTAATAAGTCACCACAGAACCCGACCCAAGATGACTAAAACTTAGTTTTATTTTTCGAGATATTTGGATACTTATTTTATTATTGAACTTTTGTTGATTGAGACTAATTTGATTTTGTAAGATATTTTTTGATTTTTCACGCGCTTATTGATTTATTTTGCATGATTTGTTAATTTTTGTATGGTATTTGGTGATTAAATTGATATATTTATAAATTAGGGAATAAAAAAAATTAAATATTTAATTAATTAGGGTATAAATTAAATATTTAATTGATTTTCCGACAGGATTTTCAACGGGCAAACCCCGTCGGAAATTAATTAAAAAAATTTCCGCGGAATTGTAAAAAATTATTTTTTTCTGACGGGCATCACCCTTCAGAAATTTAAAAAAAAAATAAACTAAAAACATTTTCTCCGACGGAAGGCACTCCGTCGAAAATTGTCAAATGAAAAAAAAATTCGTTTTAACGGGTCATCTCGTCGGTAAAAAAAAAAAAATGGTTTTGTTTGTGACGGAACATCTTTCGGATGACCAGTCGGAAAATATTTCGACGGATTTACCTACGGTTGTCCCCATCGAAAAATTTTGCTACGGCGTTTTTTCCTACGGGTAAAATCCGTCGGAAATCTTGTTTTCCAAGGGAATTTTCGGGAAATCCCGTCGAAAAAAGCTGTTTTTCTTGTAGTGGTTATTGGTAATTTTTTTAGATTAAGAGGGGTGCTTTAGCATCATTTAATTTTTGTATAAGTGTCAATTTTTTTTTGGGGTGAATTGACTTGCAAAACATATTAAGATTAGATTGAGATAATTTTGATAATGTCACCCTAATACTTAATACTTTAGTAAGTTATTTGTACTCTAAGCAATAAACATGAAGTGTATGCGTCGAGCTTCTAATGATGTGAAATTTTGATGAATTAAATCAAACACGTACGTCGAGCTTCTAATGAAGTGAAATTTTGATGAATTAAATCAAACAATGGTACATTAAGAATGTATATATTACCATGAACTTTTTCATTTTTATTGAAGGGATATATTACCTTGATTTGATTGGCCTTGAATCAGTCTTATTCTCTTCCTTATTTTGCCGCTGATATTTTCCTTCAATTTTTTTAGTGTGAAATAAAATTTTCTTTAGTTGCCTAGAAGATTCTCGGGCGTCTTCGAAGTTCGATCTAGATGGGATGGCAATTTTTACTCCTCTCTAACTTATTGTTACACCTCTAAGTATTGCATGATTTCCTCTTGACCATTTTATATCGCGTCTTGGGCTAGAGTTATATTTTATCATACATGTTCATGTTTGGCTGATTTTCTTATCGATTTTGAAATTATGCTTATCAATCAACACATAATATAAATGTAATTAGGATACGAGAATGTATCGGTATATCGTTCGCCATGGAGTCTTCAAGATATGACGTTGTTTGCTATCTCCTCACTTGTATAACATTTATAGTGAACTCACCTTCTCATCTCTTTCTATCCAAATAACATAACTGTAGAACACTTTTAGATGATGGAAATTTGCTAACACTTTTGGTTCTTCTATTTTGGTTTAGCTTTGATGAGTGGTTGTGTCTCCTTCTATATATGAGAGTAGAGGGCTAAATGCAAGAGTTACAAGAAGGTGAAAAGCCAACCACCATGGCCTCTCCCTATTAAATTATCGGCCTTTAATCCTTAATGTGAAGAGTCTAAAACTTAAAACTTGATTGAGGTTAGTGGAACACTAAATAAATAAATAAAAACTAAATATTCTCCCACTTGGTCAACTAAACTGATTAAGTTAAAAAATAATTTTGACTCTTTGGGGCTCTTGAAAGAAAATTTGACACGTGATCACGAATTAGATAAACAAAGGTTGACTACTAAAATAGATAAACGGTGTACTTTAACACTATATATAGTCTAAATCATAGCTGTCATATGACTTTATTTATCATATTCCCTTTCATGTATTACACCACTAGCAACTTCTATTACCTTAGTCCATAATTGCCTATTTAACTTTGTCTTGTTAAGGCAAATCATATTTTAACATAACATGTATACATATAATTGGAAGCATGAAAACATAAACAATAATTTAAGCAAATGACAATTTATTAATAACCACTTATTATAGTCAAGGATTGCTTAAAAGACCCATATTAATAACATGTTCTTTATAAATTATTTACAGGCAATCCTTTGTTAATGGATCGGCGGCTATATGATTGGTACTTAAATTTTCAATTGACAGTTGTTGTTCCAGGACTCTTTCTTTTAACAACTTGGGTATATTCCTATCTTAACAAACAACCCACTATCTAATTTCTTTTTATTCTCAATATTCTATTCCCAGGTTCAATCAAGAAAAAGTAAACAATAAAAAAGGTTATCAGTCAATTTGAAAATAATTAGCACAAAATCAGATAAACGAATATCGATACGTATAAATGAAAATCACTAAATTAAAACTATAAAAGAAAACATAACATTATTCGCTAAACATGGATCCGTAAAAACCCTAGACTTAACGAAATTAGTTCATGATAACAAAAACAACGAAATTAACGGGAAACTAGTTCATAATTTTCTATAAAACAAAATAAAGGAAATAGCCAAAGTGTGATGCTAATAATTCTTTTCTCCAGTATTCTCCATAAATCTGCTTTTTACGTCCCTTTCTCTTTTCTCCTCTGTTGCGTGATATATTATGTTCTCCTCGAAAATTGCCTTTTATATTCTAGCCTTTGTCTTCTTCTTTTTGTACAAATAGTAGGATTCCATCCATAAATGGGCTTATTCTTTTTTTTCTTCTTATTATTCCATTAAGCCTTCAAAACATGCGCAACTTAAATGGGCCAGCCCACTACTACATTTGAATAGCTTGAACCTGCCCCGATAAGTGTTCAACTTGTCAAGATTAGGCTCTAGTTGCATTTTCAGCCCCTGCCATTAATTTCTTTGTACCATTGACACCCTCAACAATTCATGGACCTCAATTGAATTCGGATTTTGTTGGGTCGATTTATTTCCTACAAGAAAACATATCGAATTAGTGTTAAAATCAAAGATCATTCTCAAAATTTGATTAAACTTGTTAATCGACTCTGATAAATGAAATATACACTAAAATCCCAAATGACTCACAAATACTGAAGAAAAACACTCATTTAAGTCTGAAAAGTATACACGACAACTCTATTTTCACATAATTGTCACACCCCAAACTTAAACTATTGTTCGTCCTCGAGTAATGACAATAATTCCAACAAAAACGCCAACCAACTTCAAACATTTATCATCATGCATTCAAAGTGAAACTACAAAACAATCATTTCAAAACGTTATGCACTCTATCATGTAATTCCTGCGTGTGTGTGTATACATATTACGAGAATGTCGGTATCACTTAGATCCCTATAGTTTCGAAATCATTGAGCCTAATTGCATGAATTCCTAACTTGCCAAACAAATTCTCTATTTTCTTATGTTATCGTACCAATTACTATGTTCTAGCAAAGCTTTCAATCGAAGTTATGAAATTCTTTAAGTTTGAACTTTCACTTAGCATTTCTTTCTTCATTTCGCACAACTAAAGTATGTTTAGCACCACTCACACTCATAACTCATTTTAAAGAGGCAGTCAATATAGAGGAATGCAGAATAATTATGTCGATGCACCCATATATCGTATAACTTATCGCAGTCAAGTTAGAGGAGTGCAAGTATAAGTCTCAAGCGATGAGGTTTTTCAGGTCTCAGACACGTGAGGTTATTTTCTTTGAATTTACTTATAGTTTTTCAATTATTTGCTTCACTTTATTCTTATTAAAGTTATCCCTCCCCCAAACTTAGACAAAACTATCCCTTAGACCCTTAGCATTTTAACCCTTGAATCTAGAGATCAGGTAGGCAAGAAAGGATTTCTTAAGCCCTATTCTAGACTATAATTCACTAACTTTATTCTAAATCATTGATATGTATTCGTGCTTAAATGTGCAGGAAAAACAGTAAAAAACACATAAAATTTAAAAAAAAAAAATGTTTGAAGTCGACCTAGCATGCACGAAGTAAATGAACAAGACTCTGCCTCTTCATTTTCGTCGGTGTTTTCGTTCTCACAATCTTCCTTTGGTGGATAAGGTGTCTATGTTGGCAACTGTGCATTCCGGCTCTGCAACTCTGCTATCTTGATTTCCTCAATACGTTAGTCTTCATGTAGGCAAAAAGAAACTTAAGTTGCTTCTCCATATCCTCAAGCCTCTATGACATTATTCTCGCTCTTGGGGAGGGTGTCAAAGAAGATATCGTACTCCGATTCGAAACAGTTCTTGCACTTTTAGGATTCCAATACGACTCTCCCATCACCTTAAACCATGTTTTATCATCGAAAGCACTTCTTAATTTCACCATTTTGTTGCCTTCACCCGTTTGCACCCCAACTTGAATACAAAGACGGTAAATGAGGGAAGGGAACCAAATTGTTTGGGCATCTTCCATTGTTGCATTCCATGCAATGCCTTTGTTAATTCATGCTCCATCGTCTAGTGTGTGTTCTTTCATGACGGAATAAGTGAGTCGGGCCTTTTTTCTCTGACATTCTAGTGTAATGAGTAGTGGGCATGAGCCTCGAAGCAATGAAATGTAACCAAATTTTAGCTTTCGGTGTGAGCGATGTCTTCAAAATTTTACCCGTCGTTGGTAAGACGGTACTCGAGAGGCAAATGAAATCCACAACTTTTTTCATGTCTACTGCTTCCGCAAGGCAATTTGTGTACTGGTCATTCTCATAGTTTGACAGGTTATAAGTTTGTTGATGGTAACCTTGTCGAATTTGACCGTCCGTCCTCTCACCTCTACCTCATTTGCTTCGGGAGTTTGGGAGATATTAGCATATAACTCTCTCACAAGTTCACCCGTAATCTTTGTTGGGTGTTTAATAAATTCCATCCATCCTCATGTCTGAAACAACCCACAAAATTCGATGAATAGCTCATCGTTACAATCCACACCCCTTCTCAGTGATAAATGTCCTTTTGATCTCACGAGCGTTAAAATATCTCTCTTGAGCTTTCGGGTTAACAAACCTATCTTTGTCAAAACTGTCAGTAAGTCCATGTTTCACTTTTGCAAAGTCGTTCTTATTATTAGATGTGATTTGTGGTGCTAATTTGTTCAAATGAGGCTTCTTTTGTAGAGATCGACTTCGTGGTGCCATTTGAGTCAATATGACCAAAATAATCAATCAACTATAGTTTCTGTAAAAAAAAATGGTTAAAATGAGCAGAATCAAAACTTATGGATTGATTTTGCAATTTACTTGTATTCTCCAGTTGCAAATTGCGTTCAGCGAACATGGGAAGAAAACTGTTCCTTTGTTCAAGAATCAAATAACCAAATTAATGTGAAAAATACCAAATTAATGATTCGACTTAATAAAACAAACACCAAATAATCAGAATCAATTGAAAAAACACCTATAAACCGACAGAAATTCACGTGCCCGAATTCAAATTGCAAGCCCGAAATGCAAAATACCACCGAAAGGAGAACAAGAACTGCAAAAGCAAGTCAGTAATATTACCCCAAGAAGAGTAAAGGAATAATCAAGCAACAAACCGAGCCAAAATTCGTTGAAATCAAGAGCCCGAATTAGTTCTTGAAGTCCCAAATTACAGAAATGATTAGAAAGCAGCATGGAATCTTAATTCGTGGCCTGTGGTGCAAAATTGACTACGAAGGGTGAAGAATAATTGAAGGCAATAGATGAAAACCGAAATCAATTAACCAACACAGTCGCAATCAGTAGAAATGAACAATTCAAATAAAGAGCAGACAACTGGCAGCTGAAATTATATGAGATGGTTAGCAGGCAGGTGAAATTAACTCCAACGAATAAAATAATCTACAATACTAAATCATGAGATTGAATAGCAAGCAGGTGAGATTAAATCCAACAATCCACTAAAATCGTGGGTGGATCTCGGCAGTGCGTGGATCTAGTTCAGTGACATTAGGGTTCCGGGTGCGGCGCGGCAATGAGAAGAAGAGAGCTGTGGCAATTGGGTAACTGGTGGTGGATGGCGACGCGGATCTGCTGCGTGTTGCTGATAGCGGCGCGAAGTGATGTGGCGTGGTGTGAAGACATCGAAGATGGAGTTAGCGATTCGAGTGCGGCGACGCTGCGAAGAAGAAGATAGTGGTGGCGGTAGGGTTTCTGGTGGTTGACAATGCCACAAAGAAGAAGGCCGACGGCGATTGGTGGTGGTGCGGATGTGGTGGTGGTGGCGGTTTAGTGTTCTAGGATTTTGGGAAAGTGGAAGAGAAAGATAGAAAGTGTGGGAGAGATGTGTAAATATTTTTTTTTTAAAAAAATGAGTCCATGGCTTGAATTCATTTGAGCCATGACCTGAAGCTGTTGAAAATTCTCAAGTTGTATATTGATCAATTAATAGTTCTATCCAATCATCAATTTCTGATTTTGTAAACATTCAATTTTTCTTATTACAATATATATGTTTGAAGCCCTAAATTTCTATCATAATCTTATTTGTCCTATCTTGAAATCTATGACTCTTAGGCTCTCGCACAATGTTACTATTTCCTAAGTTCTTGATTTAAATGGTTCTAGAAAACTTCAAGTCAATGATGTATTTTACGATTTAGTACATGGCTCTGTTTGTTTATTTTCTTTAGGCCGTTCCTGTGACTTAATGTTAGAGATAGACAAATCGCAGGCGGGTGGCACCTCATTTGAATGCAAAGTGCACTCAGGTGGGGTGTCACATACTGCTGAAAATTCTCAAGTTGTAGTTCAAAAAACTAGGCCATGGCTTGAATCCATTTGAGCCATGGCCTGAAGCTGTTGGAAATTATTCACTTTTCTATTCAAGAATAGACCACATCTTATATCCGTTTAAGCCATGGCCTGATGCTACTTTTTCTCAAACATGCCCCTTGTCTACTCCATGTACTAACTCATCTAGGCGTTACTCTTCACCTCGATACGCCAAACACAACCATAGATAACACAAAGACCAAAAATAAAACATGAAAAACGCGAAAAACACAAAATAAAGAGAAAAAAAACTTGGGTTGCCTCCCAAGAAGAGCTTAGCTTTATGTCCTTACCTCGACTTGGTACTGATGCTACTTCATTCTAAGACCACAATGGTCTTTTCCTTCACAATTTTTCTCCACCCAAGTAATGTTTGAGACGTTGTCCATTTACTTTGAATCGTCTTTCTGTCTCAGCTTCAGCTATCTCCACGGCACTATGTGGGAATGAATCTATGACTACAAAATGTCTAGACCTTCGAAATTTCAGCTTTCTAGGAAAAAGTTTGAGACGCGAATTGAAAAGGAGCACGAATTGACCCGGCTCAAACAATTTGATTGTAATAGTCCTGTCATGCCATTTCTTTGTTCTTTCTTGGTATAGTTTAGCATTCTCATAGGCTATGTATCAAAACTCATCATGTTCATTAAGTTGCATCAAGAGCTCATTTCCCGAAAGTTCCAAACTCATGTTCAAGTTACGAACAACACAAAAAGCTTTATGCTCAAGTTCTAATGGTAGATGACATGCTTTACCGAAAACTAACCCATACGGAGACATTCCAATGGGCGTCTTAAAAGTTGTGTGGTACGCTCAAAGAGCATCATCCAACTTCCTTGACCAATCTTTTCTTGTGGGGATAACACTTTTTTCTAAGATATTCTTGATTTCACGATTGGAGATCTCTGCTTGTCCATTCGTCTGGATGATATGCAGTTGCCACTTTATGGCTTACACCATATTTTGCTAAGAGAGCGTTGAAATGTTTATAGCAAAAGTGTGAGCCTTGATCACTAATGATGTCTCTCGGTGTACCAAACCTTGTGAAAATGTGATTTTTAATGAATTTCATCACCACCTTCGAATCATTAGTTGGAAATACTTCTGCCTCTACCAACTTTGACACATAATCAACCGCAACTAATATGTATCAGTTTCCAAATAAAGGAATGAAGGGTCCCATGAAGTAGATCCCCTAAACATCGAAATGCTCTACTTCAAGCAGAGTAATCAGTGGCATCTCGTCACGCTTAGTTAAATTTCCATCCCATTGACATTGATCACAACGCTTAACAAACTAATGAGCATCCTTATGTAGGGTGGGCCAAAAGAAACCAGATTGGAAAACTTTAGCTGCTGTGCGATCTCACTTAAAATGCCCACCGTACGATGAATTGTGACAATTACCCAAACTGTCTTCGAATTCTTCATCGGGAATACACCTCCTTATCATTTGATCCCCACATTTCTTAAACAAGTATGGTTCATCCCAAATAAGTTCTTCACATAATGTAGAAATCTCTTTTTTTGCTGGAAATTAAAGTCGGGAGGAAGTAGCCACTTACTAGATAGTTGACGTAATCTGCATAACCATGGAAGTTTAGGTTGATTTAGCGCAAACTATTTTTCATCTGGAAAGACTTATTTGATCAGTATCGAGTCTGACTCTTTGTTTTCTCCCTAAAATCTAGACAAGTGATCAGCCACTTGATTCTCAGTTCATTTTCTATCCTTTATTTCTAGATCAAACTCTTGCAACAAGAGAACCCATCAAATCAGCCTAGGATTAGGATCCTTCTTCTCAATCAAATACTTGATTGCAGAGTGGTTTGTATATACTTTAACCTTTGTTCCTACCAGATACGCTCTGAACTTGTCAAATCCAAACACTATAACCAATAACTCTTTTTCAGTCATAGTGTAATTCAATTGAGCGTCAGTAAAGAGTTTTACTTGCTTAGCATATCGAGTGAAAGATCATGTTCCTTTTCTGTCTTAGTATAGCTCCAAGGCGACATCGCTTACATCACACATCACTTCAAATGGTATATTCCAATATGGAGCTACTATTATTGGGGCTTTCAACAACATTTCCTTCAATGTCAGGAACGCCTGCACAAATTGTCAAAGATAAACTTAGCATCTCTTTCAAGCAAATTACATAAGGTTTAGAGATTTTAGAGAAATCCTTAATGAAACGGCGGTAGATTCCGACGTGTCCCAGGAAACTACGAATTCCCTTTGCTGAAGTAGGTTGAGAGAGTTTCTCTATCGTCTCTATCTTTTCTTTGTCTATTTCTATGCCCTTGCTTGATACCTTGTGTCCCAACAATATTCCTTCTTGTACCATGAAGTGGCACTTTTCCCAGTTTAGTCTAAGTTAGTCTCTTCACATCTACGCAAGATCTTGGCCAGGTTATCTAAACACTCATTGTACGAATTCCCGAACAAGGAAAACCATCCATGAAGACTTCGAGAAATTTCTCTACCATATCAGTGAAGATTGCCATCATGTATTGTTAAAACGTGGCAGGTGCATTGCATAATCAAAAGACATATGTTTAAAAGCAAATGTGCCATAGAGGCATGTGAAAGTAGTTTTCTCTTGATCAGCTGGTGCAATGAAAATCTGATTATATCCCAAAAATCCATCTAGAAAACAAAAATAAGCCATTCATGCGAGTCTATCTAATATCTGATCAATGAACGCTAACGAGAACCTGTGACTGTTCGCGAAGGGATTAACTCATTGTTTTGATTCTTAACCACTATCATATCCCCTTTCTTCGGAACATACTGACATGGACTAACTCATGTACTGTCTGAAATAGGGAAGATAATTCCTGAATCTAACCACTTGATTTAATAAATTGAGGGGGAACTCACAATTTATATAACCCCAGAAAAGTGTACGGGACAGAAGGGACCAACCCCTAAAACAAGAAAGATAGAAGATAAACCTACTCAACAAAGCTAAAAAACAAATTGAACAACCAACATGCTGGCAAATTGCCTACACAGGGGCACAAAAATAAATGCCTACATACTCGAAGAAACCCACGCAAGGGTACAAATAGAATAAAGCCAACAAACTGGCCAAAACACCCACGCAGGGGCAATATCATAACAAATAATCCTATACACAAGTAGGAACTTCTTCCATCAGCCTCCACAATATAGTCACCTTTGAGCCCTGATGAGAAAGGAGCCACTAGCAATTACCCCCCTGGAAAGTCAAAGATAAGTAGCAATTCCTCAAACAGTCTCCAACATATAGCCACCTTTGAGCCCTGAGAGAAAAGTTGAACCACAAGCAAATAACCCACCATCCAACAAAACACAACCACAAATCTACAAAATAGCGTCCAAAATGCAAAAATCACCACCAAAACTCCAACCCCTGAGATGAAATCCCTGAAAGAAAACTCAACCAAAAGGATCACCATGTACAAGGAAATCTCCAACAACCAACAACACCAACCCCTCAACACAACAACAACCATCATAAATAGTGTGTGAAAAGTGCAAAGGCCTGGTTTAGTATAGAAGTGGTGATTTACTGAGATCAATTACCTGGCAGAATAATCGAGTGAAGTTCACACATGTGAGATAAATGAACTTGTCCGGTCATAGGATGACCAGACCAATATGCGAAAAATTGACTGACAGGCATTAGAAACAAGGGTGACCAAATAATAGAATTGTCAATGAACCAGGGAACTCATCCAAAAAAAATAAGGGCTTCCTAACATGCAAAGGGAATATATGCTGTTAAGTGAAATGAGATGCATCTGAAGGTTGTCCCTGAGTGAATAAGTCGGTGCAGACCAACCTACACACTGTGACCCAGACACTACAACTGTGTGCAGTGCAGAGGAGTCACAAATTGGAAGTGGTGAGTGAAGTGGGACCTGTAAGTTAGCTAATACTTCCTCCGTCCCACTTTTTTTGCTCCTATTTCTATTTGGGACGTCCCAAAATATGACTCCCTTTCTCTCTCAAAATATAACAACAGTTTACTTTTTGGGTGATTTACATTCAGACCCCCTCAGGTTTTGGCATATTAAAAGAAACCATCCGTTGTTTAAAAAATTATAGGGACACCCCCTCGGGTTTGGAAATATTACAAGAAACCCCTTACGGCGTTAAAAACAGTCGAAATTCGATGATGTTAAAAAAAAATTGATTTTCCAAATTTACCCCAGGCTAAATATACCCACGGGGGTTTGTTTATGTAATAATATTATACCACAGAGGTGTCTATGTAATTTGTGGGATGAAATGCAAATCTAAAAATAAACATTTGGACTGCTATTTATAGCCAATATATGTGGCCAACAGTAACATCTAACTGTCATTTTCTAAAATATGATAGTTGACTACAAATTACTCCATGAAGTTATTGTAATCTTTCATATACATCCCCTGTGATATGATATTATTACATAGACACCCTTGTGGTATGATATTATTACAAAGACACCCCATGTGGGTATATTTAGCAAGGGGTAAATTTGAAAAAACAATTTTTTTGCTGACATCATCAAATACTGTCTGTTTTTAACGCCGTGAGGGTTTCTTGTAATATGACCAAACCTGATGGGGTGTCATTGTAATTTTTGAAACAATGGGGGGTTTCTTGTAATATGCCCAAACCTGAGGGGGTCTGAGTGTAAATCACCCTTACTTTTTTAACAAATTGTCTAAAACTCCGTGCCAAAAGTAAAGGTATAAAAAACATTGGGACGGAGGGAGTAATATTGATACAGCCATGAGAGATGGTTGAATCATGCAAAAACTAGGATAGCTAACCTCAGAGAAAACAAAGGCAAATCAAGTGATAGCAAATAAAAGGCCAGGGGTGTTACTCTATATGAAATGTAGCTAAAGAACTCCCCCTAATAGTGTATCAGAACAGGCTGATAAACTACCCTAGACATCGATACCATATAGAGGTATATAAGGTTTATTTGGTGTGTCTAAAAGAAGGCATCTGAAATCTGTCACACCAACTAAGACCCTACAATTTCCTATCCACCTTATTAGGATGGAATATGTATGATTCCTGTGAATTACATCCTAGGTTGGCTACAATAACCTGATTAGCCTCCATGTAGATATGATTCACTGAGGAACCAAGTTGTTGCAAAAGTTTTTTAGCCTTATACAAATGATTCACAAGTTTCCAGTGTACCTGCTTTTTACCTTTCAAGACTGAACACAGACACTTGAGAGTCCACCTCAACCAGTACATTGGAACACTGTTGGATGAAGATGAAGATGAAGTGCAAAGAAGACAAGTAATTAAGGGAAGGTTTTGATGATTCCAAAACATCATAATCAGCTAAGTATGGAAGCTTAGTTCCCTTAGAAGAATTTTGAACAAGTAAAATAAGATATCAGAAGAGTTCAAAGTTCAAAGCCCAGAAGACTAGTGATCTCATGCTGAAACAGCGAACAGAAGAGTAGATCATCAGCTGACTCAAATCAGATTAGTTCAGAGTTTGATCTGCAGAGTGCCTATCAGATGGGTCGCTTCGATCAGCAGAGTATACGAGATCAAGAGATTAGTTCAACGGTAATAAATGCCCCAAGTGAAATAAATGCTGGAAGAGAAGGGTAGTAATGGCAAATGATTGGAATTAACTCTCGGATCAGCAGAGTGCATTTAATGCAGCTACAGGAAAGTACAGCAGAAAAGGTACTGTAGCAGGTTACCGTTCTAATTTCGGGCTAAAACTATGGATTTGAAGATTTGATTTGCTTCAACGGTCTTATTTTCAAATTCAAGTATAAAAGGAGCTGATTTCAACGAGCGAGACACACAACAACATCTGAGATTTCGCATTCGAAGCAGAAACTTTTCTAAGTCTCAAGAAGCTCAAACAGCTCACTCGTCTTGTGGAAGTCATCTGTTGACAGAAACCCAGCAAAAAGATAAACACTTTCTGAGTGAAATTGTAATAGCTGAGTGTTGTGCGAAGTTAGAATCCATCTTTGTGAGTGATTCTACTTTAGAGGATAGGTCTTCTTTGTGATTTCCTATTGTGAGCTTACAGCCTTTTCATTAGTTGTCTAGGTGTAAGTGGAGAAATATTGTAATCTGTGTGATTATAGTATAACCCAGAATCTAAGTGATCTGGAAGAGTGGACTAAAGGATTTTTATCCATATAACCACTATAAAAATTCTTTGTGTTATCTTGCATTTAAGTTTTTCTTGCATATTTTAAAGATTGCATATTTAAACACTTTGAATCATTAAAAGATTTTATAAGGAGTTTCAAAACTGGGGATAAAATCTTTTTAAGAACTTAGTCTACTTGTGAAAAACACTTTCAAACATCCGCTGCAAGTAAACTCTTAAGAAAACTATTCTGTTGTAAAACAGCTAAGTATTTATAAGAAGAGTGGTCACTCTGCTGTTCTAGACTTGTTCTTGATCAGCGTAGTAATCTTACTGTTCTTCATCAGCTTAGTCAGCTGACAGAAGACTGAAAAGTTTTTAAGTTCAAAAATTTTCAGAGGTCTATTCACCCCCCCCCCCCCCTCTAGACCTCATCTGACCACTTGGGACCAACAAGTGGTATCAGAGCAGGTGGTTCATTAGAATCAGCTGCCTGATCAACGAGCTTGATCCAAGTGTTTTTCAAAGGTTTTCAAAACTTTTTCAAAAGAGCATCTTTTTGAAAAATCAAAACTTTTTGAAAAATGGATTGTATCAGCCATGTTCCCCACATTGCTGGTATGTTCTTTGAGGACTGGAAGATTAGAATGGAAATCTTTCTAGCAGCTTATAATGACAACATGTACACATGTATCATTAAAGGTCCATTCAGATTCACAAAGACCATAAAGATAAATGAAGTTGATACGGTTGTGGAAAAAGACCTTCATGAGATGACTCCCGAAGAAATCAAGCTATTCAATCTGGATAAAGTCGGAAGATTCATCATGACTAAAGCCCTGGATAATGATCGGTTTGATAAGGTCAAACATTGCAAGACTGCAAAGGAGATGTGGGACAAAGTCAGAGACATGAGCGAAGGCAATGATGCAATAAAGGAGCATCAGCTCACTGTTGCTTTGGAGAAACTTGACAACTTCAAGATAAAGTCTGGAGAAACCATTGATCAGATGGATACCAGATTCACCAGAACTCTGAATGAAGTTTTAAAGTTGGGAAAGACCTTCACTGACAAAGAGATCACTGTCAGAGTACTAAAGGCCCTACCCCCAAAATTCAACATGAAAGTGACAGCAATGGAAGAATCAAGGGATTTGGGAAAAATCTCTCTTACTGAGCTGTTTTCTGTACTCAAGGCATTCGAGTATAAACTGCCTAGAATGGGAATTGAAGAAACCTCAACTTCAGGACCCACAGCTGCCTTAGTTGCTGCTGAAAACACCAGGAGACCAGCACATAGAAGCCAAGATGTGGACTCATCTGATGAAGCATCACTACTCAACAAGAAGGAGTACACTGCTGGAGATGTAGCATTATTGATGAACAACTTTAAGAAGTTCTATAAGAGAAAGATGAAAAACAAATACAATCATGCTGCTTCTACTTCTAAACCTAACTCTTCTTCTCAAGAAAAAGATGATTATAAAGCAAAACTAATGTGTTATAACTGCAGGAAATTGGGACATTTCATCAAAGATTGTCCATATCCAAAAGCAGAGAAATACACTGAGGAAGAGAAGAGAATCAGAAAGGAAAGAAAGCATCAAAGAGGGAAAGCAATGGTAGCTGAAGCAGAAAAGCTTGCTGCTGTCTACTCATCTGATTCAGATTCAGACACGTCTGATGAAGAACCTTCTGATGAAGAGAAACCTGCTCTCCTCTGCCTGATGGCTAAGGAATCTGATGACTCCGAGGATGAGGTAACTCCTCTTGACAATGAATTATTTAATTCATTTGAACAAATGATGCTGAACAATACTGGTATTGCTGAAGCATATAAAAAGCTTAAGGAAGAGATGATATTGCTTAAAGAGCAAAACAGTTCACTGAAACTTTTAGCTGAAAAGCCAAGAGAATCAGCTGAATACAAACAGCTCGAGCAAGAACATGAATCTCTGAAAGCTGAATGTGAGGTTCATAAAGGAAAAATCATGGAACTTGAGAAAATTATTGAGTCTCATGATAAGTCAACTGTTGCATCCATGCATACATCTAGTAAACAGGAGACACCTTTAGAAAAGAATAAACTAGAATTGAACCATACTGAAAAATTCATTTTTGCTGACAATAGTAAGGTCATTCTGTATGTTCAAACTTCTAAACCTACCTCATCTGAGAAAGTATTAAAGGAGAAGAAAACTCCTAAGGCTAAAAAGAGCAAAGAGCCTAGTGTAGGAAAACAGACTAGTAAACCCAAACAGAAGAGTCCTAGGAAGTCTTCTGATGAGGTTAAGACTAATCAGACTAGTAAGAAAACTAAGTCGTCTGTTAATGAGCAAGCTGTGAGTAAACCAAAGAAGCATAAGTACAAGAAAAATCAAAATGCTTGGTATGGAAATGAGTCATATTATGTGCAACCTGCTGCATATCCTCCTATGTATCATGCACCTCAATTTCCTAGTTACTATGCACCATATCCTGCTCATCCAATGCATGCATTTCCTGCCTATCATGCACCTTACCCTGCTTATGAACACTATTCTTATCATACTGATCATCAACATGACTTATCTGCTAATTATGATAAAAATGAAACTGTTCATGCTCCTGTCAAAACTCAGAAGCCTAAGAAGCCTAAGACATCAACATCTTGGGTTGTCAAAGGTGAAACTAATCCTTCAGGACCCTCTCAATAAGGGTACCTAAAACAATTTTATTTTTTTTTGTAGGTTAGGATTAGGAGTAGGAGTAAAGTAGAGAAGATTTGGTACTTGGACAGTGGATGTTCAAGACACATGTGTGGAAACATACATGAGCTGACTGATGCAGTTGTTGTGGATGGTACAAAAGTTACTTTTGGGGACAGCAAAGAAGGCAAGATTAAAGCTAAAGGAAGAGTTATCAGAGGAAACATAGAGATATCTGACGTCTCTTATGTCAAAGGCCTCAAATATAATCTGCTGAGCATAAGTCAATTTTGTGACAAAGGATATTCAGTCATCTTCTCAACAGATAAGTGCTACGTTGAACAGATTGGTACAAAGAAGGTAATCTTATCTGGAAAGAGACAAGGGAATGTCTACATAGTCGACTGGAATTCTGCTAATAAGGATTCAAGTGTTTGTTTGGTGGCATCTGCACCAAGTGAAGTTAGCTGGCTATGGCACAAAAGGATGAATCATTTAAACTTCAAGACCATCAACAGATTAATCAAGAATGATTTGGTAGAAGGGATTCCAAAGACAGTCATGAGCAAAGACAAGCTCTGTGACGCCTGTCAGAAGGGTAAACAAATCAAGTCATCTTTCAAAAGCAAGAAGCACCAATCTTCTGAAAGAATCTTGGAGCTGCTACATATGGACTTATTTGGACCCATTGATCCAGTCAGCAATGGTGGAAAGAAATACTGCCTAGCTGTTGTGGATGATTATTCAAGATATACTTGGGTGATTTTCATGAAGAAGAAAAGTGAAACCAAGGAACATCTTACCAATCTGATGGAACTGATCCAGAATGAGAAGAGTATCAAAATATTGAAGATCAGATCAGATAGAGGGACAGAGTTTACAAACTCTACTGTTGAAGAGTATTGTAATATTAAAGGAATACATCATGAGTATTCAGCTGCTAGAACCCCTCAACAGAATGGTGTTGCTGAAAGGAGAAACAGAACACTAAAAGAAGCTGTCAGGACCATGATAGCTGAAGCCAAGCTGCCACAAAGATTTTGGGCAGAAGCAACAAATACAACATGCTTTACCCAAAACAGATGTATGATCAACAAAAATCAGAACAAGACTCCATATGAAGTTTGGAACAACAGAAAACCAAACATTCATTACTTTAAGATTTTTGGTTGTAAATGTTTTGTATTGAATAATGGGAAAAAATCACTTACTGCATTTGCAGAAAAGGCTGATGAAGCTGTTTTTGTAGGATACTCAACTGTTAGTAAGGCTTATAGAGTTTTTAACAAAAGAACATTACTAATAGAAGAATCTATCCATGTAGTATTTGATGAGCCAAGTCAATCTTCTGAAAAGAATCAAAGTGTTACCAAAGATATGTCTACTGATTTACAGAAGTTAGATGTTGGAAGAAATGAAGAATATGTTCCCATCATACTACCTGATCTTAACCCAGCTGTCAACTCAAGTGCTGTTCAAAATCAGATCACTGATTGTCTAACAGACGAGTTACATCCAGCTGACAGACCATAGACTGTTCAACAGACGGCAAATGTTCAACAGACTACTACTGGAACTCCAACAGTAGTGTTGCAAGATCATAACAGAGGACAACATTCAGACCTGCAACCTGATCTCAGATGGCTCAGAAATCACCCACCTGAGTTAGTGATTGGTGATCCTTTAGATAGAGTGAAAACAAGAAGAGCTGCTGCACAAGATGCCATGTTTGTCACTTTTCTATCTCAAATAGAGCCTAAGCAAATTGAAGAAGCTCTAAATGATTCCTTCTGGATAGAAGCTATGCAAGAAGAGTTGAATCAATTTGAAAGGAATGAAGTCTGGTACTTAGTTCCTAGACCAAGTCATCAAAGAGTAATTGGCACTAAATAGGTTTTCAGAAATAAGATGAATGAAGATGGTGTTGTCACCAGAAACAAAGCAAGATTAGTGGCCAAGGGTTATTGTCAAGAAGAAGGAATTGACTTTGATGAAACTTTTGCACCAGTAGCAAGACTTGAAGCAATCAGACTGTTTCTTGCCTATGCTGCTTACAAAACCTTCACTGTCTATCAGATGGATGTGAAGTCTGCTTTTCTCAATGGAGAACTGCAAGAAGAAGTATATGTTTAACAACCTCCTGGATTTGAAGTCTATCAAGAAGAGGACAAAGTATATCGTCTGAAGAAAGCCCTCTATGGACTGAAACAGGCTCCAATAGCATGATATGATACCCTATCTGATTTTCTTTTAATTAAAGGATTTCATAAAGGTAAGGTAGATAAAACCTTGTTCACTATTGAATGGGAGAATCACATATTACTTGTGCAAATATATGTGGACGATATTATTTTTGGTTCAACTAACCAACAGATGTGTGATAAGTTCTCCAAGCTGATGCAGAATAAGTTTGAAATGAGCATGATGGGTGAACTTAATTATTTTCTTGGCTTGCAAGTAAGACAGTTGCCTGATGGAATATTTATTAGCCAAGCAAAATACACAAGAGATCTGTTCAAGAAGTTTGGTATGGAAACTAGCTCTACTGCTACCATTCCTATGTCTACAAGTCTTCGTTTGGATAAAGATGAAGATGGAAAATCAGTGGACATAACCAAATATAGAGGCATTATTGGTTCATTGTTGTATCTAACAGCAAGTAGACCTGATATAATGTACTCAGTTGGAGTCTGTGCAAGATTCCAATCAAACCCCAAGGAATCTCATCTCTTAGCTGCCAAGAGGATATTGAAATACATTAAAGGCACTCAAGAATTGGGATTGTGGTATCCTAGAGAATTTGGTTTTGAACTTATTGGTTATTCAGATTCAGACCTGGCTGGCTGCAAGATTGACAGAAAGAGCACAACAGGTGCCTGTCAGTTCTTAGGTAGTCGTCTGATCTCATGGATGAGTAAGAAACAAACTTCAGTTTCTATATCTACTGCTGAAGCTGAATATATAGCTGCTGGAGCTTGCTGTGCACAGATACTTTGGTTGAAACATCAACTAGAAGACTACAACATCAAGATTAGTGGAATTCCAATCTACTGTGATAATACAAGTGCAATTTCTCTTACTCAGAACACTACAAGTCATTCAAGGACTAAACATATAGAGATCAAGCATCACTTCATTAGAGATCATGTGGAAAAAGGCAATGTAGTGATTGAGTATGTTCATACTGACAATCAGATTGCTGATATTTTCACTAAACCTTTAAGTGAAGTAAGGTTCTCAACTCTCAGAGCTGAGCTAGGACTACTTAATTTGGATGCATAAGCTGAGGGGGAACTCTTCAAAAGACTGAAGTTCAACAGCTTAGTTATCCGTTACTATGTTCAAGAATTAACTTTCAACAAACTAGTTAACTGATGAATTCTTAAAGACAGGGGGAACGTATAAGACTAGCGGTACTTCTGCTCTAAAGATGAAATTTGTTAATGACAGTTAGTTGAAGTTATGTTATCAGAAGATCTGTTCTTAATTCTTGAAGACTGAAGATTATTTTATCTTGCTGGATTGACAAACAGCAGAGGAAGATTACTGGCTATTGGCTTTCTCCAGTAATATCAGATAACAGATCACTCGTCCGTCAGATAAGTTAAACTCTACTCATCTGATGTCTTATATAAGCATGGTTATAAAGACGCATTCTTAGAAACACGCTTTTATAAGTAACAGATAAGTAACGATTGAGTTTCCCGCCCATCTGACATTAAAATAATAAAATTGAAATCCGCAACTCCCAACCACACGATTTAAAACTGTCAGATTGATCCAACGTATCAGATTAATCACGACAACCCAAATAATGGAAACGTATAAAATCCAATCTGAACAGATTAGTCGTCTTATGCACTCATAAACTCTCAAATTCTCTAACTCTCAAACTCTCTTGCTTTCAAAAGTTTATTGCTTTCGCAGATTTACACTTAGAAATCTCAGAAATGGAGAAAATTATCGATGGAAGGTACTTAAACTACAGCAAGTTTCACTTTTCGGGTACTGATCGGATGCGCTCCATCATGGAAAAGATCAAAGAGGCATCATTAGTTCCAGTTCTGGAAGCACACGAGGACAGGGTCTACTTAGAAGATGTAGAAAACTTCTACAAGACCAGGAAATTCTCCGATGATGATACTGTTATGACGGCTGTCATTGGTGGTAAGAAAATTGCTATCTCTGCTGCTGTTTTAAGTGAAATTTACAAATTGAAAAGTGAAGGAGGAGACGTAACAGACCTAGGGTCTGAGAAAGAGGAAGAATTTTGGGCAATCTGTGCAAAAGAGGGAGAAGAGATGACTGGAACTCTGATGAAAACTCAGTTAAAAGATGAGTATCAGAGGTTCGCAGACATCATTGCGAAGGTACTGGAAAGCTACACGAGCTCTTTGGATGGGTTACCCAGGAGAAGGTACTACACCATGATTTGTATCTACTATGGGCTAAAAGTGAACTGGGCAGTTCACGTCTATGATCTGCTAAGTGATAAGAGGACTTCACATGCCATTTTGCTTAGTCATCTGTTTAAGGCACTAAGCTGTCCTATGGCTGGTGGAAAGGCTACTCATAGCAGCAAAGAGTTCAAGTTGTATGAACCAGTGAGAAAGGTAGTGGCTGCTCCCAAAAGAAAGGCCCCTACTAAGTCTAAGAAGACCTCTTCTAAGAAAAGCAAGAAGGAAGGTCAGACAAGCAAGTCTGCTGATCAAGCAGCAAGCTCTACTGTTGAAGCCGGATCAACAGAAGCTGAGATTGAAGTCCCTGAGAAAGTAATAGATGACTTCACTGCTGAGCTTGAGAAGATGGAAACAGGTTCATCACCTGAAAGAACAGAGTCTGATGAAGGAGTCCCACTTCAAAGACTAAAAAGATTAAGGACCAGAAGTGAGGCAAGGGGACCTCCTACTGCCAACCCCCCTGCCAAAAGAATTGCCAAATCAAAGGTCAAGAGAAATGTCACTTTCTCTGAGGAGCCAGTTGCAATAGTAAGAGAAACAACAGCATTAGCTGAGAGGCCAATCACTATTAAAGAGCTTGCTGTTAAGCCTACTGAAATTGTTGCTGCTGAACTTGGAGTCTCTGCTACAGACTCATCTGCTGTAGTGTCTGCTGAAGTTAGAGAAGAACAGCAGACTGCCACAACAGGTGAAGGAGAAACACTCCTTCTGCATCCTACTCCTGTTGCTGCAACTCCAATTCAAGCAGTTGAAAGTCCTGAATCAAGGAGACAAAGGACTGGTAAAACTGCAACATACCTAACTGCTGCTGAAAAGAAAAGACAAGATGCTGCTGAAAAGCTAAGGCAAGCTGCAGAAAAGGCAGAAGAAGATAGGCTGAAAAGCCTAGAGCTAAAAAGGCTGGAAGAAGAGGCCAGCAAAATGACTCAAGAGCAAAGGGACGCTATTGAGGAAGCAGAATTGGCTGCTGCTATTCAAGCAAGCACCAAGGATGCTCATGGACCACAGCATACTGGAGGAGTAGTTATTGGTGAACAGAGAGATCCTAACAAACCAATACCAGCTATGCCTGCACGAAAGTTAAAGCCAAAAAGAAGAGAGGAGATTAGATTGGCTTTGGAGATTGTCAGGGATGACCCTGCCATCTTTGAAGAATTTCTTAAAAGGTTGGATGCTGAAGGTACAAGAATCAACCGTCTGACATTATTCCATGCTGAAAAGATCAGATACAACAGATGGAGAGAATTCAGACTGACAAAGAGTCCAGCTGAAATGGCCAAGTGGAAAGCCTTCACTGCTGAAGAAGCCTGGGTACTGAAGTGGCTTGAAACTGGATCATTAATTCAAGCACTTGATTCATAATTCTTTCTGGACAAGTTAAGATTGAGAATAAGTCACATAGTCAAGGCTGAAGCAAAGAAGATATTTGAGTCTGTTCCTGAGGATTATGATGAATCAGAAGACCTCAAGGAAAGATCAATCAAGCTGGCTATTGCTCAAGCAATGGAACTTTGGGCAAAGAAGTCTAGGAAGCTAAGGGGACAACCCAGTTCATTGGTCCCTCTTCCTAACATCAAGCACATCGTCTACGGTCCAAATATCAAACCTTTTGAAGAGCTACCTGAGGAACCATACTCACCTTTTATTCCTCTCGACAATTTTACATGGATTTCTCACAGGTCTGCTGTAGATAATGAAGGTTTGCTGAAAACAGTTGAGACTATTAAAAAGATCAAGTCCCCTGCTGACAAAGAAGAAGAAGAAACTTCTGATCAACAAAGGAACAAAGAGGGTGCATCTGACCCATCTGATCAGAACAAAGACAAGGGTGACAAGTCTGACACAGCTGATAAATCAAAGGAAGAAGAAACCATTCCAGCTGATCAGATTATTGAAAGAAAGGCTGCTGCTGAGCAAGAAGATCAAACCAAGGAGAAGGAAAGCTCTCCTGGTCAGGTTGACGAAACCAGAGAAGAAGAAATTGCCTCTGGGTCAGCAGATCAGACTACAAAAGAGTCAACTCAAGCAGAGGAACAGTCCACTGAAAAGGAAGTTCTTGCCTTACCTCCAACTCAAATTGAAGTTGCTTCTACTTCTCAGAACTTACAGCAAACATCCTTGTTGGATTCTATTCAACAAATGATATCAAAATCAATGAAGGAAATGGAGGAGAAGTTAACTGCAAATCAGAAAGCTGCTGCTGTTCCAATCTATCTGATAGAAGATACTGCTCAGAATGTCAAATCTGTCCATCAAGACATGGACATTATCAGAAGAAGAACCCAAAGCACAGCTGAAGGTTGGAGAAATATTACAGAAACGGTTGAAATGGCCATCCAAGCTAAGGATGAAACCTTAGACAATATGATGAGAGACTTCAAGGCATCTGCTGATTGGATACTTGCCACTCAAATTCAGCTAGGTGACCAAGGTGAAGCTGTTCTCAAAAGAATGGATGATTTTGAAGCCAATCAACTGAGACAACAAGCTCAACTAGATGCATTTGGAGCAAATCAACTACGACAACAAGCTCAAATGTATGCTATGGAAGAAAACATCAAGCTTCTATGTGATTCACTTCTGATCACCCCAATCTTGACAAACTATCAAATCAACCCTGCTGATGATGACAAAAAGGGGGAAGATAAGGTACCGAGGGAAGAAAGGGAAGATAAGGCATCATCTGCTGAAAGAACAGAAGTGTTAGAAGAATCTGCTGATGATGATGAAAAGAATGATGCAGAAAATGAAGGCACAAGCAAATCAACAGATGAGAAAATCACAGAAGAAGAAGGTGAAGCTGCTGAAGAAACTGAAGCTGAAGCAAAGGCTAAGTCTGATAAGGAAAGAGCTGCTGCTAAGGACTCAGCTGAAGAACAGCTTGACCCTGATGTCAAAAAGAAGAAGTTAGAGCTGTTGAAGCAGAAACTCTCTGAAGATTTGGAAGCTGAAACTTCCAAACCTGCTGAAGAAGAAAAAGAGAGCAAGGAAGATAAAGAAGACAAGCTAATAGACTAGTCATGTTTAATTTACTTATGTATCTCCTTGAAATTTTTTTTTGCACAACTCATCTGAACAAACTTGTAATATGTAACACTTCTCAATATCTATAAAATTGCAAGTTTTAATCCAACAGACTATTTCTATCTCAGAAATTTTTGAGGATCAAACTTTAGTTTAGGTACAGGTACTTAGCTGAAGTTTTGTCATCATCAAAAAGGGGGAAATTGTTGGATGAAGATGAAGATGAAGTGCAAAGAAGACAAGTAATTAAGGGAAGGTTTTGATGATTTCCAAAACATCATAATCAGCTAAGTATGGAAGCTTAGTTCCCTTAGAAGAATTTTGAACCAGTAAAAGAAGATATCAGAAGAGTTCAAAGTTCAAAGCCCAGAAGACTAGTGATCTCATGCTGAAACAGCGAACAGAAGAGTAGACCATCAGCTGACTCAAATCAGATTAGTTCAGAGTTTGATCAGCAGAGTGCCTATCAGATGGGTCGCTTCGATCAGCAGAGTATACGAGATCAATAGATTAGTTCAACGGTAATAAATGCCCCAAGTGAAATAAATGCTGGAAGAGAAGGGTAGTAATGGCAAATGATTGGAATTAACTCTCGGATCAGCAGAGTGCATTTAATGCAGCTACAGGAAAGTACAGCAGAAAAGGTACTGTAGCAGGTTACCGTTCTAATTTCGGGCTAAAGCTATGGATTTGAAGATTTGATTTGCTTCAACGGTCTTATTTTCAAATTCAAGTATAAAAGGAGCTGATTTCAACGAGCGAGACACACAACAACATCTGAGATTTCGCATTCGAAGCAGAAACTTTTCTAAGTCTCAAAGAAGCTCAAACAGCTCACTCGTCTGGTGGAAGTCATCTGTTGACAGAAACCCAGTTGAAGCAAAAAGATAAACACTTTCTGAGTGAAATTGTAATAGCTGAGTGTTGTGCGAAGTTAGAATCCATCTTTGTGAGTGATTCTACTTTAGAGGATAGGTCTTCTTTGTGATTTCCTATTGTGAGCTTACAGCCTTTTCATTAGTTGTCTAGGTGTAAGTGGAGAAATATTGTAATCTGTGTGATTATAGTATAACCCAGAATCTAAGTGATCTGGAAGAGTGGACTATAGGATTTTTATCCATATAACCACTATAAAAATTCTTTGTGTTATCTTGCATTTAAGTTTTTCTTGCATATTTTAAAGATTGCATATTTAAACACTTTGAATCATTAAAAGATTTTATAAGGAGTTTCAAAACTGGGGATAAAATCTTTTTAAGAACTTAGTCTACTTGTGAAAAACACTTTCAAACATCCGCTGCAAGTAAACTCTTAAGAAAACTATTCTGTTGTAAAACAGCTAAGTATTTATAAGAAGAGTGGTCACTCTGCTGTTCTAGACTTGTTCTTGATCAGCGTAGTAATCTTACTGTTCTTCATCAGCTTAGTCAGCTGACAGAAGACTGAAAAGTTTTTAAGTTCAAAAATTTTCAGAGGTCTATTCACCCCCCCCCTCTAGACCTCATCTGACCACTTGGGACCAACAAACACCCAAAAGAATCACAAAGTTCCAACCCCCTAATTAAAGCCCTCATCTCTGACTCAGTGTTTATACAAAGCCCAACAAAATCACAAAAGCTAAACACCATCTTCCCATCAGCATCCCTCACAATCCCACCCAAGCTCCCAACCCCTGGATTACCCCTTGAACAACCATCTGTATTCAGCTTCACAAACCCAGAAGGAGAAAGAAACCAGTTAACCATAATACATTTAGGGTCTAAAGAAAGTTTGACATTGATACCCGAAGATCTATGAATACTTAAATCTCCCTTCCAATTACTAGGTCTAATTTTTGAAGTTCAGTATAAATACTTAACCTCAGAAATTGACCTATCGATAATATTCAAAGCAAGGTGTTTCTTATTATGATATATGGAATTATTCCTGCTCTTCCATAAGTTCCAAAGGACATAAATAGCCAGAACAAACCTTAAATGCCCTGGACCACAGAAAGTAGATGAATTAACCTTGAAGATAACAGAAACTTGGGATTATCAGTCAAAACCTTATTTACACCATATAGATTAGCAAATTACTCCCAAAATTGGGAAGCCACAAATACATTGATAAAAACATGTTGATTATATTCAATATCAAACCAACACTGGCATTTTGATGCTAATTGAATCCCTCCGGATTGCATAACACTATCCACAGGGATCCAATCGTTCAAAAGCCTCCAAATGAAAATAAAAACAAAAGGCATAACAAGAGAGTTCCACACATGTTTCATCAACAAATCTACTGGCTTCTTAAATCTAGTGAAATTCCAAGCACTCTTAATATTAAACAAACTATCAAGAGTGTGCTTCCATGTAATCACATCATGTTCATTCAAGTCAATATGCAATAAGACAATATTACTCACAACATCAGCAGGAAGGCAGGAATGAAGAAGGACCACATTCCAAACGTCATGCACAAAGAAATCACACACTCTAAGATTATCAATTGGAAGATTAGGAATAGGCAAATATTTTAAAGACCTGTCACTGATCCAATGATCATGCCAGAAAGATATGACCATTTCTTAACCCCCAGAAGACATTCTCATAAACAAGTGTCTAACCTTACACATACGCTTCCACACTTGAGATTTATACTTGGCATTCAAAGCAGTGTAGAAATGAAGGGACTTTGTATATTTCTCTACCATGAATCTAGACCAAATCCCAACATTTTAGAAAAGGTAGTAGCAACATCAGACAATCTCCTAATCCCAAGAGCACCTTCTAAAGAGGGAAAACATATATTCTTCCAGGAAGACCATTGTATCTTCTAACCACTAGTCTTGCTCCAAAAGAATCTAGCAAAAAGCCCTCTCAAGCTCAACTAACAATCTAGTGGAAGGAAATATGACCTCAAAAGTATAAGTGAGAATATAAGTGAGCACACTCTTCAAAAGCACAATGTAACGGACCACCCGACGGGAAGCCAAAATCCGCACCCAAGGCACTCGACGGCAAGACATGACTTGATTCAAGCTTTGCCATGACTTTGAGGTTCTAGAAGTCTCTACTACCTTCTACATTACTCTTGTACATAATAGAAGTTTCTAGATTAGCCCACACACTTCTACACAAGTCTTGTATATGGTAGGAGATTCTAGATTAATCCACACATGTGTAGAAGATTGCACATAGTGCTACATTTTGGTAGATAGTAGTAGAAGGGTCTAGAGAGTAAATCGGACTCTTGGATCAAGTTAATCACCACCATCCATTTGAGGAGGTGGGACTATAAATAGGGCACTCTTGATCATTTGTAACCTTCCAAGTTTCAATCTAATAAAAGTATACTTAAGTTTTCTCAAAAGCTTTCTTACTTACTTTCCGCTTTCACCCACTTTATCCTTCAAGAAGTAGGCTGACTTAGCCAATTCCACAAGGGACGACGAGGCTAGGTGCAGCACGACACTTGAAAGAAACAAGTTCGTGACAACAAGCTTACCACCAGGGAAAAGAGGCTTAGTCTCCCACCCACTCAAATGAGATCTAATTTTAGCCAGTATGGGGTCAAAAAGTGCCGTGTTTTCCTTCCCTTTAAACAAAGGTGCACCAAGGTACTCTAATGGAAGACTATCCAAAATAAAACCAGAAATGGTTTTAATATGGGTCCGGGCTCTCCTATAACAACCTTCCCAACAATAATCTTACTCTTCTGCGGGTTGACAGCCTAACCAGACACCCTAGAGTAGTATTCAAGAAAGCTCATGATCTTAGTAATAGACTAATATGTGGACTTTGCAAAAATTGCAAAAATTATGAAATCATCCACATAGGCCAAGTGAGACACGCTAAAAACCCATTACTAGAATATTGGATATCAGAATGATCAAGAAACAACTTATTAAGACCCCTACTTAAAAACTCAGAAGCTAAGATAAGCAAAGTGGGAGAAATGAGATTTCCCTGCCTAACCCCCGACTTGGCGGGTAGTGAATTTTCATACCCGAAACCCTACCCGATTTGGCGGGTACCCGAAGTTCGGGTACCCGAAATTTTCGGGTATTTTGGGTATTGGGTACCCGAAATTTCACACTTTTTTTTTTCAAGAATTTTTTTCAACATATATATACGTAAAATTGTAAATAAATGAATTCAAACATTAATTGTACACAATAACTTCAAAACAAAACAATACAAATGTCTCAAGCCATCAAGATTCAAGTATTAAATAAATTACAATCAAATCAAACTCGAAGTCTCAAAGCATCAAAATATTAAATATCACGATCGCATGGCATGAAAGTTACAACTTACAATAGACATAAAATCACAAATCACATTCAATAATATATCACATTTTTACTCATCATTCGGCTCTTCACCAATCATATCCACCTACAAGCTTGAAAATCCAACTAAATTACTCGAATTTCTTTTTTTTAAAAAATACCCGAACGGGTACCCGAATACCCGTTCCTCTCCTAGACCTAAAGAAGCCAGAAGGCTGACCATTAACAAGTACGAAGGAGTAAGTATGTTCAACAGTGCATCTAATAAGGGCTATAAAGTTATTAGAAAAATCAAACTTCTAAAGCACAACAAACAAAAACGGCCAATGGACTCTATCATAAGCTTTAGCCATATCAAGTTTGATAATCATATTACCACCTTTAGAACTAGGTTGATTAATCTCATGCACTAGTTCTTTTGCAAGCAAAATATTATCAGCAATAAGTCTATCCTGCATAAAGCCAGATTGGTTTTCAGAAATAAGTCTTGGCAGCACACTCACAAGCCTATCATTCAAAATCTTTGTACAAATATTACAAGAGACGTTACAAAGACTAATAAGCCGAAACTTAGACTATCTATCATCATTTTGTACTTTTAGAAGAAACACATTTGTTATAGCAGTGATGGTTTTGGGAAGAGAAGAGCCAGAGAAGAAATCTACTACAATATCAAGTAGATCCTCCTTGCCATTAGGTCCAACAGCACTCTCGGGAGCGATTCTGAAAACAACATCTTTCACTTCATCAAGGGAAGGGGGAGCAGTCAAAGCAACATTATCACATTGGTCAAGGACAAAAGAAATCAAATCAAGACTATCACCCACGAGATTAGGCTCAACAGTAACAACACATTTTCAAAATACTCAGCAGCTAAAGACCTAATCATATTACAATCAGTGACCCAATTTCCATTCCCATCCTTAATTCTATGAATAACAGATTGCCTTTTTTTCCCCTTAGCAAGGTTATGAAAAAACTTGTGTTTTTGTCACCCTTGCCAGCCCATTTAACCTTGGCTTTTTGTCTCCAATACTCCTCCATTTTCAAGGAGAGGGTATGTAGAGCATTTAGCCTATTTAACTTAATCAAATATTCCTCACTAGGATCATCATCAAATCTATCCTGAGCAACTTTGACAGCAGTGGTGGAACTATTAAGTCTTTAAAAAATGTTACCAAAAACGGATTTGTTCCACCGACGCAATATTTGCTTCATCCTATGCAGCTTAACTTTTAAATTAAGTATCCCATAAAGATTAGTGTTAACATCCCAACAATCCTTAACCATTTCCAAAAACCCAGAATGTAGGGCCTAGACACTTGAGTATCTGAAAGGTATAATCACTGGGATATGCTTAAATTGAAAATTAATTAGCATAGGGGAATGATCTGAATGCATCCTAGAGAGGAAATTAGCAATGGAATCAAACATTTCATGCAAAACATGATTGGCCAAACATCTATCTAACTTCTGCCAAACAAAGTTCTTATACCAAGTAAACTTGGATCCTATGGAATCTAAATCAGACAGAGACCAACCGAGAAGACAATCAGAAAAGTCCCCTATAGAACCAAGATGAGGAGCATCCCCCTCCCCCCCTTCTTCTCAGAAGGATCTAAGATGATGTTAAAATCCCCTACAACAAGCCAAGACTCACTAGTGAAATTCTTCCTAAGCCCAACCCACAAATATCTCATGTGACTTCTCTGATGCAATGCATACGCACAAGTAAAGAAAACAACTTTACGGAGCAGGGGAGATGAAAAAGTAACATGCAAAAACTGGTAATGATCCTCAATAACAGTAACCAAGTAACTACTATCAAAGAACACCCACACCTATTATTAGAATTCCTAGCCACATGATCAAATTAAAGATCTTAAAATTCATGTCATCCATAGAAACCATAGGCTCAATAACAACAAGAATCTTCATTTTATTAGCCTTTTTAATTTCCTTAACATTTAATTGGGATTTAGGTTTCCCAATCCAACGTACATTCCAAACCAAAATCGTTGAGAAACATACCCATCCTCCCTAGTTCCCCATTTCTTATCACCTAACCTCCTACTAGACCTCCTAGTACCCTTCCCCTCTCCATCAGAAAGATGCATCCTAGAAAGAACAACCCCAGGAACCACATAAATTTCCTTGAGAATATTGGCCTTAAGAGACTTAGACATAAGAGGTCTAGACTTTGGAGACTCAGTAACAGAGACTTCTTGATCCTCAGATCAAGATGGTCACCCCAAAATCAACTCCTAGAGAGTCTAACTCTCCTCTGCTATGTAAGGTAACATGCCTACTCATTCCCTTAGAATGACCAGAAATAGGGCTAGAACTAGGGCCAGAGGGACTCTCAACAACAATCTGATCACTGCTATCCAAAGCAATGACCCCCACCTTGAGACTAGTATCCTCCTGACCATCGACCGTAGGAGTGGCATCAACCAAAACAGGGGACTTGACATTATCACCATCCTCCTCTATCTCACTAGTACAGTCCACAACTGGGACTGCTTGAGTGGGCAGAGAAGGAGGGTATATATCAGAGGGACCAGGGGGCAAAAGACTCAGAGCCGAGCACATCACTAGGACTCTTCAACTTATCAACAGAGACAGGTGAGGACCTAGGCTGCATCTTCCCTCTTCTTTTTTTTCTATCTTATCTTTTTCTTACTCTTCCTTTGAGTATGAAGATACTCATCATGCAAACCATCAAGTTCAATATCAGTGTTTGTAAAATCCGAGGTTGCATAATTAGTATCTATATTATCAGAAGAATGTTCACATTCATTTTGTTTTATCTTTTCTTCTTTGATCTTTCTAACCTCAGATTCAGTCACATACATCTTGATTTGATTAAGATTACGATCAAACTCAGTTCCACATCCATTACACTAAAAAATAGTTCCCTCGGGTATATTGCTAGCATCAAAATCAGGACTAGTCACAACAATAGACCCTTTGGAGTGATGACCATGGAAACACTCACCCTGAGCATGAACACACTTCTGGCCCTTAGACTCAAAATTAGACACAGTTTTCCCTTCTATGTCCTTCCCTTCCACTACTAGTTTCTCAATAAATCTAACAGATTTCTCCTTTCCAGGCTTAATCTAATCCTTGGACTCTTTGCTAACAGGAGGAACATAAGCCACGGCAACAGATTTACCCTTCAGAGACATAGATTGACCAACAACATTAGTGACATAATGAACAACATCATTTTTATCAGAAGACACAGTAATAACAGGCACAGAAGCAGTCAAACACTCAGTCATAAAAACAGTTCCAGGGGAGCACCCCCCCTGTAATCCATCATGTGCAGCAAGTGGGGTGGCACTCTACATACCATCATGCAAAGCAGTTTGAGGGGTGGAACTCCCCTCTATACCAGTCTTGGCAACATAACTTTGTTGGATAGCAGACTGCTGCAACTGTTTGGATTTCTTCTTTCTCCTCTTAACTATACTACATTGCCATTCTCCCTCTTTGTCAATAGTAGCAGGACTCTTTGCATGTGTCCTTCAATTTTGTAGCTCCTTCTGAACACCAGATGACCCACCAGTGGAAGAATTTGGGACAACAATAGATTGTTTGGTCTCTTTTTATGCCACTGAAACTGGTTGCCTAGCCTGAGTAGTAAGATCATCTCAAACAGAACAACCAGGAGCCACAAAAGCACCTCTAGATTTGGGACAAGAATTGGACTGCTGCCCAGTAATCCTGCAGCTAGCACAATATAGTGGTCTATTTTCATAATTGACCTCCTGATATATGCAGTTGCCATCCTCATCAAGTCTCAAAGCAATCTCATTATTTGGATCTTTGAGTAAATCAATCTCAACACAAATCCTAGCCCCCTCAGACAAGTTAGACTTGTTGTGGCCTCATCAGTTATTAAAGGCTTCCCAACTCTGAGACAAATCTCCTACAACATTTTAGTGTCATACATGGGTCGAGCCAACCCTCTCAAGACTATCCATCAAGGAACAATGGAGGACTCTTCAGAAGGCTTACAGAAGAGAGACCATTTGAAGACTTTCATGGGGCAAATATAAAAAGACCAGTCCCTCTTAACCCAGAGCCTCGTATAATCCTCCTCCTAAGTGCAAAGGATAGACATATTCTTCCTATCAAGCATGTCAATTCTCCATTCATCCTTAGGCCCTATATTGGCAAAGGCTTTCTTCAAAGCCATGTAGCCAGGGACTCCATGGCTAAATCTCCCCACCAACAAGAACTCATAGGGTTTAGTGACCCTCTCAATCTCAAATTTAGTGAACTGAATATATTGCTTCCCCTTCAGCATTAGAAAAGGCTTTGGAGCAATCAACCTCTCAGAGATAGATTTCTTAGCAATCTCAACCAATGACTTATTCCTACTTCTAGGACCAGAGTTCAACACAAAACCACCTCCAACGGGAGGATAACTTAGTAAAAGATGCCTGATACTTCTAGATCTCATTAAACGTAGCCATTATCAAAGTAGGAAGTAAACTACACTACTTCAATTAAATGAAAACCACAAAAAGCAACAGCAACACCGAACCCAAATGGCAGCAAGACATCCTCAAAATCGAAGACCTAAAAAGATAAAGAATGATCAATACCACCTAGAAACAGTCACACCAACACCCAAGCACACAAAAAAAAGTAAAAGCAGCCCAATCCAAAGGCCTAATAGCAGCAAAATAGCCACCAAACAACAGGCAAAAGTGCTTCACCCATGCACTAAAAGGTTAGCAAAAAACTTCAAAACAATTCCAAACCTCAATAGAACTTCCACCACTTAAAGCAACCGCAAATACACGTAAAAACACTTGAAACAGGAAGACAAAATGCAAAATAGCAGCAAACAGGAAGAACAAATCGCAAGAACAGAGGCAAAACATTTCACAACGAATTGAATAAAAATTCGAAGCAAAAAATGAAATAACCTCACTTCAATCCCAGCAACTGTCTACCAATTAATAACAATGATAAACAAACTTATCTCAACTACTAAAAACAAGAAAACAAAACAGCCCCTAGAAAGGCCAACAAACATGAATTTCCAGCAGGTCCGAATTAGTTATTGTCTGCAATTAAGGGCTGGTGCAAGGAATTCCGCAATTGACAATTGGAAACAACAGCACACGATGCAATCAGCCCAAAACCGTACCCAAAAAACCCAGCAAACGTAAAATTCAAGTAGGCCCAAAGTAGTTCTTGACAGCTCGAATCGCAGTACAACAAATCGGAGGAAGAACCGTTAAAATTAAACACTCTAGTAATGTTTCCCGATTAGTTCTTCGCAGCTCGAATCAAAAGCTCGAAGAATTAGCAGCTGGAATGTGAAATTGATGCGGCATAAACTCAATATAGTCTCCCACGAACAACAATTGAACAAAAACAGGCCACAAAACGCAGAAATCTGAAGAATGGAATTGGGGATCGCAGCCCCTCTCTTGGAGCTTCAAAATCCGAACATAAATCCTCAAAATTGAGGAGGATAATCGTAAATTGATGCTGCCAAATGATGATTCTCTGTCCCATCATCGGATTCACAAAGAAGATAGGCCCCAATTCGAAGAAAAAACAGAAAATACGAATTACACTAAATTTTTTGGTTTTTTAGAATTCATATTGAACAAGCAAATTAACTAACTGAAATTAAAAATAGAAGTAAGAATTGGAACCGTGAGTAAGAATCCATCCACTTGATGATTTCTTTCTTGACTTCCTCTTTCATGATTGGATTTAACCTTCTTTGATGTTCAATTGATCCTTATTTTCATCTTCAAGTAAGATTGTATGCATGTGAAAGGCAGGACTAATACCCTTAATGTCTGCAATGGTCCACCCAATGGCTCGTATATGGCTCCGAAGAACTCTCAGTAATTTTTCCTTTTGATTTTTGGAAAGATTTGCGGAGATTATCACTGGCAATGTGGATTAATCTCCCAAGTATTCAAATTGTAAATGTGCCGGCAGTGGTTGCAAATCCAACAAAGGGTGGTTCTTGATTGATGGCTTAGGAGGCTTGAGAGTTGGCATCTCCAAGACTTCAAATTTCTTGATTGGGTTACTAACCACGGAATTCGCTTCTGCGAATGTCACACTTTCCATAATTTATTAATCCTCTATCTCCTCAACATCCAACATTAATGCCACTTCCAACGGATCTTGGTACCTCGTTTTCTCAAAAGTCTTAGCGACTAATGAGTCGATCATGCATATTGAAGAGCATTCATCCTCATCGTCAGGGTGTTTCATAGTTTGAAAAACGTTTAATGTGACCTTCTCATCTTGTACCCTCATGGTTAATTCGCCCCTTTGCACATCAATTAATGCCCTTCCCGTTGCTAAGAAGTGTCTACCCAAAATGATGGGTACATTCAAATCTGCTTCATTATCCACCAAAATAAAATCAACCGGGAAGATAACCTTATCAACTTTTACCAGAACGTCCTCGATTTTTCCTTTGGGGTATGTAACGGAACGATCCGCTAACTGAAGAGTTACCGTGGTTGGCCTTGCTTCCCCAATTCCCATTTTTCGAAAAATGGATTTTGGCATTAGATTGATATTGGCCCTTAAATCGCATAATACTTTTCCCACGTACTTATCTCCAATTGTGCATGGAATGGTAAAACTATCAGGATCCTTGAGTTTAGGAGGAAGCTTATTTTGCCGAATTGCACTGCATTCTTCTATGAGAACCACTGTCTCAAATTATCCTAATCTCCACTTTCTTGACAATATATCCTTCATTAATTTGACGTAATTTGGCATCTGCTCGAATGCTTCAACCAACAGAATGTTGATGTGAAGTTGTTTCAAGATATCAAGGAATTTTCTGATTTGATCGTTCTTTTGTTGTTAAAATCTTTGAGGGGGTGGTGGTGGAGGCTTGATTTTCGGCAAAGTTGTTAAATATTTCTTCTCACTCTCAATTTCCACCTCATTCTCTTTGTTTAGTATTTCAGAGTCCTCAGATTTGTCTTGAACTTCCTTGGGTTCCTTAACTTCAGCTTGTTGTCATGGACTTAACTTCTCGAAAGTTACTGTGAGGCACTTAGCCACAAACGCCCCCAACGATTGCTTCCGCCCCTCTGTCGGATTCGGCTAAGTCAGCCTCTACCGTCCATTAGTCGGGTTGCTAAGAAAGTATGTAAGTGGAAAAATAAAGAGAGTGCACTTAAAGAACTCGGGAATGCTCTATATTCACTCAAACTTGAAATGTTTGGATGGTTACAAATGAAATGCCTCCTACCGATTTATACTAGAAGCCTTCCCTAATGGACGACCAATATCTACTTGATCCAAGGGCAAATATAAAAAGTCTCTAGGCCCTTCTACAAAATCCTACCACAACTAGAACTATGTACATTGTTCTAGAAAGCCCTACTTCGTAAAATAAACCTTTACTTGCTTCATGAGCCTTCCACAAGGTTCTAGATCCTTTCGGACCTCTCTGGCACCTTTCGGCATCTTTCAGACTCTTTCGTACCCCTCCGAAGTTATGTGGAACCTTCCGGAGTTCTCTTGAACGTCCCAGACTAGAGTGGAGTTTTATAGAATCTCCCGGAACCTCCAAGGCCGTCTTCGGTGCTTCAAAACGTCCAGGGAAACCCTTGGGACGCCTTTGTGCCATCTGACGTGTCGTGTCTTGCCCAACTGCCTTCCCGTCGCCTGTGATAGCTCGCGACTTGCCTGGGCCATGCCCAGGTGATAAGATGCTCGCCCAGCTAGGCCACTCGCCTTTTTGACAGTCCCGTGATGTCCCTTTTGGCCTTTGCCTCGATCAAATGCCTTGTCTGCTCGGGCCCCGTGGTTGGGCAAAGTGCTGGGGGTGTGACATTGTGGTATGCTGGGCTCGACGTGTTCTGTACCGTTTCTCAGAGTGATTACCTTGCAGTATTCATTCTGATTAGCCCTTGGATTTTCAATGTCACTCGGGAGTGAACCTGGAGGTCTTCCAGCCTATCTTGAGCAAATTTAGCCATTTGGGTTTCTAGGTTTCTAATAGATGCTTCATTACTCGCTAGCACTTGCTTTGTCTGGCTCATGAACTGCACAAGCATATCTTCTAGCGATTGTTGTTGTCCACTGGTGGTTGTTTTTGTTAACCTTGAAAACCTGGTGAAATTTGCTGATTATTGGCATTGTTTGAGCCCTTCCCAGCATTCTGATTATTGCTCCATGAAATGTTTGGATGGTTTCACCACCCTGGATTATATTTGTAGAGTAAGGATTATACTCATTGGTTGTTTCAATTATTTCCCACATAGAATTCTGATTCTGAGTTCGAGGGGCAATTTTCATACGGATGCTCTCCACCCACTACAAGAAAACCTAGAAATTTTGACCGAAATGGGTCGTCGAAATCAAAATTTCGACGGAAGTATTTTCCTTCGACGGAAGTATTTTCCGTCGAAATTTTCAATTTTTTTTATTTCGACGGAAAATAATTCCGTTGAAATTTTTGTCGAAATTTTCAATTTTTTTTTTGCATCGGTTAATTATACATTCGACAAACAATATTATAACATTCAAAAATATTTTAATAATTAAACATGATTCAATATTTAGAACATACATTAATTAATCATCAAACATCCAACAACGAAATTCCAAATCCAAATACAATCACAAATTAAAATAAATAGCTCCAATTACTACAAATCCAAGTACATAGTTATTGTGACCATCTTGCTCCTTTCAAACATGTTCACTAGAAGAATCATAACAATAACATGTCCTACTTTAGTCTTCAATTCATCGAGCGAACTTCGCTTCATCCACTTTGGCCTCTCCTGCATACCATTCATCATCACCTGATAGGATAGTGCCCAGCAAGCCAAAATTAATTAGCTTGTTGAAGTACTGTTTTCTTATGGTTTCTAATTAATACGCCTGTTCATTCATAATACGTGAAATTGAACAATGGCCAACTTCATCTCTCGCGAACTTATCTAAGCGATTGGATGAAATCCTAAGGTCGCAATAGACTATGGGACGATTAACTTCAGTACTGAGTGCAATCATGAAACAGTCTCAAAGGTCGTGATCTTAAAACCGTTCCAAGTCATAGATTCCGAACGAGACGGGGTATCATAGGAATCGCCAAGACTTGTACAAGTATGCATGATTCACATGGAGTGAATTTGTAGCGTTTCATGAGCAAGGCATTTGAGGCCAGTGCATATGAGTAGATGGTTCAATGGAGGATTGAACGCATCGAACGACCCGAACAGAGAAACCCATTGTGGAAGCGCATGACGCATATTGGTGATGGGATGTTTCTCAAGGCTTGTAATAGTGTACGATTTAGTCCTTGGACTTGAGGTGCTAGGGCGAATTCGGTGCACGAGTGTGCGTACTTAGATTTAGGTACTGGTCACGCAGCCTGGCCGCAAAGTGCCCAAGTTGGGTGCGTACGCAACTGTACGCGAATGGTTAGTACTAAGAAAGGATCTATCGACTCATCCTGATAAGGTAGGAGAATTTCCTGTACGTTCTTCGATAATATGTACCTAGAAATCATGGCCATGGTTGGTGACGAATTTGGAAAGGGTTTTCCAAATTTAGCAGTCACACTAGAATTATTATCCAGAATTAGAAAGTACAGAATCGAGATAATTAGAAGTGCCGATCAATTCACACACCCTAGGTCTCGATCGGGAAATCAGTCGTGGAAGGACCGTATGTACATGGCAATTATAAGAGGTGAGGTTCACAATTATCAATTCACCTTTGATTGGGCTTCATGGGCTTGTGGCTAGACATCGACCATGAAGTGTGGGTACTCCTGAATTAATAAGGAAATTAATTCTGGAGTGGTCAATTAAAAGTTTTTTAATTGATCGGAGCATTAATTGCTCGTTAATTAAATCACGAAAGTCGTGGGCCTGCTGCCAGTTGATGGTGAACCTAGAGGGTCACACACAATACAATTGGAGGGTGACTGTCGAAAAGGAAATGTATGATTTAAAGTTGTTAAATCAAAGGAATTGAATTAAAATACTAATTCAATGGGAAGAACATTAATTAGATATCTAATTGAATAATGTTTAATTAATTAATTAGAGTTGTCTGATTAATTATGAAATAAAGTAGTTAACTAATGAAGTTGGAAGATTATGTAATTAACCAATTTTAGGATTGGATAATTATATGAGTTGATTTTGCAATTATCTTGAAATAGGGGTAGGGGCGATTTTTACAAGATAAGGAAAAGGAGTTTTATTTCCTAAGTTGATAAGGAATGGGGATTTCATAGACAAGGGAAGAAGATATCTTCTAAGAGAAGGACTCTTCTCTTATAAATACTTCTTCTCTTCTCTTCATTTATAACAGAGAGAACACTTTTGAAAACCCTGAAAAGAAAAGAGAGTAGCCGATTTTTCATAAGAGAAATCTGATTTTTGCACAAGAAATTTTTTTGACAAAATCGCCCCACATACTTTCAACCAAAACCCTAGTCGCCCAAAATCAAGATCGATCGAACCCAAGGTGATCGATCCTAACTTGGCCGAATCTGGTCTAATCACATAAGTCCTGTGATTAGTCTTCTTCCACAAGATCTCCCAATCCAGATCCAGATCTTAAGTCCAGATCCAGATCTACAGTCCTTTGCTGACAAACTTTCAAGATCCAGTTCGTAGTCTAAGACTTGGAGGTGTCACTACAATCCAGTTGGTGTGGATCAACTTTGGAGGTGAGACACATGGATCACTCATATTGTGGATCGAACGAAACGCCTGGAGGTAACCACCACCAAGCCGTGGTGAGGTATATCGCAAAACCTCCTTCTTTGTTTATGTTTTGTTTGATCCAACCTTTTCGTATAATAAACTGTGGAGAAAGATTTATGGGACTAATAGGGACCTCGAAAAATTTTAAATTCCGCACTCTGTTGTATTGACAATCGAGCCCCTTAGTAGAATATCTCAACAGTGGTATCAGTGCCAACTCCACACGTTTTTATACGAAAAGGCCTGAACATAATGTGTGTTCACTGTATATGCTTGATTATATGTATGAGAACGCGTGATAATTATGTTCTGTTAATTGATTCTTGCTTGTTATGACTGGATCTATGATTGGGTAAAATTGCTTTTTAAGATTTGTGGCAAATTTATAGTTTTCCGAAAAATCAGGACTTTTTGTGCAATAATCGCAAAACATGAAATTTAGGGCTGAAAATTTAATTTTCTGTTTCTGGAAATTTTTATAAAATCTGGGCTGGTTTTGTAATTCTGGTCGCACGTGTTTTTGGGCCGTTTTGCAATTTCCAAAAATTCAGGGACTGTTTTGTAATTTCCGAAAGTTCAGGGGTCAGTTTGCAAAATTCGAAAATTTTCTAGATTTCAAAATTTTATTTTCTGGTCCTTCTGTCCGAAAACTGTTTTGGGGGTATTTTGTAACTTTTCAAAAGTTTTGGGGTCAAAAGTGCAATTTCCGAAAGTATAGGGGCCGAACTGTAATTTTCAAAAGTTGAAAAATCAGAATCTGTTTTTAAGGCAGAAAACTTGTTTTGATTACCCGAGAATTTATTTGTCATAATTAGTAGTGACTAAAAAGCAAGAATCATAGGAAGTTAGTTTTAAAAGGTAGTTTTAAAATTAAGAAAGAAATACGTAAAAGTTGTTTGCATGTTTCTTGCTCTATGTGAACTGCTTACGTGGTTTTCGATCGCGCCGAGCCTTGACCTTAGGTTAGATGTTATTGGTTTAATTTAATGCATGGTTTTTATTTGGGCCTACGAGCCTGTTATTATTTTTTGGGCCACTTCCTAGTCTAGGATGGAGGCCCGTTTACAAGCAAGGTGGGAGCCCAAGAAGAATTTAAGGTCATGTATGCATGGTACATTGTGTAATAGCATAGGTTCTTTGAGAACCCTTTAGATTGACCAATTGGGCCAACATCATTGGCTCGATGATGGCCTGCATAGGAGGCTCCCGATCGAAAACATATTGTGGTAGTATACATGCTAGGCTTGTATGGCTTTTATTTATTAGTCGATTTATGATTGCTTGTGTGTTTGCGCGCTAGAATCTAGATCGTAAATAAAAGATAAAGCATAATTGAAGCGGTGAGATCTCGAGGAGAGTTTCTTTAAACTTTAAAAACCGAAAATTCCCCTCTCGAATAAATATTAAGTCATATTGGGTTATATATAAAATGAGGTTTTATAAATCCAAGCCTTCCATTAATAGGAACTAGTGTATGTTGTCTACTTATCGATAGAGGTGATCCAGAGTCTGGCACCCGAGTCGAAGAAATGGGCAATACACAAAATTCCTTGATTCCAGTTTTTCTAAAACTCGACAAGGGTAGGGACTGGTCGGGACGTGAAGATCGACCGATAACTAGTTACGGAGAATTCATGACCGGGCCCGTTGCTTATCATGATTAATGGGTTAGACTTAACGCGTAGTAATATTTATGATGTAGCTTGAAGGTTGTGTTGTAGACACAATTGGTAAAATGTATACCTACCTAGGGAATTAATTGTATGGCCACGAGTCGTGGGTGCAACTAATTGCTGCTGGGACGTCAAGACCTACTAGGAAATAAATTTTTCCCGAAACTAGAAGGGGTTATTGTTTCGATAAAAATAGTGGGGGAACTTTTTCGATAAAGTCCAAATTTCGTTAATTATAAGTATTAATATTAAACATGTCTGCTTATAGTTGTCTGTTTTATTGTTAGCCATTCACCATCCAAACAATACTTAGTGCGTGTTAGAAACGAATCAACTTTGGGAAGTATGATGTGCAATTACCTTCACGAAACAACCATGGCTAAGTTTAACAATGTTAAGGAGTATTGTTGTTACTTAACCAAGATGTTCAAACGAATCAAAGGGTTTGGAGCCCAACTGATTCTCGAAATGAGATAGAGATTACTCTACATGGTCTATCTGACACCTTCACTCATTTCATGCAACATTGTGATATTCCGCCTAATGGAATTGAAAGAAAACAATTGCATGAGTTGTTAGACAAATATGAAGGAGCTCATCTGCAAGGATTTGGACTATATGAAGCAAATTGCCCTATGTGTAAGCACGAAAAGAAAATAAGGAAGCTGACTGAAAAGGAATTCCTGGATAGACTTAACTATGGTATGACTTTAAGTTATACATCTGTTAATTCTTTTTGATGTAAGACATCTGATAAAACTTTCATGTCTGTAAAAGAGTTTACAGCGGATGACACTATTCCCTCTCCACCTAAAAGGAGGAAATTCCTTGAAAGTAAAATGCAAGCAGTGCAGAGAGAGTTGAGGGAAAACGAATTCAGGGATTGGGTCAAGGAAGAACTGAACCTAGACATTCCTTTTTAGCAAAAGAAGTTTTACTGAGTTTTTCCGTATTAGTATGAGTTTTAGCTTTAGTTTATTTTGAGTATTATTTCAAATTTTTGTACAAGAAATTATTGCTTTACCATTGAGAACGTAATTTATTTAATTAGAGCAATTTAACTTTGTACAAATATTGATGTTTTGAAACATAGAAATAAAACAATGATAAACGAATCAAAACTTCGAAAACTGCCTGCTGAATCGAAAATGAGTAAGACAAACTAGATGATCGTCCGCACTAGAAATGTTCATTTTGGACATTCTTCCTAAAGATTCGAAAGGAAAGTTTTTGTCTACTGCTCTTGAAATAAAGAACTTGGATAAACTCGAAACTTTCAAATCTTGAAGGAATAATAACCGAAATAAAGGATTGCTAGGCATTCCAAGCATTTCAACCGAATGGATTTAATCCATAAGGACAAACGTGGAGAACTTAAAGCACTAGTTCAAAAGTATGCTACTTCATATATACTTACGATTATCAATCGTTAAAATGTATTTGTACTTTGTTGAAGTACAATTCTAAAATCTATTGAAGTAATTCAATAGACGTTTTGGAAATGGAGTAACTAAGTGCATTATGTCAAACGCATTTTCGATCTAATCAAACTTGTTGAAACATAAGCAACTAAATCCTATTATCTAAAAGGAGAATAGAATTCTCACGAAGCAAATCAAAGAAGGATTCAAACTTTGTTGATAAAACTTGGTTCGATTCACGACTGTGATCTTGCTATATTCCTTTATTCACATTAGGGGATAGCCTCTCCTGACTATTCAAAAATTACTTGGTCTAGTACTTTTTGAAGTGAGTTCTTACACCGCCATGTCATTTAAGACATAGCAAAATACCCATATATGAGAAACTAGATAGTGGATCTGATTCATATAATGTTTATGGGGTATCCAACGAAATCCATTGGATACCTGTTCTACGACAATGAGAAATGAAAATATCTCGTAAGTAGCTTGTTCCTCTATTGACGAACCCTTGTCAAAGGAAATAAGAAATGCCATAGAACTTGATGAAGTCCAAAGAACTGGACCCATCCCCACAAACAGTGGGAGTAAACCCTAAAACGTGCTGAACCGATCTTTGCACAAACGCTTCGTAATCTAATCAAATTCGTAAGAACTCAAAATTCCGTTTTACGAAATTGAGAAATTGGATTTTAATCCAAGATTACAAAGAAACTCTTAGCCATAGAAAGGTGGTTTTGACTACCAATATATGACTATTGGATATGAATCCTGCATCTCACAATTGAAAATTGATGAGAAGATCTCTATTCAAATGCAAAGGTCAAACTATGACTTTTTCCTGAACTTGGAACATGCAAACTTGATAAGTCAATCAAGAATGTTGAATTTGTCAAAAGGCATATGGATTCCAATTGTGCAAAAGGATCAGTGGGAGCATAGTTGAGTTCGAAACACAACAAGATGATGTTCCATACATCAAGTACGATATAAGAATATCAGAGAAGCACAGACGAAAGCGTGCTCTTCACGCAATTCTCCATGATAAGATTTGAGAATTACATCTCACGTACTGGCAATACGTAATTATAGAGATAAAAGCAAAGTAGATGTTACAATTCACCGAATCTATGTACATATACTGATTATTGAATGAATTAAATATGGAAGAATCCAAGAAAGGATTGTTTCCAAAGAGACAAAATTTCTCTTACCTATTTAATGAGCCCTACATATAAATGATTAAAGAAGTAACTGTCTCAAGAAACCTTATGCTCTGGCATTTGGATTGCATGTAGCATGCAATGTCTTGTACGAGACCTGACTCATCAAAAGCTCTGACTTTTCACAAGCTGCTGATAGTCGAACACCAGTAAAGGACACTGGACTACCATAAAAGCAATCCTCGAAGATAATTAAAGGATATAATGCTGGTCTGTGGTAGTAGTGGAGAATTGAAAACTCGAAGGATTTAGTGATTCGAGATTTCCAGTCTGAAGTGGATGATTTATTCTGTCTCGATGGAGCAAAGGTAAATTGGAAGAAATTCCAATAGTATACCATTGCCAACTCAATCAGAATAAACGCACCATTATGATGCTGCACAAGAGAAAGTGTTTAGATAAAAAACTTTCATCCAATGATTGGATGAATTACCTAGCATGACAAAAGCCTATCATAATCTTAACCGATTTAGATAAGGCAATTAATAAATGAAAGGAAAATGAGATCTCACCTATAATCTGAACACAATACCATGTGATTGAACAAGTCATAGGTAGTTGAGACGTGTAGAAATAATACGTCATCTCAACAAGGACAATTTAGCAGATCCACTAATTAAGCTCTTTCACAAATGAGTTTGAGGGAAATCTTGGCATAGATGGGTCTTAGAAATGTTGTGATTGGCTTTAGGGCAAGTGGGAGATTGATAGGATAGTGCCCAGCAAGCCAAAATTAATTAGCTTGTTGAAGTACTGTTTTCTTATGGTTTATAATTAATACGCCCGTTCATTCATAGTACGTGAAATTGAACAATGGCCAACTTCATCTCCCGCGAACTTATCTAAGCGATTGGATGAAATCCTAAGGTCGCAATAGACTATGGGACGATTCACTTCAGTACCGAGTGAAATCATGAAACAGTCTCAAAGGTCGTGATCTTAAAACCGTTCCAAGTCATAGATTCCGAACGAGACGGGGTATCGTAGGAATCGCCAAGACTTGTACAAGTATGCATGATTCACATGGAGTGAATTTGTAGCGTTTCATGAGCAAGGCATTTGAGGCCAGTGCATATGAGTAGATGGTTCAATGGAGGATTGAACGCATCGAACGACCCGAACAGAGAAACTCATTGTGCAAGCGCATGAGCATATAGGTGATGGAATGTTTCTCAAGGCTTATAATAGTGTACGATTTAGTCCTTGGACTTGAGGTGCTAGGACGAATTCGGTGCACGAGTGTGCGTACTTAGATTTAGGTACTGATCACGTAGCCTGGCCGCGAAGTGCCTAAGTTGGGTGCGTACACAACTGTACGCGAATGGTTAGTACTAAAAAAGGATCCATCGACTCATCCTGATAAGGTGGGAGAATTTCCTGTACGTTCTTCGATAATATGTTCCTAGAAATCCATGGCCATGGTTGGTGACGAATTGAAAGGGGTTTCCAAATTTAGCAGTCACACTAGAATTATTATCCAGAATTAGAAAGTACAGAATCAAGATAATTAGAGGTGCCGATCAATTCACACACCCTAGGTCTCGATCGGGAAATCAGTCGTGGAAGGACCGTATGTACATGGCAATTATAAGAGGTGAGGTTCACAATTATCAATTCACCTTTGATTGGGCTTCATGGGCTTGTGGCTAGACATCGACCATGAAGTGTGGGTACTCCTGAATTAATAAGGAAATTATTTCTGGAGTGGTCAATTAAAAGTTGTTTAATTGATCGGAGCATTAATTGCTCGTTAATTAAATCACGAAAGTCGTGGGCCTGCTGACAGTTGATGGTGAACCTAGAGGGTCACACACAATATAATTGGACGGTGACTGTTGAAAAGGAAATGTATGATTTAAAGTTGTTAAATCAAAGTAATTGAATTAAAATACTAATTCAATGGGAAGAACATTAATTAGATATCTAATTGATTAATGTTTAATTAATTAATTAGAGTTATTTGATTAATTATGAAATTAATTAAAGTAGTTAATTAATGAAGTTGGAAGATTATGTAATTAACCAATTTTAGGATTGGATAATTATATGAGTTGATTGTGCAACGATCTTGAAGTAGGGGTAGGGGCGATTTTTACAAGATAAGGAAAAGGAGTTTTAATCTTGGAGAGCAAGCAAGAAGAGATCTATCAAATCTTGCATTCCTAAGTTGATAAGGAATGGGGATTTCATAGACAAGGGAAGAAGATATCTTCTAAGAGAAGGACTCTTCTCTTATAAATACTTCTTCTCTTCTCTTCATTTATAACAGAGGGAACACTTTTGAAAACCCTGAAAAGAAAAGAGAGTAGCCGATTTTTCATAAGAAGAAATCTGATTTTTGCACAAGAAATTTTATTTACAAAATCGCCCTACATACTTTCAACCAAAACCCTAGTCGCCCAAAATCAAGATCGATCGAACCCAAGGTGATCGATCCTAACTTGGCCGAATCTGGTCTAATCACATAAGTCCTGTGATTAGTCTTCTTCCACAAGATCTCCCAATCCAGATCCAGATCTTAAATCCAGATCCAGACCTACAGTCCTTTGCTGACAAACCTTCAAGATCCAGTTCGTAGCCTAAGACTTGGAGGTGTCACTACAATCCAGTTGGTGTGGATCAACTCTGGAGGTGAGACACATGGATCACTCATATTGTGGATCGAACGAAACGCCTGGAGGTAACCACCACCAAGCCGTGGTGAGGTAAATCGCAAAACCCCCTTCTTTGTTTATGTTTTGTTTGATCCAAGCTTTTCGTATAATAAACTGTGGAGAAATATTTATGGGACTAATAGGGACCTCCAAAAATTTTAAATTCCGCACTCTGTTGTATTGACAATCGAGCCCCTTAGTAGAATATCCCAACATCACCGTCAATTACTAATTAATTAGTTAGACTACTCAAACGATCGAGTTCAAAGAATACTGACCTTCAAAGCAAACATGCCAAATAAGGAAGGGCCTTTGAGTGCACGATCATCAGCAGATGGTATATCAGATGGTTCATTTGAAATGAATAATCTATACAAACCCATTTCAAATATTAACATGACTGTTCCAGCAAGATATATATCTGGAATAATATTCAACAGAAGTTAATTAATCTGCATATATATGATTTAAAAGTTAATTAATTTTAAGAAAGAAACGTAACTCACCAATAGCTTCAACTAAGAGTAGAACCATTTTGCCAGTATGGAGCAGCTTGTCCAATATACTCTATATGCATCAAATATGTAAACACATCCCTACAACTAAAGTAACAAACTATATGTCAATATATGATCTATCTACCTATACATTTGGTTTACATAAGAAAGAAAGAAAAGGGATTTCGAGAAATTATTAATTACTTACATTGAGAAAGCACAACAAAGATCCTGCTAATGAACCTCCAACAGCCAGAAGTGCCAATAAACGGAAGTCGAATATCCATATTCTATGTGCACAAAATTTACATTCATTATCATGATTTAGTCATTTCTCTAAGGTGTTTTGTCTCGAGTACATAGAAACTTAATGTTAACAATTGCGCTTCACAATAAGCATTTAAGTTATATCTCAATTCAACCCAATTAATTATGCAAGTTCACAACCGAAAGTCTCATCTAGCATGTTCTGTTTATATTGATTTAGGCCATGCCAGTTCATATCTCAATCATTAAACTTCCAATTAAACTTCCTCTACGAACAAAATAAAAATTAAACAAACCTCCAACACACCTCAAGAATGAAAACAAAACTTAATTAAACTCCATATATGTTTATCTAAATTTCAATATGTTAGAATTACAATCATCTTTTCGCCTAATTCAAATATCCCACAACTCGATCACTAATTCAAACCCTAATTTCCACAATATCACATTTGCAACTAAAAAATCAAAATTGAGGAATTAAAGTGAAATTATACCTTAATAGAATGTTTCAATAAGAGTACTTGTGGTGGTGGTGGTGTAGGGCCGGAGTTAGAGCCGCGCCGTTGACGGATCGGAGCAGGAGCCGAAGACGTGACGGGATCTGGAGTTGGAGCCACGGCAGAGTTCGCACTGGAGCCACGCCGGCGTAGGTGGAGGTGCGGCTACGGAGTTCGACCTGGAGCCGCGACGGACTTCGATTTGGAAGAATTAAAGGAAGAGAAAGAAACAGGAGAGATTTGGAAGAGGAAGACGCGGGCTATTGGCTGGGTCGAGGGAGAAGATTTTGGCCTATGTTTTTTTTGTAATAGGGCTGTTAAATGGTAAAGTGTGTCTCCTCCTATCCCGTAAGTAGCATAAATTACACACATATTTCGACGGAATTTAATTTCCGTCGAAATTTCTTTAATTTTTTTTATTTTTTTATTAACATTACGACGGAATTTAATTTCCGTCAAAATTTTGTTATTTTTTTATTATTTTAATTAACATTTCGACGGAATAAAATCAATCGAAACGGATTGATATTTCCGTCGAAATTGTTTCCCCCTTTTTCTTTTACTTCTCGAAAATGTTGTTTCGACAGAAACTATAACTGTCGAAAATTTTAAAAATTTCGACGGATTTTATTCCGTCAAAATATAACAACATAAAGGAAAAAAATAAATGAATAAATAGGAAAATAAAACAATTTCGACGGAAAATAAATTCCGTCGAAAATATAATTAATTTCAACGGAATTTTTTCCGTCGACGGAAACTCATTTCCATTGAAATTTTTATTTTTTTTCCGTTTTTTATATCTTAATTTTAACAGATTATTTTCGACGGATGTTTTCCGTCGAAATTTTAATTAACATTTCAACGGATTTTTTCCATCGAAAATTTTCTGTCGAAATTTCTCAATTTTCTTGTAGTGGGCGCACAAATGATACAGAAAACCTCTTGGTTATGGGTAATATTCACTAGTTGAGCTTGTCACGAGTTAGCTCCACGTTTACTCATGCTTAATCCATCAATTTTCTTGGTTAATGCGGTTAACTGTGCCTGCATTGATGTAATAGTATCCAACTCAAATTTTTCATGTGCAAGTTTGACTAATGAGTGTTCCAATGCCCATTGGTAATAGTTGGTGGTCATTCATTCTAACACATCGTAGGCATCTGTATGTCTTTCCCAAAAATGACCCTCCTACAGCTGCATCAAGAATGGTCCTGATTTGTCCCCATAATACAGTGTAGAAGATATGTATCAGTTGCCAACTAGGAATTCCATGTTGTGGACATTGTGTCATTAACCCCTTGAATATTTCCCATGTATCACAGAGTGACTCTCACTTTGTTTGATGGAATGAGTGAATATCCATTCAAAGCATCGCACTTTTGGCTGGTGAAAAATATTTTCTCAGGAATTTTTCAGTCAAATTAGTCCAAAATATGATGGAGTTAGGTGGCATTGAATTTAGCCAAACTCGAGCTCGATCCCTTAAGGAAAAGGAGAATTGTCTCATTCTTAGTTGATCAGCTGTAAACCCATTCAATTTAAATGAATCACAAATTTCCATAAAATTCTTCAAATGGGCATGAGGATTTTATATAGCCAACCCCGAAAATATAGCAGATGAGTTTATCAGATTCAGCATGGCCGATTTCACTTCAAAGTGATCTACTTCAATATGCTTGAATCAAGAACACCCAAGATTGGTATTATGTATTCATTAATGGGTCTTTCTATCTCGCTAGGATTGTGTGGCCCATTAGCAGATTGACTAATTATTGATTCACCCGATTTTCATTCCGTACTGGCTGAATTCCAGGTTGTTCAGCCATTAGATCAGATTTTTCTCATATCTTGTTTAATGCTCTTCGTTGTCTGAAAGTTCTCTCGATTTCTAGATCAAAAGCCACTAAATAAGATATTTTATCTCTGCGCATAAACTAAATATGAGTACCTGCAAGAGAAAAATCGAAACGTCCGAACAATCAAATCAGAATAAAAATAAAAGTTGAACTTGGTAAATTATCATTTATCAAAATCCCAGGCAATGGCGCCAAAAACTTGTTGCGGAGTTTACACATGCAAATAAACGCAAGTGCACATATCAAACAAGTAGTAATGAGAAAGTAGAGTGTCCAACCCACAAGGCCTTGTAACTAAATTTTTAAGAAAATTTCCTACTTTAATTCCTATTCTAATTCAACTAAGAGAAAATATTGTTGTTGGTTGACTTACTAACTACTAAAACTAAAACTTAATTAATCTAAAGATGACAACTAAAGTGCGAAGGAGAAAATCAATGAGAAAAGTGTCTAGAGTTTAAACTTCACCAATGTTATGCTTCCAATGTCGTTTAACTTCCTAATTTTAACTAGTGATTCTTATTCACTATCCTACGGCTCACTTCTATCCTTGAGTGTCTTCCGAATCACTCAAGAACCAATGCGATTAAGTTATTAATCTAATTCCTAAGTAAGTATAATTAATAACATGCATAAATCTTATAAATAATTAATAACATGCATAAATCTTATAACCTAATTTGGATATGGGAATGTAGGGTATATTTCTATCCTAACGAACAACCCACTATCTAATTTCTCTTTTATTCTCAATATTCTATTCCCAGGTTCAATCAAGAAAAAGTAAACAATAAAAAAGGTGATCAGTCAATTTGAAAATAATTAGCACAAAATTAGATAAACGAATATGATACGTAGAAATGAAAATCACTAAATTAAAACTATAAAAGAAAACATAACATTATTCGCTAAACATGGATCTGTAAAAACCCTAGACTTAACGAAATTAGTTCATGATAACAAAAACTACGAAATTAACGGGAAAATAGGGGTCTTTTGCACTTTGCACCCCCGAAATATGGGAAATAGGAACTTTGCACCCCCGAAATATAGATTTAGCACTTTGCACCCTCGAAATATGAAAAATACAACACTTTGCACCCTCTTTTATTTTCAAGAAAAAACTCAAGGGCAAAATAGGTAATTCTATTGTAAATCTTTGGCACTTTGCACCCCCAAAATAAAATTAGCACTTAACACTCCCTAATTAAGAACAAATCAACAACTTGCACCACCGAAACACAATAAATGAACACTTTGCACCCCAAAAGACAAAATTAACATTTAACACCCTCAAATTAAAAAAAAAAAAAACTCAAACCCCTAGTTTTTTCAGGCAAAGATGACCATTACGGTGAAAAAAATTTAAGGCAAAATAAGTAATAATTTATGGGTCTTTGATATTTTGAATTAGACATTGAGTCTTCGAGAAGTTTACTTGTACTTTATTTAGTTATTTATGGTTATATTGTTGAAAAGAAAAATGGAGAGAGAAATGAGTATTCGAGTATTTATAATTGTATTTTGCAAAATTTAAGGAAAAAAAATGAATTACCTATTTTGCCTTAGATTTTTTTCACTCCAATAGTCAACTTTGACGAAAAAAAATGAGGGGTTTGAGTTTTTTTAATTTGAGAGTGTTAAGTGTTAATTTTGTATTTTGGGGTGCAAATTGCCCATTTATTGTGTTTCGGGGGTGGAAGTTGCTTATTTGTTCTTAATTAGAGGGTGTTAAGTGCTAATTCTATTTTGGGGTACAAAATGCGAAATCCTCAAGTTTTAGGGTGCAAAGTGCCAATACTATTGAATTACCTATTTTGCCCTTGAATTTTTGCTTGAAAATAAAAGAGGGTGGAAAGTGCTACATTTTTTATATTTCGAGGGTGCATAGTGCTAAATCTAAGTTTCGGGGGTGCAAAGTGCCTATTTCCCATGTTTCGGGGGTGCAAAGTGCAAAAAACCCGGAAAATAGTTCATAATTTTCTATAAAACAAAATAAAGGAAATAGCCAAAGTGTGATGCTAATAATTCTTTTCTCCAGCATTCTCCGTGAATCTGCTCTGTACGTCCCTTTCTCTTTTCCCCTCTGTTGCGTGATATATTCTGCTCTCCTCGAAAATTTTCCTATATATATTACCCTTTTTTTTCTTCTTTTCCTACATGTAGTAGGATTCCATTCATAAATGGGCTTCTTCTCTTTTTCTTATTCTTACATTAAGCCTTCAAAACATGCACAACATAAATGGGTCAGCCCACTACTACATTTGAATAGATTGAACCTGCCGCGGTAAGTGTTCAACTTGTCAAGATTAGGCACTGTTTGCATTTTCAGCCCCTGCCTTTTATTTCTTTATACCATTCCCTCAACAATTCATGGACCTCAATTGAATACGATTTTGTTGGCTCGAGTTATTTCCTCGATTTTGTTGGCTCGAGTTATTTCCTACAAGAAAACATATCGAAGTAGTGTCAAAATCAAAGATTATTCTCAAATTTGATTAAACTTATTAATCGACTCTAATAAATGAAATATACACTAAAATTCCAAACGACTTACAGATACTTAAGAAAAACAATTATTTAAATCTGAAAAATACACACGATAACTCTATTTTCACAGAGTTATCAATCATTGAACTTTATACACCATTTTCTGGAAGCTTGTCTAAGCTCGTAAATAGATTTCTTAAATTTGCAAGCCAAGTGTTCATTTTCTTGTTTTGTGAACCTTTCAGGCTGGTCCACATAGATATCTTCATCTGAATTTCCGTTTAGAAAAGCGATTTTCACATCCATTTGACGTAACTCCAAATCATAACGAGCTACAAGGGTCATAATGATTCTAAGGGAGTCCTTCTTAGACATTGGAGAGAAGGTCTCTCTGTAATCAATGCCTTCTTTCTGTGTGAACCCTTTGGCCACTAGTCTGGCCTTACATCTTTCGATATTGCCCTTAGCGTCGCGTTTGATCTTAAAGACCCATTTACAATCGACTTTCTTACTATAATTAGGCAATTCGATAAGATCCCAGACATCATTGTGATTCATAGATTTCAACTCTTCATTCATGGCATCAATCCATTTATCAGAATTTTTACTATTCATGGCTTGTAAATATGAAACTAGATCATTCTGAATACCTATATCAAAATTAGATTCTTGTAGATACAACATATAGTCATCTGTTATGGCAGGTCTTCTTTCCCTTCGAGATCTCCTCAAAGCTACCGGTAGTGGTGGTTCTACATTAACGTCATCAATTGTGACATCTCCATGAAGTGGTGAATCGGTAAGTTGTTTATTTACGTCAACTTGTTGTACATGTTGAGTAACAACATCATCTTGAGATAGACAAGGGGTGTAATATACACTCTAACTTTCTCAATTTCAGCTTTTCTCGATTCACTACTCCCACTAAATTCACCATCTCTAAAAAATTAGCGTTATCAGTTTCAATAATTCTCGTACTGTGGTTAGGACAATAAAAAATGTATTCTTTTGTCTTTGATGGATATCCAATAAAATATCCAGATATTGTTCATGGGTCCAATTTCTTTTCATTTGGATGTTGGATTCTAGCCTCCGGTGGACAACTCCAAACATGTAAATGTCTTAAACTGGGTTTCCTTCCAGTCCACAACTCGTAGGGAGTTCTTGGAACTGCTATATTGGGAACCTGATTTAAGATATACATTGTGATCTTTAGGGCTTTATTCCACAATGAAATAGGTACACCTGAATAACATAACATACTCCTACCCATATCCATAAGAGTACGATTTCACTGTGGCGTTTCATGCATTGTGTATCCAGTACAATACCTAATAATTTTGCAAATGGGCCAGGAAGTTGCCCTGACTCATCATATCTACCGTAGTACTCCCCATCCCGATCTGATCTCATAATTTCAACTTTTCTATCTAATTGGCTTTCGACCTCCATAATGAACACCTCAAGGACGTCAATGGCCTGAGAGTTTTGATGAATTAAATTGATGTAACTATAACGAGACAGAGCATGAATGAAGGTAATGAAATACCCTTCTCCACTAAAACATGGAATAGGTAGTTTGCAAATATCTGTATGGATTAACTCAAGAAGTTCTTTACTTCTTGTGGTACCCTTTTGCTTGTGTTTGGTTTCCTTTCCCTTAACGCAATTCACACAATTTGATAATCAATAAAGTCTAGATTTTTTAGACTCCAAACTTTATTAAATTTTCTAATATTTCTTAGAGATATGCCCCAAACGTCTATGCCACAACATTGAAAATTTTTCATTATTTGGACTACGTTTTTAGCCAACTTCTGATTGTGAAGTTAATAACGAGTGTGCAAACTCATGATTTAAAGATATTTAATACAAACACTAACATAAAACACCAAAACCAACAATAACTTTATTGTTCATATTACTGCAAAATTGAGAATAAAAAACAACGCAATAACCACTAACATCTAACTTAGACAGGAAACTAAATTCTTATAAATCGAAGGTACATAAAATGTGTTTTGAAGATCCAATTGGTGACCTGTCTCTAAGATGAGATGATATGTGCCTACTAGTTCCACATTTGATTTGTGACGGTTCCCCATATACATGATCTTTTCACTTTCTCCGGCTTTCGGGTTGTAAGAAATCCCTGCAAAGAATTTGTAATATGAGTTGTTGCTCCAGAATCAATCCACCAAGTATTAGAAAGAACATCAACAAGATTTGATTTATAACATACAAAAGAAATATTAGTACCTTTCTTTACGAACCAGGCCTTGTGTTTTTCACAATCCTTTTTCAGACGTCCCTTTCTGTCACAAAAGTAGCATTTGACAACCTTTCCACGATCGAGACTACTTTTCCCGGCCTCATTTCCTTTCATTGGTGTGTTTTTGTTTTCATTCTTCACATTCTTTCCTTTATTCTTCTTACTTCATGAGTTACAACCAGTGCAAGATGGCGTGTTTCCTGTCTCAACCTCATTTTCTCTTGAGGACACATACTACTTAGCTATTCGTTTCCATATTTCTTTTCATATATTATAGAGTATGAACTGCACAAGGAATGTCTCCTCTACTTTCATGCCATGAGTTCCTAGCTTAGCGGCATCATCAGCCATATTCATTATAGGTTCCTGAATTCCTATTTCACCATCATATTTCATGGTGGTTAATTCAACCATGAGTGTTCCTGCTATCGACTTATCCGCTGATTTGAAACAGTCTTTTTTAGCCGCTAACAGGTCCATGGCATTGTCAGCCTCGAGAAGGGAAGTCTTAATGTTATATGCTATGATTGTGTGAATATATATTAGACTAAGCATGCTAGACCTATTACAGGCTTCCTTCACGCTAAACTAGGCCGATTCCTCTGGCTTATCGATAACCAATGACAGGTCTATATCAGTTACACCCAAGGTGAATTGCGTAAGTCCATATCATTAATAGAAATTTGATCCATTAAGAGTTGCAATACCAGAAGCATGCGAGTGCAATTAAAAAGGAGTAATAGCTGAAATAAGATGCAACAAAAGTAATAATGTAATGTATTAGACAAATTATCATATTGAGGTGTAAATTAAATCAAGATGAACTGATTGATATCACCACAATTCCTCCTTTGGGCGAAAAGTAGTTCATCTATTGTTCTCTTTTTATAGGTGTAATTCACTTAATATACACCTGTGTAGGTCTAATATAAGTTTATCTCACTCATGTAATTAGTCATGTTACCTCTGAGAATTCAATCATAATTGCTAAGTGAATACAAATTATACTACCCTAACCAGTCCATAACTAATTAAAAGTGAATCTCCACTGGGAGAGTCTCAATCTCTTAACTACGACTGCAATCGAGAATATTATTGTCCTTTATATCATCTAAATGATCAAACATTTATGTAGCTTTTATGTTCATAAAATATCATTAACCAATGTCACTTTGACAACTACAAGTCTAGCTATCTTTTATAAACAAAAGACTGACCAATAATATGTTGGGATATCGCCCGGTTGTCAAAACAACAAAAGTACGGAATTTAAAATTTTTTTGAAACAAATTCCAAGGCCAGGAATAATTCATCTAACTCAAACGAACAGGGTTGAAACAAAAATGCAACAATTGCATAATTAAGGTAGTAATCGAAATTACCTCACAACAAGAACGGTAGCGGTTTTCTCCGGGCTTCTCTTTGATTAACTGAAGCACTCCAAACGTCATGCCTCTAGAAGTATCCACATCAGAAGGATTGTACCAACACCTTCATATTATAAGCTAAGAACTAGAGTAAGAAGGTCATTCAATGGAGAATACCAGATCTAGATCTAGATGAGAGAGGAGAAGAAAGAGAGGGGGGGGGGGGGGGGGGAGAGGGACGACATTAGCTACGGCGGCTAGGGCTAACTTTTAGCATTAGGGTTTAAGGAGTCTCTCATACTCCTATTTATAAGCCTCTCTCTTTTCTTGTTGTGCAAGACTGGGCCCATTCTTTAAATGGCTCATCTCTTATATTTATTTAATTAATCTTTTAATTAAATAAATCTTAATTAATGAAACTCTCTTTATTAATCAACACTTTAATTAACATTTATAATTATACCATCTAATTAATTAATTTTCAGATTGAATTTACACTTTAATTCAATTTTTGATTTAACTCCTTTAAATAAATTATCTCCTTTTGACTGTTGGTGTCCAATGGTATTGTGTGTGATCATATAAGTTCACCATTAATTGGCGGTAGGTCCACAACCTATTCGTGATTTAATTATGAGTAATTAATTTATCCGATCAAGTACACATTTTTTACTGACCCCTCCAGAATAAATCTCCCATTAATTATGGAGTGTCCATACCTCATGGTCGGTGTCTAGCCACAAACCAGATTGATTAACACTTTAATTCAATTATTGATTTAACTCGGGGTTTTGACACTTTGTACCCTGAAATTATAGGATTTTGGCACTTTGCACCCTAACTTAAAAGTTTTGGCACTTTGCACCCTATTGTATGTTTTGAAGAAAAAATTAATTGATTGATGAGTACAATAGTTATTTTTTAATATTTTTGGCACTTTAAACCCTAAAAGTATAGATTTTGATACTTTGCGCTCAGAAATATAGAATATTGGCACTTTACACCCAAAAAATATAATTTCTGGCATTTTCTACCCTCACTTAATATGATAATCTAAATTATGTAAATAACATGCAATATAATAATATGTTAGATATGTAAACAAATATTTTATACATAAAGTAAATAATCTTGAGGATACTTGAAAATAAAATGAAGACGATGTCTTTTTTTTACTCTACATTTTACATAGAGAAAATGTTAAAATAAGTTATTATAAAGTAAAATAAATTTAGAATAACAAGTTTATGATTGTTATGCATAGAAATGACCATTTTATCTCTACATCGCTGACATTCATGAGTCTGTTTTTTTTTTTAGAAAAATACATTAGGGTGCAAAATAACATACAAATTATATTTTAAGGGTGCAGAGTGACAAAAAATTTAAGTCGGGGTGAAAAATGCTAATATTTTATAATTTTAGGGTTCAAAATGCCAACATTTTATATTTTAAGAGTGCAAAATCTATATTGTCAAGGTGAAAAGTGAAAAATAAAATTGAAAATAACTATTCTACCCTTCTATCAATGAATTTTCTCACTAAAACACACAAAAGGGTGCAAAGTGCCAAATAAATTATATTTCCAGAGTATAAAGTGCCAAAATTTTTAAGTCAGGGTGCAAAGTGCCAAAACCCTATAATTTCAGGGTGCAAAATGCCAAAAACCCATTTAACTCTAAATAAATTATCTCCTTTTGAGTATTGTTGTCCAACGGTATTGTGTGTGATCATCTAGCTTCACCATTAATCGGTCGTAGGCCCACGAACTATTCGTGATTTAATTATAAGCAATTAATTTCTCCAATCAAGTACACATTTTTTATTGACCACTCCAGAATTAATCTCCCATTAATTATGGAGTACCCACACCTCATGGTCGATGTCTAACCACAAGCCCATGAGCCCCAACTTTAAGTGAATTGATTTTGTGAACCTCACCGCTTATAATTCTCATGTACATATGGTCCCTCTAACAACTAATTTTTCGATCGAGACCTAGGGTATGTCAATTGATTGGCACCTCTAATTATCTCGATTCTGCACTTTCTAATTCTGCATAATATTTTCAGTGTGACTCTTAAATTTGAAAACTCCTTCCGAAATCCGTCACAGACCCATTGATTTCTCGGAATCTATTATCTAAGAAAGTACAGGAAATTCTCTCATCCATTACAATGAGTCGTTAGATCCCATATTAATGCTAATCATTCGCGCATACAACTATACGTACTCAAAGTAGGCACATAATGACCAAGTTACGTGATCGGCTACTACTTCAGAATACGCACGCCCGTATACTGAATTCTCCCTAGCATATCAAGTCTAAAGACTAAATTATACACTTTATAAGTCTTTAGAAACATCCCATCAGCAATATGCGACATGCGCTTCCACGATGGGTTTCTCTGTAAAGGTCGTTCGATGCGTTCGATCCTCTGTCGAACCACCTAGTCATATGCACTAGCATCAAATGCATTGTTCATGAAATGTTACAAATTCGCTCCATGTGAACTATGCATAATCATACAAGTCTTAGCGATTCCTTCAATACCCTATCTCGCTCGGAACCTGTGACTTGGATCTCGTTTTAAAATCACGATCTTGGAGACTGTTTCATGATTGCACTCACACTGAAGTTAATCGTCTCCTAGTCAAATGTGATCTTAGAATTTCAACTAATCGCTTAAATGTATTCGCAAAATATGAAAATGGCCATTTGATTATTCTATACATGATATAAATAAACATTACGTAGTAATCATTTAATCAAATATTTGTTCAATACAAAAAAGTTCTATTACAAGTTAATAAATTGACTTGCTAGAAACTATCCAAATCTTTATTATTTATATGCATATATAATTTATACATGAAATTTTATACATAATTTGAAATGATAAAACGGTGTAAAACATTTCATCATATAATTATATGTTTAAGATTAGAACTCATATTCAAAATTTCACTGACCAGACATGCGGATATATCCAGCAACTTTAATAACAACCTTACGATTCTTTTTTATTTTTATATGAAATTGAACATCATAGCTAATCAATTAAGAAATTTGGCATCTCTTAGTGGCTGAATATGAAAAGGTGAACTGTTTCTTTAAAGCCATATGAATCCGTCAATGATACCACTTTGTCATTAATTAATTCAAGATCTAATATTTTAATCTGCTTAACATCTTCAAAAACTGGTCAAAATCAAATAGGTTAATCATAAAAAACAGCTTTGATCATATTAGAGAACTTAAAATTTGATTAACATATCGACAAAGTGCAAACATAATATCTTTCATTCAATTCTCAGTGAGGAAATATCAAGCAAGGATATGAACATACTCTGATACCAATTGAAAGACTTTTATTAAACTTTATGAGTAAAAGCTTTAACAATATGCTTATCAATTAACACATATTATATATATATAATTAGGATACGAGACATTGATTGTTATCTCCTCATTTATATAATATTTATAGTGAACTCACCTTCTCCTCTCATTCTATCCAAATGACACAACTATAGAACACTTTTAGATGATGGAAATTTGCTAGCACTTTTGGTTCTTCTGTTTTTGTATGTAGCTTAAGAAGTGGTTGTGTCTCCTTTTATAAATGAGAGTAGAGAGCCACTAAATGCAAAAGTTACAAGAAGGTAAAAGGCCAACCATCATGGCCTCTATAATCCATGTTGGTCCCAAGTGGTCAGATGAGGTCTAGAGGGGGGGGGGGGGGGGGGGTGAATAGACCTCTGAAAAATTTTAGACTTAAAAACTTTTCAGTCTTCTGTCAGCAAACTAGGCTGATGAAGAACAGTAAGATGACTACGCTGATCAAGAACAAGTCTAGAACAGCAGAGTGACCACTCTTCTTATAAATACTTAGCTGTTTTTCAACAGAGTAGTTTTCTCAAGAGTTTACTTGCAGCGGATGTTTAAAAGTGTTTTTCACAAGTAGACTAAGTCCTTAAAAAGATTTTATCCCCAGTTTTAAAACTCCTTTTAAAATCTTTTAATCAATTCAAAGTGTTTGCTTATGCAGTTTGAAATATGCAAGAAAAACTTAAATGCAAATCAACACAAAGAATTTTTATAGTGGTTATATGGATAAAAATCCTTTAGTCCACTCTTCCAGATCACTTAGATTCTGGGTTATACTATAATGACACAGATTACAATATTTCTCCACTTATACCTAGACAACTAATGAAAAGGCTATAAGCTCGCAATAGAAAATCACTAAGAAATTCTACTCTCTGAAGTTTGATCACTCACAAAGATGGATCACAACTTCTCACAACACTCAGCTATTACAAGATCACTCAGATCGTAATTTTCTGTTTTCTTCAACTGGGTTTCTGTCAACAGATGACTTCCACCAGACGAGTGAGTTGTTCGAGCTTCTTGAGGCTTAGATAAATTTCTGCTTCGAATGCGAAATCTCAGATGTTGTTGTGTGTCTCGCTCGTTGAAATCAGCTCCTTTTATACTTGAATTTGAAAATAAGACCGTTGAAGGAGATCAAATCTTCAAATCCATAGCCTTAGCCCGAAATCAGAATGGTAACCTGCTACAGTCTTTTTTCTGCTGTACTTTCCTGTAGCTGCATTAAATGCACTCTGCTGATCCGAGAGTTAATTCCAATCATTTGCCATTACTACCCTTCTCTTCCAGCATTTATTACATTTGGTGCATTTATTACCGTTGGACTAATCTCTTGATCTCTTATACTCTGCTGATCAAAATGACTCTTCTGATAGATACTCTGCTGATCAAATACTGAACTAATCTGATTTGACTCGGCTGATGACCTACCCTTTTGTTCGCTGTTTCAGCATGAGATCACTAGTCATCTGGGCTTTGAACTTTGAACTCTTCTGATGTCTTCTTTTACTTGTTCAAAATTCTTCTAAGGGAACTAAGCTTCCATACTTAGCTGATTATGATGTTTTGGAAATCATCAAAACCTTCCCTTAATTACTTGTCTTCTTTGCACTTCATCTTCATCTTCATCCAACAATTTCCCTCTTTTTGATGATTACAAAACTTCAGCTAAGTACCTGTACCTAAACTAAAGTTTTTTTTTTTTTTTTATCCTAAAAAATTTCTGAGTTAGAAATGATCTGTTGGATTCAAAACTTGCAATTTTATAGATATATGAAGAGATTACAGATTACAAGTCTTAACAGATGAGATGTGCAAAATGAAAGAAAATTACAAGGAAAATTACAAGTAAATTCAACTATCATTTGTCTTCTTCTTTTTCCTTGTCTTCTTCTCCTTTTTCTTCAGCTGGCTCAGATGTCTCAGCTATTGGTTCATTGAACATTTTTCTCATAAGCTCCAATTTCTTCTGTTAGCATCAGGGTCAAGCTGTTCTTCAGCTGAATCTTAGCAGCAGCTATCTCTTTGTCAGATTTGGCCTTTGCTTCAGCTTCAGTTTCTTCAGCTTCACTGTCTTCTTCTGTGTCTGATTTATTTGCTGGTCTGCTGGTTTCTTCATTTTCATTCTCACTTGCAGACTCTTCCAGCATCTCAGTTTCTTCCAATTCAGCAGTCTTCTCTTCTTCTACCTTATCTTCCCCCTTTTTGTCATCATCAGCAGGGTTGACTTGGTATTTTGGAGAGAGAGGTGGGATTTGGAGAGAATCACAGAGAAGCCTAATGTTCTCATTCATGGCATCCATTTGAGCTCCTTGCCTTAGCTGATTAGCTTGAATGACATCCACTTGAGCAGTATGAGTTATCTGGTTTGCTTCCATAGCATGCATTCTGTTGAGAAATGCTTCACCTTGATCACCCAGCTGAAATTGGGTTGCAAGTACCATATCAGCAGAAGATTTGAAGTCTCGAGCTATATTCCTCAAGGTTTCATCTTCAGCTTCGATGGCCATCTCAACAGTTTCAGTAATATCCCTCCAACCAGCAGTTGTGCTCTTTGTTCTAGCTTGAATAATATCCATATCCTGTCTGATGGATTTCACATTGTGAGCAGTATCTTCAATGACATCAGCAGGGATAGAAGCAGCTTTCTGGATTGATGGTTTCAATGCAGCCAAAATGTTTGCAGTTATTCTTTCTTCCATTTCCTTCAGGGATTTGGCAATCATCTGTTGGAATATGTCAGATAGGGAATCCTGCAAAACTTTAGAAGTAGAAGCAACATCAGTAGGAATAGGAGGTAAGGTAAGAACTTCATCTTCTGTGGTCTGATCAGCTGAACCAGAGGCAATCTCCTGCACTTTGGCTTCATCAGCATGACTGGGAGTGCTTTCCTTCTCCTCAGTTTGATCAGCAGTCTCTTCTTCCCTTTTCTTCTCTAAATCCTTACTCTGATCAGCAGGGTCAGATGAGTCTTCAGTTTCTTTGTCTTTCTTTTCTTGCTCAGTAGACTTATCTTGCTCTTTCCCTTGATCACCAGTAGGGGCTTTGATCTTCTTCACCTCTGTGATGGTGTGGACTTTACCAGCCTCATCTAAGGCAGTCCTGTGAGTGATCCATGTCAGGTCATCAATGGCAATAAATGGTGACACTGGATTCTCAGGAAGATCTTCATATGGTCTGATTGCTGGACCATACACTATCTGCTTTAGACTAGGGAGGGGAATTAGTGAGCTTGGTTGTCCTTCCATCTTTCTAGTCTTCTTTGCCCATGACTTCATAGTCTGGGAAACAGCCAATCTAATAGACCGTTCCTTCAAGTCTTCATTTTCTGCATAATCTTCTGGAACTGAGTCATAGATCTTTTTGGCTTCAGCCTTGACAACTTTGCTGATCATCAGTCTAAGTTTGTCTAAGAAAAATTCTGAGTCAAGTGCTTGTGTTATTGATCCTGTTTCAAGCCACTTAAGAACCCAGGCTTCTTCATCATTGAAGGCTTTCCAGCTATTTATTTGTGCCTTGCTCTTTGTCAGACGATAGTCCCTCCATCTGTTGTAGCGGACCTTTTCTTTGTTAAACATCGTCAGACGAGTGATTTTGTCATTTTCAGTATCCAACCTTTCTATGAACTCATCAAAGGCTACTGGATTATCTCTTACAATCTCTAGAGCCAGTTTCACTTCTGATCTTTTCTTGGATTGGACCTTGGGAGCAGGCATCAATGGTTTGGGCTTGTTGGGGTCTCCTGATTCCCCAATCTGTATTCCAGCAGTCTGCCTAGGACCATGGGCGTCCTTGGTGCTGGCCTCTATTGCAGCAACTAACTCAGCTGCTTCAATAGTATCCCTTTCAGCTTGAGTTAGTTTGCTGGCTTCTTCTTCCAGCCTCTTAAGCTCAAGGTTTTTCAACTTATCTTCCTCTGCCTTCTCTGCAGCTTTTCTCTGCTTCTCAGCATCATCAATCTTCTTTTTCTCAGCAGCAGAAATGTAAGGAAGCACAATCTTTCCAGTCCTTAGCTTCCTAGCTTCAGGACTCTCAATCACTTTAATGGGAATGGCAGCAACAGGAGTAGGGTGTATAAGAGGTATAATCCATTCACTTGCCGTGCCAGTCTGCTGTTCAACAGCTTCTACAGCAGACTCTCCATTCTTTTCAGCAGCAGCCTCACCAGCAGGCTCTTCAAACATGTCAGCAGCGGCCTTTTGAACAGACTCTTCAACTTGTTCAACAGCAGCCTTAACCAAAGGTTCTTCATTGATAACTGGCCTCTCTGCTAATGGTGATTCTGTGATTGTGATGGTTTATTCTTCAGAGAAAGTGACCTTTCTCTTTGCTTTTGATTTAGGAATTCTTTCAGTAGGCTTCTTAGCTTGGGGAGGTCCCCCTGCTTCACTTCTGGTCCTTAATCTTTTCAGTCTTTGAAGTGGGATTTCTTCTTCAGACTCTGTTCTTTCAGGTGAGGAACCTGTATCCATCTTCTCAAGCTCAGCAGTGAAGTCTTCTATTACCTTCTCAGGGACTTCAATCTCAGCTTCTGTTGATCCAGCTTCAACAGCAGAGCTTGCTACTTGATCAGCAGACTTGCTTGTCTGACCCTCCTTCTTGCTCTTCTTAGAAGGGGTCTTCTTAGACTTAGTAGAAGCTTTTCTTTTGGGTGCAGCCACTACTTTCCTCACTGGTTCATACAACTTGAACTCTTTACTACTGTGAGTGGTCTTTCCACCAGCCATAGGACATCTTAGTGACATAAACAGATGACTAAGCAAAATGGCGTGCGAAGTCCTCTTGTCACTTAGCAGATCATAGACATGAACTGCCCAGTTCACTTTTAGTCCATAGTAGATGCAGATCATGGACCCATCTAAAGAGCTTGTGTAGCATTCCAGTACTTTCGCAATGATGTCTGCGAACCTCTGATACTCATCTTTTAACTGAGTCTTCATCAGAGTCCCAGTCATCTCTTCTCCCTCTTTCGCACAAATTTTCCAAAATTGTTCCTCTTTTTCAGACCCTAGGTCCGTCACATCTCCTCCTTCATTTTCAATTTGTAAATTTCACTTAAAACAGCAGCAGAGACAGCGATTTTCTTACCCCCAATAACAGCAGACATAACAGTGTCGTCATTGGTGAATTTCCTGGTCTTGTAGAAGTGATCTACGTCTTCTAAGTAGACCCTGTCTTCATGTGCTTCCAGAACTGGAACTAAAGATGCCTCTTTGATCTTTTCCATGATGGAGCGCATCAGATCAGTACCAGAGAAGTGAAATTTGATGTAGTTCAAGTACCATCCATCGATAATTTTCTCCATTTCTGAGATTACTAAGTGTATATCTGTGAAAGCAATAAACTTTTGAAAGCAAGAAAGTTTGAGAGTTAGAGAATTTGAGAGTTTATGAGTGCGTAAGACGACTTATCTGTTCAGATCGGATTTTATACGTTTCCTATAGATTAGGTTATCGTGATTAATTTGAGACGTTGGATCAATCTGACAGTTTACTAATCGTGTGGTTGGGAGCTGCGGATTTCAATTTTATTATTTTAATGTCAGACTGGCGGGAAGCTCAAACGTTACCTATCTGTTACTTATAAAAGCGCGTTTCTAGAGATACGATTTATAACCATGCTTATATAAGATATCAGATGAGTAGAGTTTAACTTATCTGACAGACGAGTGATCTGTTATATGATATTACTAGAGAAAGCCAATAGCTAGTAATCTTCCTCTGCTGTTTGTCAATCCAGCAAGATAAAATAATCTTCAGTCTTCAAGAATTAAGAACAGATCTTCTGATAACATAACTTCAACTAACTGTCATTAACCAATTTCATCTTTAGAACAGAAGTACCGCTAGTCTTACACGTTCCCCCTGTCTTTAAGACTTCATAAGTTAACTAGTCTGTTGAAAGTTAATCCTTGAATAGAATAATAACGGATAACTAAGCTGTTGAACTTCAGTCTTCTGATGAGTTACCCCTCAGCTTATGCATCCAAATTAAGTAGTCCTAGCTCAGCTCTTAGAGTTGAAAACCTTACTTCACTTAAAGGTTTAGTGAAAATATCAGCAATATGATTGTCAGTATGAACATACTCAATCACTACATTGCCTTTTTCCACATGATCTCTAATGAAGTGATGCTTGATCTCTATATGTTTAGTCCTTGAATGACTTGTAGTGTTCTGAGTAAGAGAGATTGCACTTGTATTGTCACAGTAGATTGGAATTCCACTGATTTTTATGTTGTAATCTTCTAGTTGATGCTTCAACCAAAGTATCTGTGCATAGCAAGCTCCAGCGGCTATATATTCAGCTTCAGCAGTAGATATAGAAACTGAAGTCTGTTTCTTACTCATCCATGAGATCAGACGACTACCTAAGAACTGACAGGCACCTGTTGTGCTTTTTCTGTCAATCTTGCAACCAGCAAGGTCTGAATCTGAATAACCAATAAGCTCAAATCCAGATTCTCTAGAATACCATAATCCCAGTTCTTGAGTGCCTTTAACATATTTCAATATCCTCTTGGCAGCTAAGAGATGAGATTCCTTGGGATTTTATTGAAATCTTACACAAACCCCTACTGAGTACATTATATCAAGTCTGCTTGATGTTAGGTATAACAGTGACCCTATAATGCCTCTGTATTTGGTTATGTCTACTGATTTGCCATCTTCATCTTTATCCAAACGAAGACTTGTAGACATTGGAATAGTAGCAGTAGAGCTAGTTTCCATACCAAACTTTTTAAACAGATCTTTGTGTATTTAGCTTGATTTATGAATATTCCATTAGGCAGCTGTTTAACTTGTAAACCAAGAAAATAATTAAGTTCTCCCATCATGCTCATTTCAAACTTATTCTGCATCAGCTTAGAGAACTTGTCACACATATGTTGGTTAGTTGAACCAAAAATAATATCGTCTACATATATTTGCACAATTAATATATGATTTTCCCATTCAATAGTGAACAAGGTTTTATCTACCTTACCTTTGTGAAATCCTTTAATTAAAAGAAAATCAGATAGGGTGTCATACCATGCTCTTGGAGCCTGTTTCAGTCCATAAAGAGCTTTCTTCAGACGATATACCTTATCTTCTTCTTGATAGACTTCAAATCCAGGAGGTTGTTCAACATATACTTCTTCTTGCAGTTCTCCGTTGAGAAAAGCAGACTTCACATCCATCTGATAGACAGTGAAGTTCTTATAAGCAGCATAGGCAAGAAACAGTCTGATTGCTTCAAGTCTTGCTACAGGTGCAAATGTTTCATCAAAGTCAATGCCTTTTTCTTGACAATAACCCTTGGCCACTAATCTTGCTTTGTTTCTAGTAACAATACCATCTTCATTCATCTTATTTCTTAAAACCCATTTAGTGCCAATTACTCTTTGATGACTTGGTCTAGGAACTAAGTACCAGACTTCATTCCTTTCAAATTGATTCAACTCTTCTTGCATAGCTTCTATCCAGAAGGAATCACTGAGAGCTTCTTCAATTTGCTTAGGCTCTATTTGAGATAGAAAAGTGATAAACATGGCATCTTGTCCAGGAGCTCTTCTTGTTTTCACTCTATCTAATGGATCACCAATCACTAACTCAGGTGGGTGATTTCTGAGCCATCTGAGATCAGGTTGCAGGTCTGAGTGTTGTCCTCTGTTATGATCTTGCAACACTACTGTTGGAGTTGCAGTAGTAGTCTGTTGAACATTTGCCGTCTGTTGAACAGTCTCTGGTCTGTCAGCTGGTTGTAACTCGTTTGTTAGACAATCAGTGATCTGATTTTGAACAGCACTTGAGTTTGCAGCTGGGTTAAGATCAGGTAGTATGATGGGAACATATTCTTCATTCCTTCCAACACTCAACTTCTGTAAATCAGTAGATATATCTTGATTAGTGCTTTGATTCATTTCAGAAGATTGGTTTGGTTCATCAAATACTACATGAATGGATTCTTCTACTAGTAATGTTCTTTTGTTAAAAACTCTATAAGCTTTACTAACAGTAGAGTATCCTACAAAGACAGCTTCATCAGCCTTTTCTGCAAATGCAGTAAGGTGATTTTTACCATTATTTAAAACATAGCATTTACAACCAAAAATCTTAAAGTAATGAATGTTTGGCTTCCTGTTGTTCCAAACTTCATATGGAGTCTTGTTTTGGTGCTTGTTGACCATGCATCTGTTTTGGGTAAAACATGCTGTGTTTGTTGCTTCTGCCCAAAATCTTTGAGGCAGCTTAGCTTCAGCTATCATGGTTCTGACAGCTTCCTTTAGTGTTCTGTTTCTCCTTTCAGCAACACCATTCTGTTGAGGGGTTCTAGCAGCTGAATACTCATGATGTATTCCTTTGATATTACAATACTCTTCAACAGTAGAGTTTGTAAACTCTGTCCCTCTATCTGATCTGATCTTCAATATATTTATGCTTTTCTCATTCTGGATCAGCTCCATCAGATTAGTAAGATGTTCCTTGGTTTCACTTTTCTTTTTCATGAATATCACCCAAGTATATCTTGAATAGTCTTCCACAACAGCTAGGCAGTATTTCTTTCCACCATTGCTGACTGGATCAATGGGTCCAAATAAGTCCATATGTAGCAGCTCCAATATTCTTCCAGAAGATTGATGCTTCTTGCTTTTGAATGATGACTTGATTTGTTTACCCTCCTGACATGCATCACAGAGCTTGTCTTTGCTCATGACTGCTTTTGGAATCCCTACTACCAGATCATTCTTGATTAATCTGTTTATGGTCTTGAAGTTTATATGATTCATTCTCTTGTGCCATAGCCAGCTAACTTCACTTGGTGCAGATGCCACCAAACAAACACTTGAATTCTTATTAGCAGAATTCCAGTCGACTATGTAGACATTCCCTTGTCATCTTCCAGATAAAATTACCTTCTTTGTACCAATCTGTTCAACGTAGCACTTATCTGTTGAGAAGATGAATGAATATCCTTTGTCACAAAATTGACTTATGCTCAGCAGATTATATTTGAGGCCTTTAACATATGAGACGTCAGATATCTCTATGTTTCCTCTGATCAGTCTTCCTTTAGCTTTAATCTTGCCTTCTTTGCTGTCCCCAAAAGTAACTTTTGGACCATCCACAGCAACCGCATCAGTCAGCTCATGTATGCTTCCACACATGTGCCTTGAACATCCACTGTCCAAGTACCAAATCTTCTCTACTTTACTCCTACTCCTAATCCTAACCTACAAAACAAAAATAAAATTGTTTTAGGTACCCTTATTGAGAGGGTCCTGAAGGATTAGTTCCACATTTGACAACCCAAGATGTTGATGTCTTAGGCTTCTTAGGCTTCTGAGTTTTGACAGGAGCATGAACAGTTTCATTTTTCTCATAATTAGCAGATAAGTCATATTGATGATCAGTATGATAATAATAGTGTTCATAAGCAGGGTAAGGTGCATGATAAGCAGGGTATGCATGCATTGGATGAGCAGGGTAAGGTGCATAGTAACTGGGAAATTGAGGTGCATGATACATAGGAGGATATGCAGCAGGTTGCACATAATATGACTCATTTCCATACCAAGCATTTTGATTTTTCTTATTCTTATGCTTCTTTGGCTTACTAGTAGCTTGCTCATTGACAGACGACTTAGTTTTACCACTAGTCTGATTGACTTTAGCTTTATCAGCAGACTTCTTAGGACTCTGCTGTTTGGTCTTACTAGTCTGTTTACCTAAACTAGGCTCTTTGCTCTTTTTAGCCTTAGGAGATTTCTTCTCCTTTAATTCTTTCTCAGTTAAGGCAGGTCTAGCAGTTTGAACATACAGAATGACCTTACTATTGTCAGCAGATATAAATTTCTCAGTATGATTCAATTCTTGCTTATCCTTTTCTAAAGGCATCTTCTGTTTACTAGACATGTGATTTGATGCAACAGATGATTTTTCATGAGACTCAATAACCTTTTCAAGTTCCATGATTTTTCCTTTATAAACCTCACATTCAGCTTTCAGAGATTCATGTTCTTGCTCAAGCTGTTTATATTCAGCTGATTCTCTTGGCTTTTCAGCTAAAAGTTTCAGTGAACTATTTTGCTCTTTTAGCAATATCATCTCTTCCTTAAGCTTTTTGTATGCTTCAGCAATACCAGTATTGTTAAGCATCATTTGTTCAAATGAATTGAATAATTCATTGTCAAGAGGAGTTACCTCTTCCTCAGAGTCATCAGATTCCTTTGCCATCAGGCAGAGGAGAGCAGGTTTTTCTTCATCAGACGATTCTTCATCAGACGTGTCTGAATCTGAATCAGATGAGTAGACAGCAGCCAGCTTTTCTGCTTCAGCCATCATAGCCTTGCCTCTCTGATGCTTTCTTTCTTTTCTGATTTTCTTCTCTTCCTCAGTATATTTCTCTGCTTTTGGATATGGGCGGTTGATGGGGGCTATTTCGCACCCTACGTATTACTCGTATCGAACGAAGATGTTAAGATCGACTAGACCAATCCGAGCAAGATCAAGATCGTCTAACAGACCCGGCCAAGCATGGCTCCCTTCGATCTAAAGATAATAGTCCGGACCCATGAAGGATATTTGGGCCGAGTCCTATTAGGACTGTGATTCCTTGTAAAACTAGGTTAAACATTGTATAAATACCTAGTTAATCATTGTATCAAACAACTACGAAATCCTATTCTTCAAGGATATACAAATATTCTCTGCCCAAGGCATTACAATTGAATAAGAATCAATATTATTCATAGCATTCTAATCTCCATATAGATGTGTTGTTAGCTTTATTTGTGGTTTAACTTCTTGTTCTTAATCATTGCTTTTCTTTGTGAATTGATCCATCCGGAATAAAGTAACAGAGCCCTACTAAATATACAAATTCACTGATATACAATTAACCCGACGAAAACCGGTTAAATCAGTTGGCGCCCACCGAGGGGCTAGGTTAATTATTCGAATCGACACATGGCTCGCCCAAGGAAAAGCACTCGCGCAGGAGCGAGAAGCAATACGACCACAGGTCACAACACATCTGAAGATCCACAAGACAACAATGATAACAACAATCCAAACATCAATGAAAACCTCCCAGATACCCGTTCCCGTCAGCAGGAACACCAAGGCGGTCTTACCGGTACAATACCAGAGGAACCGGAGCTCCCCGAAATACCCGCTCCTCTCCCTGGCGCTCAGGAAAAACTGAAACAAATAGCGATGCTCTTCAAATCACTCTCTCCAGAAGAATTGCTAGTTTTAGACCAAATTCCTCGAAACGCCACGGCTCTTGGGGCAGCTCCCGCGCCAGGAGTGCCAAGGCCGAACGAACGGGCCTCTCAACAAGCTGACAGCCCAGCGAGTGAGCGACGCTCGCTACACAGCCCGCAGCAGGTAAATTCAAAACCATCCGACAACCGTCCCCAAAGAAGAACTGGTCGAAGGGTGCCGCAAGCAGTTCGCAGCGGATCGAAGGAACGAACGATCATCCCAATCGAAGATGATATAGATGATACAATCCCCCATCGACCGAGAGCGACTCGATTCTCAGAACGAGAAATTGAAAGGATGGTACAAGAGCGACTCGAACAACGATTACGATCTGTGCAGAACCCGTGGGCCCGGACTTCAGAACTCCAAGAAAGCCTTGCGGCTTGCTCCCCTTTTTGCAGGGAAATAAAAGAAGCGCAGTCCATGGGACAGGTCCCGGGAAGACTACCCCGATATGATGGAACCACCGACCCGGACGATTATATCTTTAGCTTTACAAACATAATGAATTTATACGCCCACTCCGCCGAATTCACCGCCAAACTAATGGTAACAACGTTCGAAGGACTCGCGCTGGATTGGTTTGCCAAACAACCAGCCAACTCTATATTCAGTTTCCGAGAATTATGCAATAAACTAACACAGCAGTTTGCCAGTCAAAAGAGACAAAAACTTCCGATGAGCTACCTAGGAACTATACACCAACAAGAGGGAGAATCCCTAAGAAATTGGTTGGCAAGGTTCAACGTAGAATTACTCAAAATCGACTCACCGAATATCGATTACATAATTTCTATCCTCTTCGAGCTCACTAAAAATAGGCAGTTCGGAAACGCCCTCAGTCGAAAACAACCAAGAACATTTGCCGACATTATGAGCTTGGCTTCTAAGTATATGACCCAAGAAGAGATGAATTCCTTTAAGGATAAAAACAAAAACAAAGCCACCGCCTCAAGCTCCAAACGGCACGATAGGTTTCCTACCCAAAAAGCTTCGGATTACGAGCGATCTTCCAGAAGAGGTAATGTTTTCCACCGACTGGAATACAACAAAGCCGATCATGACAAACAACCTAATTTCTACCAAAGACCAAGAAACCATGATCAACCAATAAGAAGCAGGGTGAACCAAGTAGAACACCCAAGGTTAAATATTCCAATGGAAGAAATATTGGAAGTCCTAGAAAGAAATAACTGGATCCCCGAAGCGAGGAAAATCGCGCAGCCAAGACCAGGCTCTCGAAACTACGATCAGTACTGCAAATACCATAGGGCACATGGACATCGAACGGAGAATTGTTTTCACCTTAAGAGAGAAGTTGAGAAACTTATCGAGCAAGGAAAACTCGACGAATACATAGAGCGAGATAATCATAGAAGGGAAAGAAGTAGAAGCCCTCGGAATGTTGATCGAAGGAGAAATTCTCGTCAAAGGACACCCGAACGCCGACCTATTCCGGAATCGAATCACGACCAGATCAATGGGACTATCCATACGATCTCCGGGGGTCCTGCGGGTGGAGATAGTCGTAACGCCCGGCGGAGAACTGCCAGGTCCATAATTGGAAACTCAAAATACCCAAAAGAAATTTGGACCCTAGAAAGCAGGCCACCAAACGATCAACAGATCAGTTTTAATGAAGGCGAAGCGCCTAGAAATATTGTCTGGGACGCAAGAGAGGATAACCCCGACTTCCCTATGGTAATATCGCTAGAAATAGCAAATTACAACGTCAAGAGGATCTTAATAGATAATGGGAGCTCAGCCAATATTATCTCCCGAGAAGTTTTGGCCCAAATGAACTTGGGGCAGATAAACTTGCAGAAAGTAGCTACGCCATTAATAGGATTCGGGGGGTCCGAAATCATCCCCAGCGGAACGATAACCTTAAGCGTATCGCTCGGAAAAATACCCCACCGAACAGTAAAGCTAGTGAAATTTTTAGTAGTAGAAACCCCATTCGCTTATAACGCGATATTAGGACGACCTGCACTCAATCTATTCCGAGCTGTTGTCTCTACTTATCATCAGAAGATAAAGTTTCCAACCGATAAAGGCATCGGAGAAATAACAAACGACCATTGCATGGCTTGGGACTGCTACAGTACTTCGTTAACTATGAAAGAACAGCCTAAGCCTATAATTCCGAACAAGAGAAAGATCGAAGGCGATCTCGTTAGAAATGAAGTTGAAATCCCTAGTACTGATCGACTAGATAAAAAGGGGAAAGAACCGCTAGACTTATCTTTGAAACCCCCTGAACATAAAGATGTAATTCTAGTAGAAGGTGACTCATCCAAAAAGACGAGAATTGGTACAGAGTTAAGCGAACAAGGAGAAATAATGCTGATCGACTTCCTCAGAAACAATGCTGATGTCTTCGCCTGGAGTGCAAATGATATTGAAGGAATTGATCCTCGAATAATCAAGCATTCCCTAAAAATAGATCCTTTGGCAAAACCCGCCAGGCAGAAAAAGAGAAATCATGGACCGGTGAAAGATAAAATTATCAAAGCCGAGGTCGAAAGGTTGCTCGAGGCAAAACAAATCCGAGAAATTCATTTCTCGGAATGGCTATGCAATGTCGTACTAGTCGCTAAAGGGGATAAAAAAGATAATAAATGGAGGATGTGTAATGATTTCACCGACCTCAACAAATTGTGTCCGCGTGACCCTTACCCCCTGCCAAGGATCGACTTATTGGTCGACTCGACGGCTGGCTTCGCATTATTCAGTATGATGGACGCCTTCCAAGGGTTTTACCAAATATACATGGATGAGCGGGATCAAGAAAAAACCGCGTTCGTTACCGAGCAGGGAGTATATTGCTTCATAGTAATGCCATTCGGCTTAAGAAATGCCGGAGCTACTTACCAAAGGTTAGTAAACCTAATGTTCAAAGAATTAATCGGAGAACTGATGGAAGTCTACGTGGACGACATGCTGGTCAAAAGCATGAACGAAGCAGATCATGTAAAGCATCTAGATCGATGCTTTCAGATCTTAAGAAAATATCGTATGAAGTTAAACCCCGCAAAATGCACCTTTGGGGTCAAATCAGGAAAATTCTTGGGATATCTAGTTCACCAACGCGGAATCGAAGCCAATCCAGAAAAAATCCGAGCCATAACTGAAATGAAACCTCCTAAAACTATCTCTCAAGTACAAAGCCTAGTGGGAAAAATCGTAGCATTAAACAGATTTATATCAAAGTCCGCAGACAAAAGCCTCCCTTTTTTCCAAACTCTCCGAAAAGCAAAGAACTTTGTTTGGACTGAAGAATGCGATCACGCCTTCGAGCAGCTCAAAGTATATTTGACGACGCCTCCGATGTTGGCAAAACCAACGGAAGGAGAACCGTTATACATGTACATCTCCATCTCCGATGCCGCGATCAGTTCGGTACTAATCAAAATCGAGGGCTCGGATCATAAGCCTGTATATTATCTCAGCAAATTATTACAGGGGGCGGAGAAGAATTACTTGGAAATAGAAAAATTCACATTGGCCTTAGTAGTGGCCGCACGAAAACTCCGACCCTACTTCTTAACTTACAAAATCATCGTTCTGACGAATCAGCCACTAAGGCAAGTTCTAGCAAAACCAGAAGCCTCCGGTCGACTAATCAAATGGGCCATCGAACTCAGTCAATTCGAGGTGGACTACAAACCAAGGATTGCCATCAAGGCCCAAGTGTTGGCCGATTTTATATTAGAAACACCGACACAGGCTACTGAATCGTCGAGCTACTCCAACAACGATGTCTTGGTCATTGAAGATCAAACTTGGCTAATGCATGTCGACGGTGCTTCTTGCCGAGAAGGAGGAGGCGCCGGAATCAACTTCACCGGACCAAATAAGGAAGATTTAAATTACGCGATAACACTGGACTTCGTTGTGACAAACAATGAAGCTGAATATGAAGCATTAATCGCAGGAATGGAGATGGCGATCAAAGCCAATATAAAGAGTCTTAAGGTACTCACTGATTCAGAATTAGTGCAAAGACAGATAGAAGGCCTATACGAGGCTAAGGAATTCAATATGGTCAAATACCTCGCCAAAGTAAAAATTCTAGCCGAGAGATTTGAAAGTTTTAGTATCCAGAACATACCACGTTCGGAAAATAAATGGGCCGATCAGCTATCAAAATTCACAGGATCCCATGACGGAAAGACCGAACGGGTGATCAACTGGTTGGTCTCTAATACACCAGCAATCGACATCGACGAAACGCCAGTAGTCGATATAATGGAAATCGAAGAAGCCGAAGAAAACTGGATGACCCCAATGATAGACTATCTTCGAGAAGGAAAATTACCACCTGACCAAAATGAAGCTCGGAAAATAAGATATCGAGCTCCGAAATATACACTATAGAAGGAAAACTCTACCGAAGATCAGTATCAGGGATTCTTCTGAAATGCGTACCTGAATCACAAACCTCGATATACTACGAGAAATACATGATGGGGATGCAGGAAACCACAGCGGATCAAGAGCATTGGCTTTAAAATGTCTCAGGACGGGTTACTATTGGCCGACCATCAATAAAGATGCCGCTCAATATGTCCAAGAATGTCATCACTGCCAGATCCATGCTAACATATGTCATCGACCAGCAGAAAACATGCACCCTATTCCAGTTTGTTGGCCATTCGATCAATGGGGAATGGACA